>OY754983.1:14760387-15360387 GCA_963576475.1 Molanna angustata
ACGACGTAAAAAAAATTGTGTTAAAATAAATCAAGTGAAAATAAATATTTAAATGTCTAAACAAATATGTCTAATATTAGTGTATAAACATGAATATGATCCGATTTCATTTTTAGAAAATAATAATATTTTGCTTTATTGCGATAAAACAATATTAACTGACCGGTCAATTCAACATAACAGACCCGATATAATAATTTATGATAAAATTAAAAAAATAACATATATTTGCGACGTGGCTATTCCAAATTCTAGTAATATTATAAAAACTTTTATGAAAAAATTAGAAAATATACCGCTTTAGGTAACGAGATTAAAAGACTTTGGTATTCTCGTAAAATAATAATATTACCGTTCATTATTTCAGCCACTGGCATTATTCCAAAATCGTTAATCCGTAATTTAGAAATTATAGATTTATCGAAAAATTAAATAACAAAAATGCAAAAAACGGTAATAATGAATACATGTAGAATCGTTAAAGATTCTTTAAACGTTAATATTCGGGAATCAGTAGGGTTGTTATGTAGGTAGTTAGTATAGAGACCTCCTCAGATCCTGGATGGGTGAACTATTCACAATTGAAAGCTTGATGATGCGTTTGTTGCATTTTATTTTGCTCTTTTAAATAATTTACAATTTACACATTGATCTGCTAATTCTTTTGAGGAAATGTATAATGGTAATAATAATAATTGAGTGATATTATTTGTTGTGCTTAATTGTTATTAATATCATTAGTAAATCGGCTAGCGCAGTAAAATAAATGTGTTCCTAAATAAACAATTTTTATTTGGTGATTTTCGTTACAATGTGAATTATATAACTCAACTTTATCACACAAAAGTCATTTCACTTCTGTGTTATGTAGGTAGGTACAGTTTTCATACAAATATGAAATTACACACTGAACATTACAGACCATAGATTTATTGAAGGTTGGTCGAAAAGTATATCTTTTGTATTTAAAATTGAAACAAAATCGTTTCTTCAGACCGTGAGCGCATATTAAAGTTTTGATATATTATGATTTATGATGATTTCTAATTATTTATTTATTTATACTATAAAGGTCTTAAAATGTTTAATAGTTTACCATTAAACATAAAAGAAACAGCAAGTCTTGTCACCTTTCGTGGGCTGGGTACATAATTATTAAAAACTACTAATTTTCGCCATAGTTTTACATGATGTCCATAAATTTAGTTAATGTTACACTCTTACTTCAAACTGTTTCATAATGTTTTATTTGTATATTATTTATTTTTTAAACTAGATGTAAGTATGTTATTTTTTTACATCTAATTAAAAATGACTACTACTTCTACTACAAAAAGGATACGCCGTACGCCATACATACAAACACATCACGACGAAGTTCAAACTGTGCACTCTCTAGAAGATACCCTATGAGGAGTTGATGTCAGAAAATACGCTAAAATATTGTGAAATCATGACTCTCCACTATTACATAGTAGTGGAGAGTAAAAAAAAACATATGTTGACTCTATACATTCTTCACCTTATATTGTTTTCGAAGAATTTGGGGTTGGCAGTTTATATGATAGGATATAACCAATACAGTGGCGTAGCTAAAAAAATGCTCTGCCGAACGTTTGATTGCAATCTATCACTGACTGATGGATTGCAATCACTAGAACAAAGACGCAAAGTTGATAGATACTACCACGGGAATTGCCCAGAAGAACTTGCATCCTTGGACCCTCCTCCACAACACCCATTCACAGTATTTTTATTTGTATATTATTTATTGTTTAAACTAGATGTATTAATTTATATGTTATTTTTTTACATCTAAATAAAAATTACTAAGTAAAACTCGTACAACTTACTACTAGTAGTAAACCTTCAACATATGCGAACCAGTCGCTTCTCGAACTCCTTTATACAACAGCCCGAGTGTGGAACGATCTTCCGAATTCTGTGTTTCCAACTTCATACTACCCGGCCGTCTTTTAAGGATCCGAATAAATATATTCTTTTCCAAATTGAAAACCCCTACAACCGTCTAACATTACAAAAAGACCTCGACACTTTAAATTTGTGGTGCATTAAAAACGAAATGGAGCTACACATTGATAAATGTCACGTAATCACATTTACTAGAAATCATAAGAAAATTGAAAATGTATATTCACTCTCTGATAAACCTCTCAAACGTGTAAATGTCATTAAAGATCTTGGAATGACTTTTGACTCCCAACTCACTTTTCGCCCACATATTGAAAATACTGTTCAAAAATCACTGAAGATGCTAGGGTTCATAACTCGACTCACTGTAAACTTCACAAATACTCAAAGCTTAAAATATCTTTATCAACCATTAGTAAGAAGTGTTCTGGAATACGGGTCACCTGTATGGTGTCCACATTATAATGTATACACTGAAATGTTAGAATCTGTCCAAAGGAAGTTTGTGAAAATTCTGTGTTATTGAGCCGGTATAGGTCGTTACATGTTAACATATAATCAGAGATTGATTTTTTTTAATATTTCTAAGCTAATTACTCGACGAAAAGTGACGGACGTGGCATGTTTATTTAATATAATAAATAACGTGATGGACACACAGCTGGTCAATGAATTGAAATATAACGTCAATATTAAATCAATAAGAAACCCAAATATTTTTCACATACGGTTCTGTAAATCTAACATATCATTTTTTAATCCATTGTATCGCATGTGCCGTATTTACAATAGTCACAGCAACTCCAACATAGTTGATATCTTCTCCAACACAAGAGAGGTATTTAAAAAAGAATGCTATTGATTCTGAGTAGAGAGTTATCAGTCATAACACAAAAATCAATAATAAAGGTAATGCACAGAAGACCTAAAAGATACCCCACAGAACAAATATATATAGACAGTGGATTTTTGGATGTTAGACAGCTCTATATGAGACTGATACTGTCTCATTTGCATAAAAACACTGCTGAGTTTCAACCGGACTATATATTGATACATGGCACTAGAAACAGACATCAGTTAAGACCGCCACAACCAAGAACAACACATGCGCAGCGTCAATATAGTTTTTTGGCACCAAGACTCTATAATAAAATAATGATAGATATTGAACAAAACATATCGCATGATGGGAAAAATTTCAAAGACCTCGTTACTCGTTGGCTGAAACAGATTGGAAGAGAAGGATCCGCCTCGGTACTCGGTAGATTTTTTGAGAGTTTTAGAGTTTTTCATCCTGGTTGTTTGATGTTCTAAGTGAATGGAATATGTGAAGAAAAAAAAGAATACAAATCATATGATCGCAGAGTAGCCATAGCAATTTTAAACTAGTACTGCCTCAGAACAGACTATGTCTAGCGAGGCAGTTAAATTTCCAAATGTGTGAAAAAAAAAATATTGTAAAACTGTAATTAGGTATAAATTAAATTGTATTTTGTTCCTTTGTAATATTTATACTGTTGGAAATATATTATTCATTCATTCATTCATTCATTCATAAACTGTAGTAATCTTGTATAAACTTTACATTGTTTATTAAGAGTTAATATACCAGTTGGTACCAATTATATCGAATTCTTCTAGTTTTTTGTTTTAACAGTCAATAGTCACTTAAGTCTTGTTAGACTGGACAAATATCCAATTGTTTCTATTTAATTTGTGCCAGATATTAATTTTTCCAAATAATATGGTTTTTGTCTCGCAGTCCGGTGGAATTTCGGTCAGACTGTCCGTCATAAGTTTCGTTTCACATATTGGATCTTATGTTCTACATTCTTTATATTTTTTTTGTCATTCTCTTCATTCTATAAAAAAAATTATTTTGTTATGTTCTACATTTTATATAATTTGTCATTCTCTTCATTCTATATAATTTGTCGTTCTTTTCATTCTATTAAGCATATTATGTAAGATTCTATCACTAATTCTACTATTAAAACTTTGTTTTTATGACAAATTTTTATCTCAATAGAGACGATATTCCATCTTAAAAATGTATATTCCATCTTCGTCTCTATTGAGATAAAACAAATGTCATACAAATATATTTGACTCCCGATTAAAACTTTGCACTGCACTGCACTGCATTATGTATCAACAACTTCAAACGAACATGTGGTTCAAGTTCTAATGCAATCGATATCTTTAAAAAACGAGCCAAGCCAAGCCTGGTCATTCGAAAAACGTGTCAGGTTATTTCACGTAGATATTCATTATTTAATGAAATATTTGTATCATTGCAAGAAGAAGAGTCCAAGTTGGTCATTTATGGCTCAATACCAGGACCGCCTTGGGCAAAATGTATTTATCCAACTGTCGATTCGTTCAAGAGAATGAAATTCTTGTGAATGAAGAGGCAGTTAAAATCCAAGACGCGTGTATGAAGGAACACGATTGTATGCAGGGTCTATATTTTTCATGGTTTTTCCAACTTTGAAGTCAAAAAACACCAAATTAGAGGCTTCGCAGCATATATGTTCCATATACGGATTTACTCATTGTGTGTGTGTGTGTGTTGTGTGTGTGTGTGTGTGTGTGTGTGTGTGTGTGTGTGTGTGTGTGTGTGTGTGTGTGTGTGTGAGAGAGGGTGTGTGTGTCTGTGTGTCCTCCACCCCTTTTGATCCGCTCTATTTACAGGGCAGTGATTGTGCCCCTCTTTAAGAAAGGGTCAAAACTAGACTGCAAGAACTACCGAGCTATCAGTCTGCTGAGTTCAGTTGGAAAATTGTATGCAAGGATACTAGATCAAAAGTTGAGAAAGGCTACAGCAAGCAAGGTATGGGATGCACAAGGAGCGTTTGTTGGAGGTAGAGGATGCACCGACCAAATTTTTTCCCTTCGAATGACGACTGAAAAGGTTCTGGCAAAAAACCAGAAGCTTTTCTGCGCTTTCATAGACCTGGAAAAGGCCTATGACAAAGTAGACCGTGAAAAACTCTGGAACGTGCTATCAGTGTATGGAGCGGGGAGCGGGCTGATAGGGGCAATATCATCTCTGTATGAGGAAAGCCAAGCCTGTGTGAGAATTGAAAACTCTCTCAATATGGGAATGAAGCAAGGGTGCGTACTATCACCGAGGCTCTTTAATCTATACATTGACTACTGTGTGAGAGCACTAAAGAATGAGAACATTGGGCTGAAACTGGAAGGTGTGACTGTATGTGATCTAATGTATGCGGATGACAAAGTATTAATGGCTGAAAGCGTGGAAGACTTGGAATGTTTGGTTAAAATAGTATTCGATGGATGCATGCAAAATGGATTGAGAATGAATGCAACTAAATCTAAAGTGATGGTTTTTGAGAAGAGCGAAAAACGAACAAAATGAGAGATACGAGTGGAGATACAATAAGAACAAGTGGATGAATATTTATACTTAGGAAGCATGTTTCAGCGTGATGGAAGATTTGAAAAAGATATTGAAAGGAGAGTAACGGCAGGTAATAGAGTGAATGGTGCATTAAGACCGGTAATGGCTGACCCAATTATTTCGAGGTAAGCAAAGCTCGCGGTACACAATGGTATCGTCGCACCGACTCTAATATATGCTAATGAGAGATGGACATGGCAGAAGACGCATGAAAGTAGAATTAATGCGGTTGAAATGAGGTCACTAAGACGAATGTGTGGTAAAACGATGTATGATAGAATAAGAAATGAGGATATAAGACGAGAATGTATGATTGAAAGAAATATCGTAAGTAAGATGCCCTAAGGTGGTTCGGCCACATATAAAGAATGAGTGATGACCGTCTGACAAAAAAAGTATACAAAGCTGATAAAAGAGGAACGAAAAGTAGAGGTCGGCCAAGAAAAATTTGGCACGATCACATAAATGGGATTTTGAAAGATGGTGATGTAAGAAGTAAGAATAATAGAAGAGCGTGTATGAGACGATGTATGGACGTGAATGAAGCGAGGAATGTATGTCAAGAGAGAGGAGTCTGGCGTTCGGTTCAGTCTGCCTACCTCAAATAGGGAAATGGCGTGATGGTATGGATGGGTATGGATATTTGATCGTCGTGTCAAAATTATGTTATATTGATACTTATTTTATTGTTACAATTTATTCGAATAATAAATATGTAATTAAACAAAAAAGTGGCCATTGGGTTTTTTGACGGTTCTTCCCAATTTATCTCATAGAACAGAACCGTCGGATTGATAAGTAAAATAATAATTGTTGTTTTATTTATTATATTTATCTGATCACCTGATCACCATTTTTTGATAGAATCGACTATAATTTTGCCAATCTGAATTTTTAACATAAGAATTTATTTTTATATACAATCAATTATCTGATTAATCATGAAAAGTTTATTAGTAAGATCAAATAATATTGGAGGTGTTTTGGCCCTGAACATTTAGGGGCGATCATAAATTAATCTTCAGGGCGACTCAAGGGGCTTCAATGTCTGGATGGTTTTAACATGTGTTTAACATATTTTACTACTTCTAGTCTATTCTCTGTTCTGTACCCAAAACATTTACGTCATTCCTTAAAATATCTCAGGCCTGCTAACACATACAAGTGCTACTAGAACATTATCATAACTATAGTAAACAATATATTTATTAAGTTATTCTAGAATATAATAGTAAAGTTGTTGCTTGTGCTGATTTTTCTTTCTGTAAGTATTTTATTTGTTTTATTTTTGTTTATAAATTCGTTGTTATTATTAAATATATTTTTTTAATGTTTAATTAAGCCTAAGCAATATCAGGAAATATTTATTTGAATTAAGTAAACAAAATAATAAAAAAAACACTCCATAAACCATGTGGGTGATTTTTTATTATTTATTTATTTAAACACGATATAGATTGATTAGGTATCTTATTAACTATTTCAAATATAATTTATAAAATTAAATTTAGAAATTTATACAATTAAATTTAGAATTGTGTTTTTTTTCTTACAGATTATATAATTCTCAAAATATTCTTATATAATAATGTATGCTGTTATTGAGTTCTCGGAAGAAGGTGACGTGGCTATAGTTCACGACAAATGGGTTACGCCTTCTAAAAAACATACATTTAAATTTGGCCGAATTGTAGAAATTCCAATCTGTATAACAAACTTCTCTGTGAAGGACAATCGCCCAGTGAAAATTGGAGTCTACATTCTATAAAGAGAACTTTTTACACTACAGGTTTATTATACCTACATATTTACACATATTATATCCTATTTTCGAAGTCAACATTTTCATACAATACTTATTAATCTAATGCCTTTTTCAGGTGACATAATTAAAGCAAGAGAGAAGTTGAAGCAAGCGGAAACAGAATCCGATGTGTGTACAGAACCCGAAGATAAACGGAAAAAAAGGCCAAGCAGAAGGCTATTATACAGTAGCTGTGAGGAAAGTAGTGATGAGGAAGTACTAAATATTTCAATGGGGAAAAAAAGGAAGACCATCGATTATCCCTCTCCTCCTCATACATACAACTCACCGGTTCCTTTTCCAAAACCTTCTGGAAGCAAGACTGGTAAGGATTTTGATTAAAAACATATTTTTCTTAATCACAATAATGACATAATTATAATTGCTTCATTTTACAGGAACATAAACATACACAATTTTTTTATAAATATTTGTTTACAGATATGAGAAGTTTTTCAAAGGAAGGTACAGAATCCTACACTCCCAAAAATCTGGAAAATAGTTCAAAGTCGGGTATGAATTCAATTGTACTAACTTGAAAATAATTTGAAATATACATAGCATCACGCCATATCCCTCACAGGGTAGGCAAATTAAGTCGAACGCCACATGTAATTTTATAAATTAAAAAATTGAACTTTTTCCAACAACTAAATTTTAATACTAAGTTAAATTATTTCAGATGATGTAGTTGCAAGACACTTAGCGTACTTGCACAAAAAACTTGATGAAGTTATAAATAACCAATATCGAATATTACAAATCTTAGAACCAAATACAATAAACATAGAAAAAAATTTGATGATTGAATTACCGTGCAATACCACTGAAACACTTCACAACCTTGAGGAATGAGTGAAGGAAAATTTCTCCAATTTAGTAAGTATCAAATATTTTTTTACCTAACATAATAATTTAATTTTACATGCAAATCTTTCATACCTACATACATACTATCACTCCATGTCCCTCACGGGTAGGCAGAGAGAACCGAACGCCACTTACTTCTATCTTGGCATACATTCATCGCCTCGACAACATTCATACATCGTCTTATACCATGTTCGTCTGTTGTTCACGCTTCTAACATTTCCGTCTTTCAAAATACCGTTCACATGGACGTTCCATCCCTTCCTTGGGCGGCCCCGACCTCTCATTCCATTCCTGTCCGCTCTGTATATTTTCTTCGTCAGGCGTTCCTCATTCATTCTCCCCATGTGGCCAAACCATCTCAATGTGTTCACGTTCATTCTATTAATAATATCTTTCTTTATCCTACATTCTTTCCTTATGCCTTCATTTCTGACCCTGTCATACATCGTTCTATCTTACCTCTTAAATAACTTATTTGTATTTTATTTGCAGGAATTAAAACTGAGTTTAGTTGGTGGCAAGAACGAAAAAAGCACCGTACGACGGATTTGCGAAAAACTTTTCACCAACGAGTTATCAGAAAGGTATAATTGGACTGGAAAAAATAATAATACGGAGTGGTGTCTATCGCTTTTCAATAAATGTTGGGAAGCTGGGTACACTCCGTCGGATTGGAGAAACGCAGTTGTAGTTCCTCTTTTCAAAGGGAAGGGATCAAAACTCGACTGCAAAAACTATAGAGCTATCAGCTTGTTAAGTTCGGTTGGCAAGATGTATGCAAGAATTATTGATAAGAGAATACGCAAGATTACGGAATGCAAGATATGGGATGCGCAAGATGCCTTTGTAGGAGGCAGAGGATGTATCGATCAAATTTTCTCTTTACGTATGGCTACAGAAAAGGTTCTGCATAAAAACCAGAAACTTTTCTGTGCGTTCATAGACCTAGAGAAGGCATATGATAAAGTGGATAGAGAAAAATTGTGGGATATCCTATCGATATATGGAGTGAAGAGCAAACTAATACGTGCCGTTGCGTCTCTGTATGAAAATAGTGGAGCCTGTGTCCGTGTCAACGATGCGTTGACAACATGGTTCCCTATTAATAAAGGGGTGAAGCAAGGCTGCGTATTATCTCCATGGCTGTTCAATCTGTATATTGATCACTGCGTTAGGACATTGAAGAATGAAAATAAAGGTCTGAAACTAAGTACTGTAAACGTACGTGATTTGATGTATGCAGACGACAAAGTGGTGATTGCTGAATGTGCGGATGAGTTACAGTATTTAGTAAATAAAGTGTATGAAGGATGCCTGCAAAATGGACTGAGAATGAATGTTAGTAAATCTAAGATATTGGTATTTGAAAAGACTGAAAGTATAACTGCATGTATGATAAAAGTAGAGAACGAATGGCTAGAACAAGTTGAGGAATATTTATATTTGGGGAGTATGTTTGAACGGAATGGAAGACCCGATAAAGATATCGAAAGAAGAGTTATGGCAGGGAATAGAATAAACGGAGCACTTAGACCAGTAATGTCCGACCCAAGCATCTCAAAGGAAGCCAAAATTGTAGTACACAATGCAATTGTGGTGCCTACTTTGACGTATGCTAGTGAAACATGGACCTGGCAAAGAACACATGAAAGTAGAATAAATGCTGTAGAAATGAGATCACTAAGAAGAGTATGTAATAGAACGATATATGATAGAATAAAAAATGAGGACATAAGGAGAGAATGCAAGTTAAAGAAGGATATTATATGTAAAATGAAAGTGAATGCTTTAAGGTGGTTTGGACATATAGAAAGAATGAACGATGAACGACTGACCAAAAAAATATACATGGGTGCAAGAGATGGAGTGAATAGCAGAGGTCGCCCCAGAAAGGGATGGCATGACCATGTGAATGATATTTTGAAAGAAGGAAACATAAAAAGTTTGAACAATCGACGAGCATGTATGAGACGATGCATGGATGTAAAGGAAGCCAGAAATGTGTGCAAAAATAGAGAAGTATGGCGCTCAATTCTCTCTGCTTACCCCGTAAGGGACATGGCGTGATGGTATGTATGTATGTATGTATGTATGTAAAAAATAACAAATTTGCTCTACGGAATCTTCAATGTATCGCTTTGATTTCCGGTGAGAACAATATAATAGCGACGTCATTTTTTTAAATACCCAATTAATAAAAATAAATCAAACATTTTCAAATTAATACCTAAAAGTAATAATGTTTTTTTTTCATTTAGGAGCAGTTCGAAGAAATAAAAATACGGCATCAGCTACAGATGCTGATATACAAGATGCGGTGGCTAATTGGTTCAGATATACCAAAGATAGAAGTGGAGGCAGAGCATTTCGTCAGAAAACATTTTCACCAACAGTGAACAACTAGAAATTTAATTTAATTTTTAATAAGATATGAATAATAATGAGACGTTAAGATTTATTTGAATATAACATTGTATTTATTAATTTAAATAAAAAATGTAATGAAATTTTACTTGGAATCGTTTGAGTTTTATTGTCCATGATAAAAAAAATATTATACCTATAGCGAACAGAGAATCACTGTGGAATAATCATCGAAGAATCAACGATGGATATTCCAACAGCAAATCACTGTGGAATGATCATCGAACAGCCAACGGTGGTTATTCCAACAGGAAATCACTGTGGAATAATCATCGGAGAACCATCAGTGGACATTCTAACAGTGAATATCTGTGGAATAATCATCGGAAAACCAACGGTGGATATTCTAACAGCGAATCTCTGTGGATAATCATCGGAAAACCAACGGTGGATATTCTAACAGCGAATCTCTGTGGAATAATCATCGGAAAATCAACGGTGGATATTCTAACAGCGAATCTCTGTGGAATAATCATCGGAAAACCAACGGTAGATATTCTAACAGCGAATCTCTGTGGAATAATCATCGAAAAATCAGCGGTGGATATTCTAACAGTGAATCTCTGTGGAATAATCATCGGAGAGCCGACGGTTGACATTCCAACAGGGATCACTGTGGATTAATCCTCGGAGAACCGACGGTGGATATTCTAACAGGGAATCACTATGGAATATTCATTGGAGAACTGACGGTGAATATTCTAACAGCAAATAACTGTGGAATAATCATCGGAGAACCATCAGTGGATATTCTAACAGTGAATCTCTGTGGAATAATCATCGGATAACAGACGGTGAATATTTTTACAGAGAATCACTGTGGAATATTCATCGACGAGCGACGGTGGATATTCCAACAGAGAATAATTGTGGAATAAACGTTGGACAGCCGTCCGTGAATATTTTCACAATAAGTACCTGTGGAAAAATCATCGGATAGCCGACGGTGGATACAACCACAGTGAATCACAGTGGAATAAACTTCGGGAAACTGACGGTGGATATTCCAACAATGTATCATTGTGGAATTCACATCGAACTACCGACGGTGGATATTACCACAGTGATTCACTGTGAAATAATCGTCGGGCGGCCGACAGTAGATATTCCCACAGCGTCTAACTGTGGAATAAACGTCGGGCAGCCGACAATAAATATTTTCACAATAAATAATTGTGGAATGATCATTGGTTAGCCGACGGTGGATTTACGCACAGCGAATCACTGTGGAATAGTCGTCGGGGAACCGATTGTGGATATTTCAACGATGCATTTTTGTGGAATACACATCGGAAAACCGACGTTGGATATTGCAACGATAATTCACTGTGGAATAATCGTTGGGAAACCGACGGTGAATATTCCAGCAGTGAAAAAATGTGGAATAATCATTGGGTGGCCGACTGTGAAGATTTCCACGGCGAACCACTGTGGAATAATCGTCGGGAAACCGAGGTGGATATTCTAGCAGGGAATAAATGTGGAATAAACGTCGGGCGGCCGACGGTGCAGAATTCCGCATCGAATCACTGTGGAATAATCGTCGGGCGGCCGACGGTGGAGATTTCCACAGTGGGTGACTGTGGATACGACTGCTGGTCTAATGTTAAAAAAATGGTGGGTCGGCTAGTTGTCGGCAACAGTGCCAAAACGTATGATTCCCCAACGGTCGGCGGCGTTTTTGCCGACTGTTTTCGTAGGAAGGGCCAACTGTTTTGTGCTATTAGGGTACCTAATACTTTTTACTTACAAATCAACAATAATATACCTATACTGATTTCCTATAGGAAAATTATTTTATTTATTTATTTATCAACCGTTTGTCCGATTATAATGAAACTTTGGTGAATTGTCGAGCGTATGCCCAGGATGGTTTTTGGATTTAAACTTTTTTCTTATTCTTCTTCTTCTTCGTGTATTTGGTCGTTTTACCTATGAAGGGGGAGTATCCTGGGAAAAGAAGGTCCGACTGTCCCTCCATCTCTTCACAGGTCTTCCAGGACGGGTTCTGCATATAAACTTTTTTCTTCAACGTGTACTTGGTCATCTTACCTATGAAGATGAACTATCCTGGGAGATGAAGGTCCAATTTTCCTTCCATCTCTTCGCAGGTTTCTGGATTTAAACTTTTTTCTTCTTCTTCTTCATCGTCTATTTGGTCATTTTACCTTTGAAGGTGGACTAACCTGGGAGAAGAATGTCCAATTTTCCTTCCATCTCTTCGCAGGTATCTGGATTTAAACTTATTTCTTCTTCTTCTTCTTCATCGTGTATTTTTGGTCATTTTACCTATGAAGTTGGAGAATCCTGGGAGAAGAAGGTCCAACTGTCCTTCCATCTCTTCGCAGGTATCTGGGTTTAAACTTTTTTCTTCTTCTTCGTGTATTTAGTCATTTTACCTATTAAGTAGAGCATCCTGGGAAAAGAAGGTTCTTTCATCTCTTCGCGGTTCTTCCAGGATGGTTTCTGGATTTAAACTTTTCTTAACCGACTGATGGGACGGGATGTAATGAAGGGAAGGGAGGCACTAAAGGGCCTGAAGGGACGGGAGGTATAAAACTGCCTGAAGGGACGGAAGGTACTGAAGGGCCTGATGGGAAGGGACGTAATGAGGGATTAAAGGGACGGGAGGTACTGAAGGGTCTGAAGCGGCGGGTCCTGGAGTCTAATTCTTTTTTTTCTTAATTTTATGTAGACCTTTAGGGCAGTTTTTATACAAACTATTTCCTATTGTCTAATTCATCTTCTTCTTCTTTTATGTATACATTTGGGTCATTTTTTTATAAAAATTATTTCCTTTAGTCTAATTATTATTCTTCTTCATTTAAGTACGTAGACTTTTGGGAGAGTTTTAATACAAACTATTTCCAATAGTCTTATTCATTTTCTTTTATGTAGACCTTTTGGTCAGTATTTATACAAACTATTTCCAATAGTCTAAATATTCTTCTTCTTCTTTTTTGTAGACCTTTGGGTGAGCTTTTATACAATCTATTTCCAATAGTCTAATTCTTCTATTAGGTATATGTATTTTTACTTATTTTATGTAGACCATTGGAATAGTTTTTTATACAAACTATTTCTTATAGTCTTATACTTATTTTTCTCTTTTTTATTTAGTCTTTTGGGTTAGTTTTAAGTCTAATAGTCTATTGTGCAGAAATATTATTAACGATATGCACACTTGATGAAAATACATATGAAATGAATGGGATATGGGATGTGACGATATAACCTGCACTAGAATCTTTTCAATACTTTTGTTTAATTAAATTTAAACCATTTATATCATCCTATTTTGAATAATTTTCAACACCTAATATTTAAAGAATGGGGGTTGTGGCCATTACTGAACTCTTCACAACATTTATATTCAAATTAAAAACTATTTACTATAGTTCAAGTCTTCTTCTTTTCGTTAATGAAGACTTTCAGTCAAATTGAGCAAAAATATAATGCACACTTGATGAAAAAATATAAAAACGAATGGGATGTGACCAATACTAGATCTTTTCAGTACCTACGTTTGTTTAATCAAATTTTAACCACATCCCAACATCGAAAATTACTAAATTTTCAATAGGTACACATTACAATTTGTTTTCGATGATAATATTTAAAAATGGGGGTTGTGGCCAAACCAATCTCTTTACAACGTTGATAAACAGTCATATTTAAAACCATTACGCATAGTCCATGCGAGCAGAAATTGTATAATATATAAAAAAGAATGGGTTGTGGCCATCACTTGAACATTTTACAATACTTAAACTCAATCAAATTTCAAACCACTTTTCATAGTCTGATATTGCAAAATAATTGGGTGACAATATTATAAAAACGATTGCTTTTTCTTTCACAATTTTACATTCTTGGCCAACGGCGGGACATAAAAGCTAGTCACGAATATAAAAAAAAATACTTGGTATTAGTTCTATTGAAATTTACTTGATTACATAATATTATATAATATTTAAAGTATTTTTTTATATTTGTAATATATCTACATACAATGGGGTTCTATCAAGAATTGTCGATCAACAAACTAAACTTAGTTAACAGACAGGTATGATTGTGAATAAACCGTCAGCAAGTTCTAAAACCAAAACATAGATAGGTTGGTAATTTTGACTTAATCGTCAGCAAGTTAAAAACCAAAACACAGACAGGTTGGTAATTTTGATTCAATCGTCAGCAAGCTCTAAAACCAAAAAACAGACAGGTTGGTAATTTTGACTTAATCGTCAGCAAGCTCTAAAACCATAAAACAGACAAGTTGGTAATTTTGACTTAGTCGTCAGCAAGCTCTAAACACACAGACAGTTTTACACATATAAGTTGATCAGACTGAATAGTGCTTGAACAATATATATAATGCATTCTTTAATACAGAAAAAATATATTACGCAGAATATTATATGGACCTATTAATGACGGTCGAAAATGGCGTAAAAGATATAACACCGAGCGCTATGATCTTTACCAGTTCATCCGTGTAGTCAATTTCTTTAATATTAACAGACTACGCTGGTTAGGACATTAACACCGTATGGATGATCTAGAGCTCCCAAAAAAGGAGTTGTCTAATGACACAACCGGCAGAATAAGCGTAGGGAACTCTAAACTACGATGGTTAGACGGCGTTGTTGGGCTATGGGGCAGCAGAACTGGAAGGGGACAGTCAGCGATAGAGCAGTATGGAGAAGATTGATTCTCGGAGGCAGCTAGGATACCATCAAGGGTTGTGACGTTGAAGATGATGATGTTGATTCTTTAATACACTCGCCATCTCTGTGGGGCTATTTCAGTGCATTTCAAACAGCTGTTTCCTTTAATTTCTTATACACATGACAAAATTTATAATTTTTGAACTTATACTCCTATTATATTTTATTTTACTTAGAAATACTAGTTATAACTGTGATTAATTTATAATTTATAGCACCAATTACAACATTTCATAAATATTGAAATGCATCTTAACATATTTATGTGTATTATTTATACACTCTACATTTATTTCATAGTGTTAACTAACAATGCATACTGCTCCCCTCTGTAACACATACAACGTGTTTTTGGAGGACAGGTACAGATATACAACGCAGCAAGAGAGAGACGAACACAGTCTTTCGATCCCCGCCTCCAAAGGAACAACTGATTATATAAGTAATGCCTAGAATATCCACTAGTCTACTCAAAAAGTACTACAAAAATTTTTGTACATAAAACGTAATGACTGTACAACTGTATTATACACCTATGTATGTATAAATTATGTATTACCTGTATAACCTGCTATGTTTGTCAACAATTTTCTTGTAAATGATCGACGTCAAAGGTTGATTACAGTTTTGATTGTCATTCAAATTTTCAATTTCCTTTTGTATCCATTGAAATTGTAGACAAACTTGGGCGAGGTAGAGACAAAATATACAATCCGTGCTGCAGATTAAGGCTGTTACATAAAAACCTGAAATTTAATAAATTATAAAATAGATTATAATAAATTTGTTTTAAAAAATGTAATATACTAGCAACTAGTAGCAAAATTATTAATGTTGATGTGTTTTACCTGGTTTCTGTATTTTATTATATACCTAAACGCTGTAAGCTGTTTTGTTAGTTGTGTTAATTTTTATTTAAGCTTCAGTTGGTGGACAGAGTTGTGAAGGATGCTCATAGCCTATGTAGGTGTTCAGAACTGCCGTGTCGCTGTGAAAAACCGACAGTCACAAAGGCATTTTTTTATTTACTTTTATTATTTTTTTTTACAAATTCTCTTTATAATATTATGGTAGGTATGTTAATGCTGTATTCAGTGATTTTTTTTATTCCTGATTTTTATCATATAAATAAGCAATTGTATTTCTTCTCAAATGTTGTAACATATCTGTTTGTATGGATATACCTACCTATCACATAAATCATATCTGAAGAATCTGTAATAGAACAATGTATGACAGGGTCAGAAATGAGGACATAAGGAAAGAATGTAAGATAAAGAAAGATGTTATTAATAGAATGAAAGTGAACACATTGAGATGGTTTGGGGAGAATGAATGAGGAATGCCTGACAAAGAAAATATACATTGCGGATAGGAATGGAATGAGAGGTCGGGGCCGCCCAAGGAAGGGATGGCACGTCCAAGTGAACATTATTTTGAAAGACGGAAATGTTAAAAGCGTGAACAACAGACGTATAGGTTGAACTTATCAGGTTCGAATTGGTGGTGAAAAAGCAGTGATAAGCGGCGTACCACAGGGTTCAGTCCTTGGTCCGGTAGACCTACCAGCAGCGATTAAGTCAAGATCCAAAATCTTTGCAGACGATACAAAGTTCTTTGCCAATCCATGGACGAGTCATGAGCAAATGCAAGATGATCTAAATAGAATAAAAGAGTAGACAAAAAAATGGCTCATCAATCTAAATCCCAATAAGTGCACTGTTCTACATATTGGGAAAAATAACCCCAAGTATGAATACTTCCTTAAAAATACTCAACTAAAAGATGTTGAATCACAAACTGACCTAGGTATCATTGTATCCGTAGATTTAAAATGGGAGGATCATATTATTATGATTGTTAAGAAAGCAAACTCCCTTATTTACTTCATCAGAAAAGCTTTCCAGAACATCACACCAGACTTAATGTTGTTAAAAATATATAAAGCATTTGTTAGACCATTGTTGGAATATGGTTTCCAGATATGGAGTCCCTATTTTTCCAAGGACATTGATTTACTTGAGAGGGTCCAAAGACGTTTTACAAAAATTCCCAGGACACTTGGCAAACTAAACATATGAGGAAAGACTCGACTTCTTAAAACTGTCAAAACTGGAAAACCGAATAGAATGTGGAGATCTCATTGAAACATTCAAAATATTATCAGGCCATTATGACTGTGTAAACATGAAAAATCTCTTTCAATATAGTCATAACACTAATTTGCGTGACCATAGCTTAAAACTTGTTAAAAGAAGGTTCTCGATAAATCCTCGAAGGCATTTTCTTTCAAATAGAGTGGTGAATACTTGGAATAAACTGCCCCAACATGTTTTGGATGCTGAAAATGTTAATATTTTCAAGAATAGACTGGACATTTTTTGGACACAGCATAATAGTTATAACCAAATAATAAAATTCGACAGTGGATATAGGCACATCAGCCTTGGCTGCCTGCCTAGAGATAAATAATAATATATAAGACAGTTTATGAATGTCGACGAGGCGATGAATGTGTGTTAAGATAGAAATAAGTGGTGTTTCTCTCTGCCTACCCCGTGAGGGACATGGCATGATGGTATGTATGTATGTATAAATCATAATTCTCAATCATTTTTAATATGTTTCCATTTGTTACTGATGTGTGTCAATATTGTATTTTCTTTTATTTATTTATTTTCTCTGTTTACTTTTATACATTTGAAATCATGGTGTGTAGCCACTTTATTTTTTATTCATGTTAAAGGCGTAGAGTAAAAATAATAAGAAAAACATTTGATTTTTCAATTCTTGGTCCTATTATTACTTTTTGATCTGTGTAGGATTTGAATGAGTAAGTAACAAACAGGCCGATATAATAAACTTGATTGTTTCTGATTTACTCAATAAACATATGTTTATAATTTACCTCCATAACATTGTACAATGTAATTGACTATAAAAGTTGGTGCAGTAGATGCAGGATCGTATGGAAGCCACATAACATAGGGCTCTACCAAATCATGATTCCACTTTAAACCATTGGCCAAATTGATGATAATCATTCCAATCGGTAGAAGGTTGTAGCATATTGCAGCTCCCAGTGTACTCCTCATATACAAAACTAGGAATCTGGTCAAAATATAATTTACTTCAAAAGATGCAGAACATAGGCTGGTATTTCAAAAGTACATAGGAACATTTTTAAGAATACAAATGATATAGCACCGTGAGTGTATAACTGATATATGTGGAAATACTATAGTTGAAGATATGGGAGTAATCAAATCGTTATCAGGAAGTAATAGGAGGCTGCTTCTGAAATCTTGGACTGCAGTGAGGAGAAGCAATGACCGTAGAATGTTTTGGTACCCAAAGAATTTTGGTAAATACAATTTTTCCAAGAATTATGAAATCTTTAAACTCCCATATCTCCCAACTACTCTACTCTGTGGTTAATCTGAGGTGTAGCTAAAGTGACATCTATATGACTTGTACCCATGTGGTTAGAGAAGGTAGGTGGACTGAAAGGATTGTTCAACACACTCAAATTGTGGCGAGAGATAAAATCTCTCACCACAATTGAATGCTCTGATGAATTATCTGGACCCGAAAGTGGTAGTGTTACACCATACATAGAATAGATTCAGCATTAAAATCAGCTCCAATAATTAATTATGCATTGCCAAGTTGGCCCAATATAACATCTAGTTGATACAGAAAATGAAATACGGATTCACTAAACTGAAAATATATGGAAATAATGTAAAACGAATCACTTGGAGAAGAAATCTGGACTACAACCAAATGACTAGAAGATAAGTGATCCAGACATATAAAGTTGATGTTGGGATTGTAAATAGCTATTCAGCTCATCGGAGGGTTTGTTGAGGTACAGCTCAAAGCCATAGCAACTCGAACACCTGGACCAAATGATGGCACAATTCCATCTTGACAGTATGGCTCTTGGATAAGACAACCTTCAATGTTCATACGATGAGCAGACTGACTGAGTTCGGCTGAAGCTGATTGTCCACGGCCAAGATTAAGCTGACCAAATTTAATAGAAGCATTACACGCCATAGTCAATATTGAGCAAAGCTCTGCTTTTAAGCTGGACAATCATTAGTACCAGCCCCCCTAGACAACGTGTCATTTAGCTCAAGAAAAGAAACGAGAATAGATAACTCAATTTATGGAAGTGACAGTTGTCACGTGACAGGCAACAGTCACTTCCATACATTGAGTTATCTTTTCTTGAGTTAAATGACACATTGTCTAGGGGGGCTTATTGGTGTATTGCTGGTTTGCATATTATGTGCAAAACGATAGTTATCTCCTAACTATTGTTTTTGCACATAATATGTACATCAGCTTTATACTCATGATGCGATATCTAGTTGACAATGTAGTAGATAAATTATTAGTTTTAATTTAATGCAGTAAAAAACTGCATTTCAATTTTTCATGTTTTGGCACTTCTTTGCGATTTTGATGCATATTTCGAGCATTTCATGTTGCATATTATAATCCTATCTCTTGTAATCTAGTATTGTTCATGGCTATACTATCTTGTTTGTGAGCTGTTTTATTATAAGTGTTGTTCCCCCTTTTCAAGTAAATTAATTTTTGTACAATACAATTTTGTACAATTGTTCATGGTTATCATAATAATAATAATGAACATGGCTGTCATAATAATAATAATGAACACTTCCTTGCACCCTGCGCAAGTGGCGAGTTTATTGCCGTACGGCAATTTCTTCCAACTAACCAGTCTTTCCAGCTCAAAGAAGGAATATTGGCGTGAGAAATAAATTTGAATAAATTTCTCCTCTGCTGGGAATCGAACCCAGGACGCCCCCACAGAAATGGAACAACTTACCAACCGTGCCACAGCAGTCGGCAAATTGTGTGAATAGAAAAGAGTGCACAAATATAAACCATTCTCACAATAAAAGTATGCAAATAAATAACAGGATTAATCATCTCACCTTCTGGACCTGTTCATGTGTTTCTTGAAGTAAAGTTTGATGTCTGTGTCGCAATGCTTTGGCCACATTTCTCTCAGCTCAGAGGTGACAGCGCACAATTCCTTGTGACACGAGAGCATCTTGTACGCTTTGATCAAAGACACTATACTCCAATTGAAACAAGGTATCATGTCTGTTATTTCCAGCAGATCGTATTGATTGTATTTAAATTTCAGCGGTATCATCCATGCCTCTGCACAAATCAGAGGTATTATATTTATAACTCCGATGAAAAATGTAAAGCTAAAATCAATCAACAATTATTCATTACTAAAGCTAAAATCAATCAACAATTATTCATTACTAAAGCTAAAATCAATCAACAATTATTCATTACTAAAGCTAAAAACAATCAACAATTATTCATTACTAAAGCTAAAATCAATCAACAATTATTCATTACTAAAGCTAAAATCAATCAACAATTATTCATTACTAAAGCTAAAATCAATCAACAATTATTCATTACTAAAGCTAAAATCAATCAACAATTATTCATTACTAAAGCTAAAATCAATCAACAATTATTCATTACTAAAGCTAAAAACAATCAACAATTATTCATTACTAAAGCTAAAATCAATCAACAATTATTCATTACTAAAGCTAAAATCAATCAACAATTATTCATTACTAAAGCTAAAATCAATCAACAATTATTCATTACTAAAGCTAAAATCAATCAACAATTATTCATTACTAAAGCTAAAATCAATCAACAATTATTCATTATTAAAGCTAAAATCAATCAACAATTATTCATTACTAAAGCTAAAATCAATCAACAATTATTCATTACCTATAGAAATTTAGAATAGGAGGATGGAGATGGATCTTATTTATTTATTTATTTAGACACTTTATTGTACAATACTTATTTGCTAGTACAAATGGCGGACTTATTGCCTAATGGCAATTTCTTCCAGACAACCATCTGTATCAGTTATGAGAGAAAATGGTACATGTACAAAAGAAAAGAAAACTTTTATAAAACTATAAACATATTACATTTAAACACAATAAAGTAAGAAGAATAAAAATATGTACCTACATCAAAGACAATTAAACAAGTCATAGATGAAACCTGTTATAACACTATGGGAGGGAAGGGAAAAAAAAGAGAAGAGATATGACTAACTACAGGAATAGGGAAATAAATGGGAAGTATGTTGGTTAAGAAATAGAAAGTAGGAGAGCGCGCTTTAGTCTGGTTTTAAAGGTTACTAAAGTTGGTGCAGTTCTAATATCAAGGGCCAAGTTGTTCCATAACCGGGCAGCATGGACAGTAAAGGAAGATGAATAGAAAGCTGTGGCATGTGATGGGATGGCGAGGGTTCTTTCTTCTCTAGATCGAAGCGGGAGTCCATGAGAGGCCAGAGGTTGAAATCTTTCAGTCAGATATGATGGAGCATTAGGAAAGAAAAAAGGATCTTGGAGGTAGCTAAGACCTGCCAAGGATTGTGAAGCTATAGAGATAAAGAATATATATTTGAGGAGTACTTCAAATGATATTGATACTCTACACACGAAAGACATTATCATAACAAAATTTGTGTAGTCCTGACTCTGTGTTATTTGTAAATACAAAAAACAAAATAAAATTAATTGTTAAAATTTACTGTCTTCACTATCATCCTTTTTTCTTTCCCAATTTTTTCCTTTTTTTCTTTACTTTCGTCTTATTTTCTTTCTCAAGTTTTTCCTTTTTATCTTTACTATCATTCTTTTTTCTTTCCCTCCTTTCCTTTGCAAATGTATCAACGTAGTATTATAAATTGAAATCAAAGGCGGATCATCTAGATATTCATTTATGAAAATCTTTCCATTGGGTTACACTATATGTATTAATTTTTAAGAATATTGTATATTTATTTTTAG
This sequence comes from Molanna angustata, assembly GCA_963576475.1. Classification (NCBI taxonomy): domain Eukaryota; kingdom Metazoa; phylum Arthropoda; class Insecta; order Trichoptera; family Molannidae; genus Molanna; species Molanna angustata. The sequence goes on from OY754983.1 coordinate 14,782,468, forward strand.
AATGGAATAGAAAAAACATTTTACTCATTTTTTACTCTCCATTACTGAACTTATGTAATTCGGACACGTGGCTAGGAGAGAAATGGATAATCTTTAAAAATAAAAAGAATTGCCAGAGGGAGGACACGGATGAGATGGACCGATCAAATCAGAAAATAGCATCAAAACTCCAGGAGGCTGTCCAATTGGCTGCAGAAAGGAAGGAGTGGAGAAAGAGAGTGCATGATGCGTTGCGTAGTAACTGCGAAACTCGAGAGTCTATGACCAAGAAGAATGGAAGTATGGAGAATTATAATTAAATTTTTTAAGCATACTTTTTCACATACAATTTCTCAGTTGCGTACTAAGTGTTTTATCATGATGCTTTTGTATGTATACCATATTTTTTATTGTGTCCTCTCTACATCCCAAAATATAATACAATTGATATTATGGTGACAAGTCAGTGGCAGATCGGTAAATGCGCTGGATTAGTAATCCAGTGAATGCAACAATTTCGCTAATCAAGTATGTTATTTCAGCAGATGCATTTATGTTTACTTTAGGGAATGTACGAGGGTGTATTATGATCTTTTAACAAGAACGTATTCAAGCAAATGACAACTATATATTTTTGATAGACATATGTAAGTGATAACTTGATATGTTTGGATGGGTATAAGTGATGACTTGATATGTTTGGATGGGTATAAGTGACAACTCGATATGTTAGGATGGGTATAAGTGATGACTTGATATGTTTGGACGGCCATAAGTGATAAATTGATATGTTTGGATGGGCATGTGATAACTTGATATGTTTGGATAGGTATAAGTGATGAATTGATATGTTTAGATGTGTATAAGTGATAAATTGATATGTTTGGATGGGTATAAGTGATAACTTGATATGTTATGATGGGTATAAGTGATGAATTGATATATTTGGATAGGCATGTGATAACTTGATATGTTCGGATAGGTATAAGTGATTTATTTATTTGATTAAAGTAACATGTAATGGCTTTTTATTAAATTTAATGATTGAATATTATTCATACTTTTGAAGATAATAAAATGTAGTTTTTCTTTTTCTTTCTCTTTTCGGTTTATATACATCGTACAGACCAGAAATGGACAGAAAGAAGTTTATATCTTCGAATGCTTCCTCAAATATGTCTTCTTCATCTGTGTCTCTTATTTCGTTACCTTCAGTTACGTTTTCCATTGTAAAATTTGAATTCTAATTATTTTTTATGGGTTCCTCTTTGAAGTAGTTTGTAATATAACAAGCACACAAAGAGAATGGTTGCCTCAATAGTAAAATTTTGTTTAGCAGCTAATATAATAAGTTGACAGCTTTAATGTCATTGTAATTTGAATTAAACATCATATTAATCATATCATATTATGTCACCCTATTCAATATATCACCATGCCAATTGGGACCTTGTAGGAAAAGACAGGGCAAAATAAAGATAACATCGATGAATAACTTATATTAATACATATGACCACACCATGTCCATCACGAAGTAACTTAAAATGCAAATATGTTTATCTGCTATTCAAACTTTCAACATTCCTTTCTTTCAGGATGTCGTTCCCAACCAAACCATTTCATTTCCTGTCTGCTTTGTATATTTTCTTAGTCAGGCGTACTTCATTGATTCTTTCAAAGTGGCCAGACTAATTTTAGTTTATTATAGTTCATTTATGCTTATTTTAGCGAACGTAGGAAGATGTATATGTACTTGTTTAACAAGAACATATTCATTTTTTTTTCAAATGATAGTTAACATACTGTTGCTTTGACTCAACAAAATGACATAAGGTAAATAAGAATCTATTCATATTAATAAGACAAATAAGATACTTATTTATATTTTCCCATTGTGAATAATGTTTAGTTTGATACCTATTAATTATATAAAACTAACTCACTTAGTAAATTATGTCTTCAATAATATTTTAGATGCAGGGTGACAAAAATCTGAATATTGACTCTGAAATAATAAAGGTAAACAATAAATTGTAAAAAAAAAATGAGGGTATGGGATCTCCATTACATTAGTCAGTGTGTATTTTTTTCTCATTCAAAGGTTGAAAACCCCTTAACACATTTTTATGATGCCCATCTATATTGTATATAATAATAATAAACACTTCCTTGCACTTTGCGCATGTGGCGAGTTTATTACCAAATGAACATTTCTTCCAACTAACCAGTGTTTCCAGCCCAAAATAAACGATACACTATCAAATACACGATACACGACAAAATACACTATCAAAAAGAAAATTGAAGAACTCAATTAGGTATTATCCAGAGCATACTAAAAATTTTGAGAAATAAAATATTCAACATTTCAATAGAAAAAAAGTTGGAATATTATAGGAAAACCAGAAACTCAAGGCACCTTCAGGGCTCAGGGCGGGATAAATCATAGAACAATCAGGAACAAGAAGTCAGGGCAGTTGTCTTAAAAAGGGCGCTTAAAATTCTAAAATGTTTATCATATAAATCAAAAATTCGTAGGTATGGCGCTCGGTTCTCTTTGCGTACCCGGATAGAGGCTCGGCATGATGGTGTGCATGTAAAAAAAAAACCCTTATTATGATTCGTCATTTTAGAACACGTTTATCCAGCCCTGTCAGGGCTTATGACCTGTCATCGACTGGTTTACATGATGATTAAGCACTTGCGAAATATTGAGTCTTCTTATTGAGTTCCCTATCAATCTAATTTTTTAAACTTCCTTATATTTTTATCGTGAAAATCTATCAGTTTGAATATAAGTTGAAAACACCATCACCATCTATGAAGTAACGAAGAAACCTTTTAGTAACGCCATCTATTGAGAAATTGGTTTGTAAACAATGAAAGCAACAGTCCTTATACATGAGGTGGCAATGATTTCGCACAGATGTCACCCCTGAACTGCGCCAGAATTATAAGTACATTTTTGGCTTGTTTACTTCTTCTTCTTCGTTTAGTAGACTCGTTTAGAAACTATGCCTCCTGGCATGACGAATTCCAGCTATCCTTCCATCTCTTGGGTGGTCTACCGGGTAGGCGGTGGCCAGAAGGAATTTCATTTGCTGCTATATATGCAAGTCTATCGCTGTCCATCCTGGCTATGTGGTCCCTCCAATACCTTCGTCTGGATCTACTCTATCTTGTTTACTTGCTTGTACCAATATTGACTGTAGTCTATGGAAATCTAGACGGCTTTTAGTCAATGAACTTGATATCAATGGGGAGTCGATTGAATGTCCGCCTGGGTTCTACTCCACTTAATTGATTACCTACATATAAGTCTCTTTAGTCAAAAAAATATTGAGACGGTTAGAAAAAATCATTAGCCTCGTGTAGACCTCCATGGCTAAGTTGATTAGCTATCGAACTGCTGATCCAAGTGTCTCGGGTTCGATTCCCACTGGAGACATTGAATTTAATTGTGTTTTCCGTCTGGATCTGTGAAACGATTAATATCGTAAGTCATTGATATTTGACATAGTACCTGTTAGTTGTCCGAGAAGTAATATAAAATAAAAAATAATTATCATATTTCTTTCAACACGCTTAATTCAAAATTCAATTATTGCTAGTATCTATTTTTAATAAAAAATAATCTAAAATAGATACTTCAGCAGTTAAGCTTCTGTACGGCCATTTTTTTAAATTCATTTCTCACACAATTCTTGCTTCTCGGGGCTGAAAACATTTTTTAGTCGGAATAAATAAAGTCGCCACTTGGTGCAAGGAGTGTTTATTATTATTATTAAAAGAAACACAAATTTTGAAATTCTCTTTAAAAATAAGGAAGCCTTACGCTTTGGGGAGAAATTCAAAAAATTCACAACTTATCGTTGACAAATTAGTCATGTATGCGGAAGAGCAGGTGGATGCAGGATAAGATGGAATGGTGAATATAGAGTTCATTTGAGGAAGGTTCCGGAAGGATACAAGATTCATTTTTTACTGTGTAATTTTTTGTATGTATGATTGTTGAATATGTGAATAAAAAAATATGTTTCCAATATGATGATGGTACTTGCCAAAGCACCTTAAAAACAAATTCACTTATTTATCCAACTATTGACAACACTATCCATCCCTATCCATAATAAAGAATTTCTCAGCTCGTCGTTCAAAGTACAATCAGCTGGATATTGTGTCATCTAACTCGCACTTTGTATTTTCAAGAAAAAACTATACAAGGATTATTTATCCCTGAACACGTGCCCCGTTCCACCATTGTACTTTTCTGCTTTTCACTTTTCGCTTTGCAATTTGAGAATTTCGCAAAGGGCAAAGCGTTCATGTTCCACGAAAAAAAATAGTCACTTTGCGGCGTCGCCAAACATTTGCAAGTCTTTTCAATTGACGCTAGCGACACCTAGTGATAACTTAGTAGTACCGAGTGATTCGCGCGTAGCGTAAACATACATTTGACACCGTTCGTTCTTGTCTGTTCTGTGATTTCGTTGTTAGAAAATGAGCCGGAAAGACAATATTAAGAAAAAATAGCCGTGTTGGAGATAATTACACAATAGAAATGAGTTCTTTTTGGAGTATTTAGTGACACTATCACTAATACAGTGAAACAACAGGTGCTTCATTGAATTATTTGCTGTTGAGAAGACAATCCTTTGCTTCTCTTAGTGCTGTTCTGTACCATAAAATGTAGATGAGTAGTAAAATAATCATATAAACTTAAAAAGCCGACAAAATAATCACATAAACATAGTTTAAATTACCTAAAAAAATAAGAATAAATCGTGTACTATTTTATTCGAAAATTTTCGAGGAACTGCGTGAGTAAAATATTTACGAAATTCATCCTTTTTCTATAATTTCTTACAACCCCGTCTTCCTCATACCTTTCTAACAATAATGTCTGAAACATTTTATAATAAATTTACTTAAAAATTCTATACAAACAACTTCTACTTTCACAACTCGACGAATGGCAAATTTGAAATGTTAAAATATTCTTTTCAATTCATTCGCAAAGTTTGCAAAGTTATTTATGAAAATTAGCGATGGTGGAACAGAACGGCTTATTTGCTTTGCAATAGGCGTCTACTTTTCGCTTTGCACATTAAAACTTTTACTTTGCGAAAAAATGCAATGGTGGAACGAAAACAAGCCGACGAATTGCAAAGTGCAAAGCGCAAAGTTGAAAATTACGATGGTGGAACGGGGCACATCCCAAATTCCTTTCGATGTCCTTTCCCAATCCTTTTTTGCTATCAATTGTTTTTTTTTAATTTTTATCTTAGGCTAATATATTTTTTTTGTTTTTTACTATCATTCTTTTGTTGATATACATATATGTATAATGTTGTCATACTTTATAATGTGGTTGGTTGGTATAAATTGCCTAATAGCAACAATATTATTATATTATGTACAAAAAAGATAAATAAAATAATGAAAAGAAATATTAATTCTTTAGAAAGAGAATACTTAATTAATGTATATTAAATATAAATATGCATGTAATATTTGAAGAATTCATTAATGTTTTTTATAATCTTTTTAAAATAAATATGATATCCACTATTGCGAGTGTTTGTGATCATCCTATATATAGCACAAAATGTGGCCAATCAGTGGTTCGCTTACCCCCAAGTATGCATTGAAAAGTAACCTACATTTTAGCATGTTTTATTTGTATGTATCTACTATTTAAATTTTTCGTAAAATATTGACAAATAATCCATAGACATTTTTACACTAATTTATACTTGTGTTTTCAAAATTATGATGTGAGGCACTAGCTTAAAATGGTGCTCCTAATCTTTTCTAGCTATTTTCATTGCTTTCTTACTTCTAACATCTTTATATTTCAAAATTCCATTAATGTGATCGTGCCAACTTTTCCTTGGCTGATCTCTACTTTTCGTTCCTCTTTTATCAGCCTTATATAATTTTTTTTGTTAGACGATCATCACTCATTTTTTCTATGAGATATGTAGTGCGTTCGAGTGAGACAGCGAGATTGGTGTAAGTATATAAGGAATGGTATTTTTTATAGAAAATTAAATTATCTAGTTGGGGTGTTTCGGCTTTTTTCGATATTCTTAAAAATTTTGGAAATATAGGCAGTTACACTCATAAATTTATCATAAGAAAATGTTTTTCTTAGTAAAAAATGTTTGAGAAACTTATTTAAAAAATAATTTTGAGATTTTGTATTTGTCTATAAAGGTATATATACTAATTTTCAGCGTTCTGGCTTATATGGTTATTGAACTATATGGAAAAATAAAGTAAAAATTCAATAGTTGATAACCCCTGAATGAAACAATAATTCAAAATTCTGAGTATAAAAGTTTTGTTGAGCCTATAACTATCTATATATTTTGAAATTTTGGGCTTTGTGAACTGAGCAGATCAAAAGTTACAAGGGGGGGACGCAGTCACAGACACAGACAAACTAAATGTTCTACTCCAAATTCTGAGTATATGTATATTAAATAACATATATGCTGCGAAGCCTCTAAGTTGGTGTTTTTTGACTTCAAAGTTAGAAAAACATAGACCTGGCATAGAAATCTCGCGTATCTTGGTTTGATACTTTGTCGATTTGTTCAAGAGAAATAAATTCTCTTGAACAAATCGACAGTTGAATTAAAGAGCCACGGTGATAATACACAACCTTGCTTCACTCCCGTGATATAAATGTGATTGTGAAATACAAATGTTGAGAACTTCTGTTCCATAGATGAATAAAATATTCATAAAGATCAGAAAATGATGATTGCATAGTATTATTTTCATTTGCATATAATAAATAAATTATCAGTGTATCGGGTTATATGTACCTACATATATTATTATACCCAACTATATTAGATTTGACTTTCAATTTGGACAACTGAATGCATTATATTATATTATAAAGACAGCAAATTATGACATTTGGTTTAGGTATATCAAAATTGATCCGATAATCTAAACATGCAATCCAGCCCCCTTAAACGTGTCATTTAGCTCAAGAAAAGAAACGAGAAAAGATAACTCAATGTATGGAAATGACAGGTGTCACGTGACAGACAACTGTTACTTCCATACATTGAGTTATCTTTTCTTGAGCTAAATTTAATGACACTTTGTCTAGAGGGGCTGATGCCATGCTTTCAATTCATGATGGAAAAATGAAGAATGTTGTGTTTGGAAATAATAAAACACCATTTTAATTAAAAAAAAAAAAAAAAAAAGTGGGTTGTGGCCAACGCTATACTCCTCACTACCAAGTCACTCCACAAAGTATTCAAATATTGTATAGAAAATATTCAGCATTTTTATCAAATGAATTTGTTCAATTATTTTTGATTTAAATATTTTATTGTGAAAATTTGATCATTTTTAATGACATTTTATGAAAGTCATGTGATGTGATGTATAAGTGATGTTCCTTTTTAGCAATATGAAAATAATACATACATACCATCACGCCATGTGAGAACGAACGAACGATAGGCAGTGAGAACGAAACGACACTTATTTCTATCTTGACACACATACATTGCCTCGTCGACATTCATACATCGTCTCATACATGTTCATCTGATGTTAACGCTTCTAAAATTTTCGTCTTTCAAAATACTGTTCACATTGATGTGCCATCCCTTCCTTGGGCGACCCCGACCTCTCATTCCATTCCTATCCGCATTGTATATTTTCTTCGTCAGGCGTTCCTCATTCATTCTCCCCATGTGACCAAACCATCTCAATGTGTTCACTTTCATTCTAGTAATGACATCTTTCTTTATCTTACATTCTTTCCTTATGTCCCTCATTTCTGACCCTGTCATACATCGTTCTATTACAGATTCTTCTTAGCGATCTCATTTCAACTGCATTTATTCTGCTTTCGTGCGACTTCTGAAGACAAAATAAAAATATTATTTTGTCTTCAGAAGATATATAAATTTTAAGTTTCCTGAAAAATCAAAAAACACTGATCATATACCCTTTTAAATCTAATGCGAGTATTAGATTTACAAATTTACATAATTTGAAAAGAATCGAATGAGTACTTTAGTCTATAATCGACAAAGTACACTCCGTCATAGTACATAGTGCACACATACACACACAGATGCATTGTGATGAAACTTTCAGAATACAATCTCAGCATTATACTAGTTGATAATCTGTAATAAAAGAAATAACCTAAAAAATTGCGAATTCATAACTCCCCACTATATCCCCTAGAGGAGGTACTGAGGAGTAATAAGCAGACTTCTTTATTGTATTGTAACCATAGATTTCTAAATATATACTATTGGATTATTTCCCTAGCTGGCGCTATTCAGATTCATTTCAAACTATGTTATAGCATGTCACCCCAGTATAAGAATCGTTTCTTATAATCATAGATTTTTACTATACATAATATACTAGATGTCATAGTTAGCATATTTTGTATGAATCAAAGTGAGTCATTTTTCCGGGAGATTTTTGACGTTTTGGTTCCAGACCACATCGTTTTTCTATAGAGAAGAACGACTAATGTGAATTGTTTTTGGATTTATTTGTCTAAAAAACATTTTAATCTAGGATGTGTTGAGATGTAAGGAAAACTGAAATATGTTGCCAACCAAAACGTCAAACGCGCGAATATTCCATGACTCACTTTTTGCAAGGAGTACTACATCTTATATCTATATTATAAATTTGAATGTTTGTATGTATCTATGTATGTATCTATGTATGTGTTGAATGCGCTCCTAAACCGCTCATCCGATTGCGATGAAACTTTGGTGAACTGTCGAGAGTATACCAGGGATGGTTTCTGGATCAAAAAATTTTAACTTCTTCTTCTTCTTCATCGAGTTTTAGGTCATTTTACCTATGAAGGTGGACTATCCTGGGAACCGTTCATCCGATTGCAATTAAACTTTGGTGAATTGTCGAACGTATGCCCGGGATGATTTCTGAATTTAAAATATTTTCTTCTTCTTCTTCTTCATCGGGAATCAGGTCTTTTTACCTATGAAGGTGGACTATCCTGAGAACTGTTCATCCGATTGCAATGAAACATTGATGAATTGTCGAGTGTAAGACTGGGATAGTTTCTGGATTAAAAAAAATCTTCTTCTTCTTCTTCATCGGGTATTAGGTCATTTTACCGACTATCCTGGGAACCGTTCATCCGATTGCAATTAAACTTTGGTGAATTGTTGAGCGTATGACCGGGATGGTTACTGGATTGAAAAACTTTTCTTCTTCTTCTTCTTCATCGGGTATTAGGTCATTTTACCTATGAAGATAAAATGACCTAATACTCTGGGAGAAGAAGCTTTAACTGTCCTTCCATCTCTTTGCAGGTCTTCCAGGACAGTTTCTCGATTTAAACTTTTTTCTTCTTCTTCATCGTGTATTTGAACATTTTACCTATAAAGGTGGAGTATCCTAGGAGAATAAGGTCCAACACTGTCCTTCTATCTCTTCGCAGGTCTTCCAGGACGGTTTCTGGATTCACACTTTTTTCTTCTTCTTCTTCTTTAATGTGTTTTTAGTCATTTTACCTATGATGTTGAAGAATCCTGGAAAAAGAAGGTCCAATTGTACTTTCATCACATCGCAGGTCCGGCAGGTCTTCCAGGACAGTTTCTGGACATAAACATTTTTTTACTTCTTCTTTTATATCGTGTATTTGGTCATTTTACCTATGAAGTTGGAAAATCCTGAATAAAGAAGGTCCAATTATCCCAGGATTGTTTCGGGAATTAAACTTTTCTTAACCTACTGAAGGGACGGGAGGTAATGAAGGGATGGGACGTACTGAAGGGCCTGAAAAGACGGGAGGGCCTGAAGGGACGGAAGGGCCTGAAGGGACGGAAGGGCCTGAAGGGACGGAAGGGCCTGAAGGGACGGACGGGCCTGAAGGGACGGTACTGAAAGGATGGGAGGTATTGAAGAGTCTGAAGCGACGGGTGGTTATGGAGGACAATTTTTAATTATACAGGCAATACGAAGTTTGCCGAGTGTTCACTAGTCTATATTATAAATTTGAATGTTTGTATGTATGTGTTGAATGCGCTCCTAAACCGTTCATCCGATTGCAATGAAACTTTGGTGAATTGTCGAGAGTATACCAGGGATGGTTTCTGGATCAAAAATTTTTTTCTTCTTCTTCTTCTTCATCCACCTTCATTTTACCTATGAAGGTGGACTATCCTGGGAACCGCTCATCCGATTGCAATGAAACTTTGATGAATTGTCAAGCGTATGACCGGGACCTACTGAAGGGAAGGGAGTTACGGGAGGTACTGAAGGGACGGGAGTAACTGAAGGGACGGGAGTAACTGAAGGGACGGGAGTAACTGAAGGGACGGGAGTAACTGAAGGGACGGGAGTAACTGAAGGGACGGGAGTAACTAAAGGGACGGAAGGTACTGAAGGGACGGGAAGTACTGAAGGGATGGGAGGTATTGAAGAGTTTGAAGCGACGGGTGGTTATGGAGGACAATTTTTAATTATACAGGCAATACGAAGTTTGCCGGGTGTTCACTAGTATTATAATAAAAATCTATGCTTATACTGAGCTTTCATTGTTTACGAACTGATTTCTCAATAGATGGCATTAGAGAAAAAGGTTTGTGGTCATTCTCATAGATGGCGATAGTAATAACTTATTTACAAGAAATGTGAGAATAATAAGGTAATTCAATAAAAAGACATAGTTGGCAAGTGCTTGATGTGATAACACAAACAGCCAATAATCATAAGCCCTGTAGGTGCCTGATTTCCCTGTTTTCCTATAGTCTAACTTTGTTTCTATTGAATTATAAAGATTTTCAAAAAATAGAATACTTAAATAATAATCTAGAATCATGCCATGACTGATTTTGTTCATCTATAGCACTTATGCATTTATGTTTTTTTATTTATAATACTTTTAAAAAAACCAATTGGCTCATGACAATAATTTATATTTTATATTAGTATCATAACTTCGTGGTTTATATTGTAATTGGCAACATAAAAATTATCTCTGTATATTTGTATAAATCTTTATTGTATTGCTGTTGTATTCTATAAAATAAATAAATAAATAATAGTAAAAGCATTAATGCTTAATTTATGGAATGTATGAGGATGTATGTATAATGAACTTTTCACGAGGACATAATATTCATTTTTTTGTTTTTAAAAATCTCTCTAGAATTATTTAAATTAAAAAGGACGGGACTGCCGATTAAAGTTAGGTCATTCACACAATATAAGTATTATTTATGTCATAATTGTATTCATTGATCACTCACCTCCGTATTTAGAAACAAATACCATGAAATACCATCTTCAAATTTGAAATAATATATCATTGTTGTTTAATGATATATTATTATTTAAAAACTCTAAGACAGAGCCATGTAGCTAATTACATTTCCATCAATAATAATAATAATAAGTTATTTGTATAGCGCCGTTTAATGATTCGAGATTATACCAAGGGTGCTGATGGTTTAGTGTTGTGTTGCTCTCTGAAACAAAGCTGTTTTTAATCCATTAGTGAAAGTGCTCTTGCTTTGAGCACTGCGGACATCTAGGGGCAGTGAATTCCACTTAATAAAGATCAAACATTGGTAAAATCGGTACATTGCTAAAACATATAAATAGAATTGAAAAAGTACAAAAGAAGTATTTGAAACATATCAACTTTCGTTTACGCATATATTTTCCTTTATATTCCGAATCAGTTCAATTTCATAAATTTGACACACTAGTTAATCGACGAATTATGGCCGATCAATCTCTCTTATATAAGGTAATAAACAATTTTTTTGACTCTTCTGAACTAATAAGCTTTATACCACTCAGAATTTCTGGAAGAACTACCAGACGGCCCGAATCGGATGTTTTCAACTATTCCTCGAATTTGTTGACAATATAATGAAAGTTTTAGTGATATAGACATATTTTTCCTTTCTCATAATCAATTCCGGGAGAGGGTTAGGTGCGAATCCGGACGGATATCATAATAATGACGAAATGTGTTGTGACATACCATCAGTTGCTCTACCTCTCACATTCCTCCACTTTTCTATTTCTATTCCTACAGTTCCTCCCCCATCTCCGCCATTAACCTTGTTGCTTTTGTCATATATATTTTTTAGTTTTTAACATATAATATTAATCTTTTCTCAGATTCAACTGTAAATACGTACTTTGTGGACAGTGTTTTTTGTCCTTGATTAATTACTCATTGTTTTATGTTCATATTAGTTAATAATGCTGTTATTGTCCCAAATAAATCAAATAAATAAATAAAATAGAAAATATAAAACAAATATATTATACCTTGAAATTAATTGTCTGACTAATAAATAAATAATAAATTAACTAAATGTAGTATATATTACATTCAAAAGTCATACGAAACTTTTTAAAACTTTTTCACAATAGTAAATCAAATAATTAAATATTTATATAGCAGTCAGTGACGTTCTAAAGCAGAGAATTTTCTAGAAAATTTTTACTTCTATGAAACTCATTTATTGCTGGTGATATGTATTTTTTTTTAATGAATATGTCGAATGCCGTGGTATTGGTGCCAATGTTCTGCGGCGCTACTCATGAATTTATTTATTTATTTAATATTGCTTCTCGGGCAACTAACAGGTACTATGTCAAATATTAATTTAACATGCACCCAATAACAAGTTGCCACATTCTGGAGACAAACGATATTAATCGTCTCACAGATCCGGACTGAAAACACAATTGAAAACTGTGTCTCCATCGGGAATCGAACCCGGGACCTTTGGATCAGCAGTCAGATACCCAACCAACCGAGCCAGAAAGGCCGACTGAATTGATTAAGATTAGATTCAGACTTTAGAAAGCTTTTAGATATTTTTTTTTACTTAAGTATGATAATTTATAGAAAAATTAATAACAATTTCATACTTAACATTGATCTTATTTAACAAATTTTGATTGAATGTAGATTGAGATTAAGATAATGTTCCAGTACTGATAAGAGCATATTAAGATTGTGTCCTGCTGGGTTAAATTCGCAGCAATTTTCACACATTTTTATGTACTATATTTTGTATCTTTTGTGAAAGCTTCATGTAAATGGCAAATGCCATAAATAAAAACATATAGTTGTAATTTGTATATATGTATTGTGTACGAAAAGATTAATAAATTTAAATTAATAAATAAATACATATATTTGTAATTTGTATACATGTATTGTGTACGAAAAGATTAATAAATTTAAATAAATACATATATTTGTAATTTGTATATATGTATTGTGTACGAAAAGATTAATAAATAAAATAAATAAATAAATACATATATTTGTAATTTGTATATATGTATTGTGTACGAAAAGATTAATAAATAAATTAATTTAACCTATTTATTGGGTTTCACCCAAACTGAAAGCGCCTCTGTTCATTATTTACTTTAAATTGTGAGTGCAATGTGTGATATCCATTTATTTCACATCTCAACGTCTCGCTAAAGTTGCAAATTATTTTATTCGTTTGACTGACACGTACACAATATATGAGTCAAGATGAAAACCCCCACTTACGAAGAGATGTATAACGTAATAGAATATACCTTTCGCTGTTTAGGATTGAGCGAGATTCATCTCGAAAAGAAAAATCAAACCAAAAGCGAACGGTATATAAAAATTCAAAGGTTTTTCTTTAAACTGGGATTCATCCACATAACGATGGTGGTCATATGCGAGTACATAATGATTGGTAAGTTTGCAATGAACGCTCGAAACACAGATATCATAACGACGTTTCTGAAGATATCCGAGCTGTCTCCGTGCGCCATGATATCGACTTTCTGCATGCTCAAAGCGATGGCTCTGTACGCTCAGAAGAACATTGTGATCAAGTTGGTCAACGATTTTAAGGACATGTGGCCAAAGAATCTGGACGACGAAGAGACAAGGATGATTATCGAAGAGTCCATGATTCCAACAAAGCAAGTAACGTGGACATATACTCTTGTGACAAACATCGCTGGAATGGTTTACAATTTATTGCCTCTGATCAATATATGTATCAATTATTGGCGACACGGCACGAGCGAGAAATTTGTCCCGTTCCTTATATATCACCCGTATGACTGGTCCAAAAACAATCTAGTATGGGTGGCCACTTACTTTGAAGAATGCCTCGCCGGTGAGTTTATGACATAATATATTTATTTTCAGAAAACTAGAGCTTTGTACATAATATGGTGCTTTTAAAATTATTAAAAACAAAAAATATTCTCTTGTAATTAAATTTCATTTAAATAAAAATATTAATCAATAATAACAAAATAGTAATTATGATGAAAAAACAAGTAAGAAAAAAAATTAAAAGGAGGGATTATTAGTGTGAAGGAAGGAGGGATTATTAGTGTGTAGAAAGGAGGTATTATTAGTGTGAAAGAAGGAGTGATTATTTGTGTAAAGGAAGGAGGGATTATTAGTGTGAAGGAAGGAGGGATTATTATTGTGTAGAAAGGAGGGATTATTAGTGTGTAGAAAGGAGGTATTATTAGTGTGAAAGAAGGAGTGATTATTTGTGTAAAGGAAGGAGGGATTATTAGTGTGAAGGAAGGAGGGATTATTATTGTGTAGAAAGGAGGGATTATTAGTGTGTAGAAAGGAGGTATTATTAGTGTGAAAGAAGGAGTGATTATTTGTGTAAAGGAAGGAGGGATTATTAGTGTGAAGGAAGGAGGGATTATTATTGTGTAGAAAGGAGGGATTATTAGTGTGTAGAAAGGAGGTATTATTAGTGTGAAAGAAGGAGTGATTATTTGTGTAAAGGAAGGAGGGATTATTAGTGTGAAGGAAGGAGGGATTATTATTGTGTAGAAAGGAGGGATTATTAGTGTGTAGAAAGGAGGTATTATTAGTGTGAAGGAAGGAGGGATTATTAGTGTGAAGGAAGGAGGGAGTATTATTGTGTAGAAAGGAGGGATTATTAGTGTGTAGAAAGGAGGTATTATTAGTGTGAAAGAAGGAGTGATTATTTGTGTAAAGGAAGGAGGGATTATTACTGTGAAGGAAGGAGGGATTATTATTGTGTAGAAAGGAGGGATTATTAGTGTGTAGAAAGGAGGTATTATTAGTGTGAAAGAAGGAGTGATTATTTGTGTAAAGGAAGGAGGGATTATTAGTGTGAAGGAAGGAGGGATTATTATTGTGTAGAAAGGAGGGATTATTAGTGTGTAGAAAGGAGGTATTATTAGTGTGAAGGAAGGAGGGATTATTAGTGTGAAGGAAGGAGGGAGTATTATTGTGTAGAAAGGAGGGATTATTAGTGTGTAGAAAGGAGGTATTATTAGTGTGAAAGAAGGAGTGATTATTTGTGTAAAGGAAGGAGGGATTATTACTGTGAAGGAAGGAGGGATTATTATTGTGTAGAAAGGAGGGATTATTAGTGTGTAGAAAGGAGGTATTATTAGTGTGAAAGAAGGAGTGATTATTTGTGTAAAGGAAGAAGGGATTATTAGTGTGAAGGAAGGAGGGATTATTATTGTGTAGAAAGGAGGGATTATTAGTGTGTAGAAAGGAGGTATTATTAGTGTGAAAGAAGGAGTGATTATTTGTGTAAAGGAAGGAGGGATTATTAGTGTGAAGGAAGGAGGGATTATTATTGTGTAGAAAGGAGGGATTATTAGTGTGTAGAAAGGAGGTATTATTAGTGTGAAGGAAGGAGGGATTATTAGTGTGAAGGAAGGAGGGAGTATTATTGTGTAGAAAGGAGGGATTATTAGTGTGTAGAAAGGAGGTATTATTAGTGTGAAAGAAGGAGTGATTATTTGTGTAAAGGAAGGAGGGATTATTAGTGTGAAGGAAGGAGGGATTATTATTGTGTAGAAAGGAGGGATTATTAGTGTGTAGAAAGGAGGTATTATTAGTGTGAAGGAAGGAGGGATTATTAGTGTGAAGGAAGGAGGGATTATTATTGTGTAGAAAGGAGGGATTATTAGTGTGAAGGAAGGAGGGATTAATTCCATAACTTCCTTTGTATGTTTATTTAAAATATAAAAAAGTTTAGTTCAGTGTTCGCTACTGAAGAATCCACTTTGAACTCATGGAAGACAATAAAATTGTAAAGACAGATGATATGTGTTTATTTTTCCAATTATAAAAAATATTTCAATAAATTACAATGAAAAACATAAAACAATGATGATTTAGATGGGTAGTATAATTTTCGCCAAAAATCTTAAACGAGCCTCCGGTTGCGCAGAGCACAAATTTGTCTTTTTGCTTTGTTGGTTTACGTGCAAATCACCCCCTTTTCGGCAAAAAGTTCAATTATTTGGCGACAACTATAACAAAGCAGTTAGCGTACTGGGTTTGCAATCCAGTGGTCGCGAGTTCGAATCCTGCCACAACTGATTTCGTTCACCTATAGCACAAGCATTTATGATTATTTTAGGGAATGTATTAGGATGTACATTAACTTGTTACAAGGACATGTTCATTCTTTTAAAAGAACAATACATAAACAAAACCAGTAAAGTTAGAATAGTGCTTGCACTCTTTTCTATTAGACTTTTATATAAAATAAACCATGACTGACACCAGCCTCGTCTCATCTAAAAAGACAACATTCATAATAGGGGGAATATGACTATTATTGTTGAAATATATGAGGTGTTATTGTTGCCTGTTGTATTTTCGATTAATCGGCTCTCACAGGAAACTCGAAAATAATTTTACTATAAGTAAGTTTATTATGAAACAGAGTGAATGGAGCACTAAGACCAATTATGAATGATCGCAACATATCAAAGGATGCCAAAGTTGCCATTCATAATGCCATCGTAGTGCCAAACTTGACGTATGCAAGTGAAACCTGGACATGGCAGAAGATGCATGAAAGTAGAATAAATGCAGTTGAAATGAGATCGTTAAGAAGGATTTGTAATAGAACGATGTATGACCGGGTAAGAAACGAGGATATAAGGAAAGAATGTAAGATGAAGAAAGATGTCATTACTAGAATGAAAGTGAACACACTGAGATGGTTTGGTCATATGGGGAGAATGAATCAGGAGCGCCTGACGAAGAAAATATACAGAGCAAAAAGGAATGGAATGAGAGGTCAGGGATGCCCAAGAAAGGGATGGCACGACCATGTGAACGAAATTTTGAAAGACGGAAATGTTAGAATTGTGAGTAATAGACGAACATGTATAAGACGATGCATGAATGTGGATGAGGCGAGGGATGCGTGCCAGGATAGAAAGATGTGGCGTTCGGTTCTCTCTGCCTACCCCGCAAGGGACATGGCGTGATGGTATGTATGTATGTGTAAGTTTATTTTACTGTCCATATCACACCATATTTTTATAATGACAACAATAAGTAGATTACTGCTGCCCAACTAGGAAATCCTGTTCTAGGGCTAGCTATGTTGTCACACTTGCACAGTTGTCAATTTGGTTCAAAAAAGTTTAAAAACATTTTGAAATTTGTTACTCTACGAATTTAAAGAGACTTTAAATAAATTTAAAACTCATTACCCCCTATTCAGTGACTATTGTAACTAAATTAGGAACGTTCTAAAATTGTAGATTTTAGATTTACGGTCTTATTTCAGCATTATAAAATATCAACTTGGACTAAATGGAATAGGAACGTACCTATATTGGCCGGAACGTTCTTAAAAAGTTACTGAATCAAACATATTATATATATATATATATAGAAATTCTCATAATTTTTCAAAATACATCTAATTCAGTAACTTTTTAAGAATGTTCCGGCCAATATAGGTACATTTTGTGCAATTTGATATTTTATAACGCTGAAATAGGACCGTAAATTTAAAATCTGCAATTTTAGTATGTTCCTATTTTAGTTACAACAGTCACTGAATAGGGGGTATTAAATTGTTTGTTGTGGGTATGTCAAAAAACTATTATTATTAGGTACTCTTAGGGCCAGTCTTATAAACGAGAGACCAAATATTCGTAAGTATGTTTACGATTTACTAACGGATGGATGTTCCTAAGTAGATATTACTATCGGCGGTATTATAAAACTATTTTAACTGTCCGTTTATTTGACAGTTACAGTCTAATAAGACTACAATGGATTTTCAATGGATTTGTATTGGACTATAATGGATTGTAATGGATTAAGCGGTGCTGTCATTGCAATATATAAACAGAGAGTGTTTAATTTTTTGCGTACTTCAACCAATATCAAAAATTACAAAAATGGTGATAATCCTTTATTATTTAACTAGCGCGCTGGATTAGTAATTCAGTGGACGCGGGTTCGTTCAAACCTCGCCTCAACTGAAATTCTTTTTTTTAAATAAAAAAAAATAATTAATATAAAATAAAACGAAATTCAGTGTCATCAATGTCATGTTGAAATAATAAAATATTTGGTCAAACACAAACTTGTAATCAAATTTGTTTTGGTTATTCAAAATCACTGTCGGACGACATTTTTTACTGAAAAAAAGCAATTCAATATAAAAATCCAATAAAATATAAAACAGTATATTTCAAAATATTCGTAATATTGAAAATGTACCACAACATAAAAAAAACAAGTGTGGTAAAACTCAATCCTTCCATAACTTATCGTTAACGAACGCTTAATCGGTGGTCCGACCGTCGGTAAAGGCTATCGGTAAACTTTTACTAAAATTTAACTAACGGATTGTTATAAGACGAAATATAGAGCATTTGTATCAAATTTCGGTTTGTTTGGTCTGAAATCTAACTAACGGACGTTTATAAGACCGGCCCTTAATCTGTGACGAACACTACACAATTAATTTATTCACATCATCGACAAACGATTGTTTTTTACTTTGTGGTATCATTTTGAAATAATTAAATGAAATAAAACACAACTTTGTGTACACCACTACAATTATAATTTTTATTCAAATGAATAAAAAATCCATCTACATGTTACGAGAACAAAGTTCCCTTCCTCAGGAGGATACAAAGTATACTAATCCTCAGGAGGATACAAAGTATACTTTGTATCCTCCTGAGGAAGGGAACTTTGTTCTCGTAACATGTAGATGGATTTTTTATTAATTTATTCAACTTATGTATGTGTTGTCACATCTGGCAATTTTTGGTTTCTTTCATCTGACAACACTAAGAAATCTTACCGATGCGAAAGAGGAATTATTAAATGAAACGGAGAGTAAAGGTAAATATTTTGAAGGGGTGTACACGACGGGTGTAGTGACCAGTGTAGACTGCTTCTTCTGTTTGATGGTCGCCCAGCTGTGCATGCACCTTCAGCTTCTGTGCAAGGACCTCAAGTACGCTGCCATCAACGGAGACCCCAACGACAAGTCCACGAGGACAACACCCGAAAAGATAAAAGAGATTATTCTTTACCACGATAATCTATTCAGGTCTGTCAGTTTTTTGTTTCACTTAATAATAATAATACATATTTGTGAAGCGCCATTTATGGGCTATTTAGTATATGAGAAATGTCAAAAACATGACTGCATTTATACGGGACTCATTTCGTCATACTGCGTGGATAAAATCCTTTTACACAAGTCGTCCATTGGTTATAGACGTTTTCGTACTCTGAAACGAATCAGAATAGGTCATACTGTGTTATGACATTTTTTGTCAGCTCCACATATCAAACACTTTCATTCTTTGAGTGAAAATTCACTAAAATACTTGGGGCAATGTATGATGGCCATTTTGACATTTCATGAAGTTCCGTAATTATTGACAGCTATGTAAGTGTGGTGGAACAAATGTATTTCATTGTACATATACATCCTCGGAGCAGCTGCTCTTGAATAGAGGTACAAATTGTGAATCATTCCCAATGGAATGAGATTACGAAATTCTAAACATACACATCATTGTGTACTTCGTGAACTTCATGAGAGCCCAAACGTCAAAAATGCCATCATACATTGCCCCGAGTATAGCGTAAAAGTGATTGTTAACTAATTCTTTTATTTATTTCAGATTATGCAACGATATTGAAAACTTTTTTAGTTTCATACTGCTTCTGAATTTAGTTGCCAGTTCCGTGATGATATGTTTACTATTGTTCTCTATAACGGTAAATTATTTTTATTTTATTTATTTAAATAAAATGTTTTAAAGAGAAAAATAAAAATTTTTGTACAATTTTCGTCAAACATCTTGAACGAGCTTCCAGTTGCGCAGAGCACAAATTCGTGTGTTTTTGCTTCATTGGTTTACGTGCAAATTGCCCCCCTTCTCGGCTAAAACTTCCAAGTTATTTGACGACAACTATACATAGAACCCATAGCTTCAGATTTCATAATTTTAGATTGTGTCCGGACAGTTGACCGTAGCCAATTGACCGTACGCCCTTTTTACCGAATGGACAATTGACCGTGAGGATAATTGGCCGCAGAGACAATTCACCGTAGGGACAATTGACCGTGAGGACTATTAACTGTGGGGACAGTTGACCTCGCTGATAATTGACCGTACGCCCTTTTTACCGAATGGACACTTCACCGTGAGGATAATTGACCGCACAATTGACCGTGGGGACTGTGGACCATGAGGACTATTGACTGTGGGGACAGTTGATCGTACGGATAATTGACCGTACGAACAATAGACCGTAGGGACAATTGACCGTGAGCAAAATTGATTCGTGAGTTTGAGAAATTGTGTGAAAAAAATTGTTCGTTTAATGCGAAGAACCAATTGCCTTTCTTTTTGGATTACAAAATAATATGAGAAATCCAAGATGGCGGGAGTAATTAAGATGTGATTTTACAAAATAAGCGATAATAATTATTGAGTTCAAATTTGCTATAAGTATATGAATTGTTTAAATCAACAAGTGACTATTATACATTTTTTTGAGAGTTGAATGTGATTTTAGATTGCCCCAGTTGACGTGATGATCAAGGCTTGCATGTTTCTTGCATCATCTATGATTCAATTGCTGATGATGTCATGGTATGGAAACAAGCTTCTGTTAGAGGTATGCTAAATTATCTTTTACTAATTAAACTATATATGTAGTTATACCTTTATCTTCCTCATGTGTCCTGTCAGGTCCCCCTGAAGTTGACAAACAGATCTTCCACAAGCCTCAATGTTTCAGTGAGGCATCGTCGTGCACTTAATCCAAAACTTGATATTTATATTATTTTCCTTATATTTGAACATGGAACATTACTTACTATTATTACTTAGGGACAGATCCATTTGGTGGATCTGTCCCTAAGTGTAATAAAATTATGTTGTAATGTACAACAATAGATGGATAATAAATAGATGGGTCGATGGCAGAGTGTTTAGCGCATTGGGTTAGTAATCCAGTGGTTGCGAGTTCGAATCCTGTCTCGACCGATTTCATTCACCTATAGTACAAGCATTTGTGCTTATTTTAGGGAACGTAGGAAGATGTATATGTACTTGTTTAATAAGTACATATTCATTTTTTTATTAAAAAAAAAATGTTTACTACTATATTCTCGTTTTTTTTTTCATAAAAATATAGCTAAAAACAACAGGTTATTTTATAAGAGGTAATATTTATAACTTATCACTCATTTTTTAAATAACTTATTTTTGATATGTTTTCAATAGTTTAAAAAAAAAAGATATTCGTTAACCTCTAAGAGCGTCAAGTGGAAACTGGCTAGCACAGATCATACTTTTATCTTATGTAACTCAAACAGGAAGAAAAATGCGAGCAGTGCTCGGGTGGCACGATAAGACGCATGCGCCGCCCAGGAACACTGCTCGTTGAAAAGCATAAAGTTTTTAATAATTGGATATTTGAGAATATAACTTTGTGATGTTTAGAGCCACCGGGTGTCCCACGAGGCGTACATGTGTGACTGGCAGAACATGGAAGGTACAGACGCCATGGATCTGAAGAAAGCCATAATCATGATACAGTGTCGAGCCACCCGACCCATTTGCATATCAGCAATGGGATTCACAGTTGTATCCTTGACAACATTTACCAGCGTAAGTCACTAATTATTATATGAGATTTCGCTTTAAGTATAGGGCTAACGAATATACTATTCTACAATAAATATAGGGTTAATGAATATTCAGAATATAGATCTAATGAATATATGATTCTACTATGAATATATACATATAAACAGGTTGATGAATACATACAGATTCCACTATAAATATAGGGCTGATGAATATAGATACCATTGTATATATAGGACTGACAAATAAACAGATACCGCTGTAAATATAAGGCTGGCAAATATATGATTTTACTATGTTGATAAATATAAAGATTCCATTGTAAATATAGGGCTGATGAAAATATAGATACCATTGTAAATATAGGGCTGATGAATATATAGAACCATTGTAAATATAGGGCTGACGAATAAACAGATACCGCTGTAAATATAGGGCTGACAAATATATGATTCTACTTTGTTGATAAATATAAAGATTCCATTGTAAATATAGGGCTGATGAACATAGATACCATTGTAAATATAGGGCTGATGAATATATGTAAATATTCCATTGTAAATATAGGGCTGATGAATATACGTACAGATTTCATTGTAAATATAGGGCTGACAAATAAACAGACACCACTGTAAATATAAGGCTGGCAAATATATGATTTTACTATGTTGATAAATATAAAGATTCCATTGTAAATATAGGGCTGATGAATATAGATACCATTGTAAATATAGGGCTGATGAATATATAGAACCATTGTAAATATAGGGCTGACGAATAAACAGATACTGCTGTAAATATAGGGCTGACAAATATATGATTCTACTATGTTTATAAATATAAAGATTCCATTATAAATATAGGGCTGATTAATATAGACACCATTGTAAATATAGGGCTGATGAATATATAGATACTATTGTAAATATAGAGCTGACAAATAAACAGATACCGCTGTTTATATATGGCTGACAAACATATGATTCTACTATGTTGATAAATATAAAGATTCCATTGTAAATATAGGGCTGATGAATATAGATACCATTGTAAATATAGGGCTGATGAATATATAGATACTATTGTAAATATAGAGCTGACAAATAAACCGATACCGCTGTTTATATATGGCTGACAAACATATGATTCTACTATGTTGATAAATATAAAGATTCCATTGTAAATATAGGGCTTATGAATATATACATAGACACCATTTAAATATAGGGCTGATTAATATAGATACCATTGTAAATATAGTGCTGATGGAATATACCTACAGATATCATTGTACATAATTAAAAAGTGTTAATTGTCTTTTTCAGATTTTGAAAGCATCATGGTCTTATTTCACTCTACTAAGAGTTGTATTCCAAAAGACAGAAATAAGTTAAATTTTACTTATGTTAATTCACAATGTTTAATATTTATTATTATTAAGGTAGCAAGAATATTTTTGTAAATATTGAATTATTACAAAATAAATTATGTAACCGATGAAGTATTACAAAATAAATTATGGAAACTTTCAGAATACAATCTCAGCATGATATTAGTTGATAATCTGCAATAAAAAAACAGCCTTCAAAATTATGAATTCATAGCTCACTATATCCCCTTGGGTTAGTGAGGAGTAAAAATCAATTTTTCTCGAGGCTTCACATTGCTAGAGTTGGATGTAAGAGATTGTCTTATGGCAATAATCCCACCTTTGCACACTTAACCGTACATAAAACAAATAAATAAATAAAAAATTATAGCAGGTAGCAGCGCCAGGTAATCTTATATGATTTTTCTTTGACCTCGAGCTGTGATGCATATAAAATTCAAATGAATAAGTTTCCAACTTCAACAAAGCGATTAAATATTTAAGAGTACATAAAATAAATATTTGCATGGTTTTATATTTTTTAAAAAGTCCTCTAAAATAAAAGTTTAAAAACTTATTCATCAAGGTATTTAAATATTCATTGAAATGACATATGTACTGTGTCAAATCTACAGTGGCGTGCATATTAATACTTTTCATGGTTCATATGTATATTTTTTGTATCTTTTTTATAATACGACAAGTAAAACCCGGCAGACGTTGTCCTGCCTGTTTAATTATTTACTTCCAAATATATAAAACGGTTGATCGGTATGTTTCCAATTATAATTGAAATTGTATCAAATATGTTTTCAGCTGTGCGCTGAACGAATCCCTAAAATTCAATGACAATCCCAAATAGATCATTTTTGTAAATTCTTGTGAGATATTGAATCTATATAATAAATTTGAATGTTTGTATCTATGTACGTATCTATGTATGTATGTGTTGAATGCGCTCCTAAACCGTTCATCCGATTGCAATGAAACTTTGGTGAATTGTCGAGAGTATGCCTGGGATCATAGAACACACTAACTAAAGAACGCAAGCCACCATAGATTGAAATTGTACC
Organism: Molanna angustata; assembly: GCA_963576475.1. Lineage (NCBI taxonomy): Eukaryota > Metazoa > Arthropoda > Insecta > Trichoptera > Molannidae > Molanna > Molanna angustata. Next base: position 14,806,856 of record OY754983.1, read on the forward strand.
AACTTCTGAACCAACTTGAAGTTGGCAACATAACAATACTGCTTACTGCCATCTATTAAACCGTACAAAAGCTCATTAAGAGGCGGGGCATAGGCGGGGCTAGGCCTATAGGGGGGGGGGCTAAATTCGACTTTATTTATTTATTTATTTATTCGAATATTGCCTCCTTGCAGTTATTTCTTATAATGGTTGAAATTGTATAATATGCTTATATTATTCAACCATTATGAGAAACACTGCAAGAAGGAAGTAAAATTCACATACAAAAATTCTTAGGTTAAAAAGAAAAGACAATTGTAATGAACAATGGTGTTTATTATAACGAATTACTCGACATTTATAAAATAATATAATATGAAATATAAATGCCAAATCATACCACAATATCATATTGTCTTATTTAAATGAAATTTGCTAAAATCTTTGCTGAGAAGATGAATATTTCCACGCGCGGAAATCCACTTTATCAATCTACAACGATCTCGTATAGACGGAAAACAAAATTGCCGTTGTATTGATTTGATTGATTCCTTCGAACCACATGAAGTGACACAACATCGACGTGGCATTTTAAAATATTCAAGTTGTTTACAAAGCTTTTAAATATGAAATGAGAAATAAGAAATAATAGTTTTGGACCGCGTTTCACGGAAAACACAATGACAGATGACAGAACACATCACCAACACGTGAAGAATATATTATTGCCAGAATAAAACAAATTTCCAACATCATTTTCAGTTATTTCAGTAAATCAATTCATCTCAATATTTTTAGCAAACGCGACATATGCTAAAAATAAGAAATAACAATTATATTAATAAATTAAGTAGTTAAAATGTATTCGCTCATGAAAAATTTGAAATATACTTGAAAGATTACCAAATTGATGTTTTTTTTTTTACTTATGGCAAAATTTTCTGATTTCTAAACAGAGACATCTTTTAAACTGTACAAAAGCTTTCTGATATTATAATACACACATACATACACACACACACATACCATCACCACAGAATTGGACCGATTTCAATGTATGGTGGCTGGTAGGCCCTGCCTGGGATGGTTTCTGGATTAAAATTTTTTTCTTCTTCTTCTTCATCGGGTATCAGGTCATTTTACCTATGAAGGTGGACTATCCTGGGAACCGTTCATCCGATTGCAATGAAACTTTGGTGAATTGTCGAGCGTATGCCCGGGATGGTTTCTGGATTAAATTTTTTTTCTTCTTCTTCATCGGGTATTAGGTCATTTTACCTATGAAGGTAAAATGACCTAATACTCTGGGAGGAGAAGCTCCAGCTGTCCTTCCATCTCCTTGCAGGTCTTCCAGAACAGTTTCTGGATTTAAACTTTTTTCTTCTTCTTCTTTATCGTGTATTTGAACTGAATTTGAATTATCGTGTTATCGAACAAACTCACTAAGTTTCACTTCAAAACAACTTTTCTTTTCAAAAAAGGTTTTGTATGAGCTTAACAAATCATTTATCGCAATCGGATGGTTGGTTTGGGAGTTCATCGCTCATGGACATCTACTGGACCCAGCATCATTAGACGTCTAACGGATCCGGTATAATTAGACATCTACCAGATCTGGCATCATTAGACTCACTTTATTTTTTTTTTTTTTCGTAATCACACGACAGCTGCTGCCAATTATAGTGTGATGTGCGGTTCGATGATGGCTACATATCTCTGTTTGTTTATTTGCTCTGTTTTCTCATAAAGTTATTTTGGAATGATCAGGAAAGATTGTTTCTTTGTTACTAATCTGGTCGGATCGGCATTGGTGCCGGATTGCAATACCTAGACCTTACATATCCCCATTGTTAAAATTACAAAGGTGTTTAATCACAAGTTCTTGAAGGCCATTTCACATCACAAAAATGATTAAATGATGAATGTCTCAAAACAACAAGAATAATCAATAAAACACCAGATATTTAAACACAATTTTATTTTACAATTTTTATGTAGAAATTTCAAATTACCGAGTATATTAATTTATACATCTTAAACACATAACACTGTATACTTTTTCTTTTTCTATCTATGATTTTGGAATATATAATGAAAAAATATTTACAGATTTTCATATAAATAAATCTATGGAACACTATTTACTTGGTACAAATACATTACATGTTCAGTACTTAACTTAATGCTACGTACAAAGATTAACTTACCCGCACGCTCAAACTTTGCACCATATCTTTTGAAGCAATAAAAACAATCTACAGTCAAAAGTGACAATATTTTACTGTGTTTAACCAGGTTTTAGGCCAAGATCCAAGCCATTGGTCAGACCAATGGTTTGGATCCATTGATCAGACCACATTCCACATAAATATGGCAACTCCTAAAGAGAGTTGCCCAACAACGATCGAAATGAATGGGCCATATCATCTGACATCCGGGTCTGCTGCTCGTTACTATCGCCAAAGGAAGGCAAAAACCATAGAGATGACCCTAGAGACAGTCATGCGGTATACCTGCTACCAAGAGACGAAGAGGCTGGTGAACAACAGAGATATGTGGAGAAACGGAGTGCTCGGTGCAAACCAATCTTTTTGTTTTTTTAGAAAATGACAAACAAGTGTAATATTACCTACAGTTTAAGATCAAATAATTTTTTTCCTGCCTTGATAGTGTCTATACTGTGACTGTGTGACTAACTTCTGATTATTAATAAAATACCTAAAAACCTCTACTGTCCGTTTCATTTAATACCTCATTTTATATTAGTGTGTTGGGAAGCTTGCATTGTTGAACATCTGGCAAATTTAGTTGTACGGAGTTGCTGACATTTTGAATATTACGCAAATTTATGAATTTACAGAGCCGTTGCTTTTGTAAATAAATTTAAAACTCATTATATTGTTTGTTGGTGGTATGTCAAAAAACAAATTTTATTATTCTTACTTTGTGACGAAAACTACAGAATTAAATTCAACGCTTAAAGAAAGAAGAATGAGGGGTGACCTCATTGATACATTCAAAGTGTTGAAGTGTTGTCCATTTTCTCAAGGTAAAAAATGTTTTGGAAACACCAAAGATGGGTAAAGATGAGCACTGATAAAAACAAAAACTAGCACCTGTAAACCATATGTTACCTATGCAACATCTAATGGATACGTACTACACTACCTGGGGGCCTACGCAATATGCCAATTTAGCGATAGAGAGAATAAGCAAAGATAACTAAATGTATGGAAATACGCAACATTCCATTGATAAACGTTACGTTATACGTTATCTTATATTCGCTGCGATTCTTTTCGACGCCTAGCGACGGCCATACAAACTAGTTATCGTCGGTAGGCAACGTGCCATATTTCAGACGTTTGGAATGGAAAAATAACGTTTTTTTTTTTTTTATAATAATGAAACGTCATTAACAACTAAAATTTGGTCTGGAATGTGGTATTTTGATAGATATTTCTTTTTATATTTCATTTATTATCATTATTTTGTCGTTGAACCTGGTAAATATATACTTAAAATACATTTTAGTTTTAATACATTATGTGAACATGTATTAAAATATACCTACGCAAATATATTTTATTGCATATTAAAAAAGAAGCATTATAAGCGTGAAAAAATTACCGCGCAAATTGATATTTTGTTTGATGATTTTTGTATTTAATATAATATTTCGGTTTTATATCGTAGAAATAGTAAACATATACTTAAAATACAAAAAAAAATTAAATCAATACATATTGCTTAGGATAACAAATCAAGATACATTTAATTAAATAATAACCGAACGCGCGCCAAAGAGAATATAACCTACGGATAACGTGCGCCACATACATAGGCGATGACAGTCAGATTGAGAAAATGAACAGACTGCCAACCTTACCATTATAATGTTTAATTATAGTAGATTGTTTTAACTTTTGGACGCCAACGACGCTGTAGCGTAGCTTATTCTTGTAATGTGTCACTTGCCTACGAAATTTATTTTGCTGATCCAATTTAAGAACACTCTTTTCTTGAACGAATATAAGATAACATGGCATATTGCGTAGGCCCCCTGGTGTCAAAAACAAATGGGTTGTGGCCATCACTTGAACACTACTTTTCATAGTACGAATTAGCAAAAATTTTGTGTGACAATATTATATAAATGATTGCTTATTCCTTCACTAATTTACATTCTTGGCCAACGGCGGGACATAAAAGCTAGTATAAAATATAGCAACAAGCGCTAAAATGTAATAATTTTAGTTACAAAATATGTTGATGAACGACTTGATCCACAATAGACCGTCGCTTAGGAGTTGAGTCGCCGGCGTCACTTAACGGTAGTAAGATTATTTGGTGAAACGAAATTTTACGCTGAGTGCATCAAAAAATTGATTTTAGCGCTTTGGAACCTTGGTGAAAGTGGGGGATAGTATATTATAATAAAAATCTATGGGGTAAAGATGCGTACTAATAAAAACACAGACTAGCACTTGTTAACTATGTTACCTATGCAATATCTAATAGATACGTACTGCATCACTTAGTGTCAAAAACAGAACAAGTTTGCATAAAATTGAAACATCATTCTAGAAAAAAATCATTATTCTGAGATGGGCTTGACTACACTGAATTTTGGTTCAGTACATTGTTGTATGAAAGTTTATCGGGGACAAATTACATACACGTTATATTGAAAAATTTGTTACTAAGGCATTCGTTATTCAGAGATATGACCTGTAATATGTTTTTACATCTGACAACGCAAAGAAATCTTACCAAACTCATTTATCTTACCAAGAAAAAAGAGTGCGTTGTGGCCAACGTTATACCCCTCTATACCAAGTCACTCTATAACGTATGCGAATTTTGTATGGAAAATTTTCTGCATTTTCACGAAACGAGTTTGTTAAATTACTTTTGATTTAAATATTTTACTACGAAAACTTGATAATTCTTTAATGCCATTTTATGAAAGTGGTGTGCCATTTTACCAATTTGAAAATGAATAAATCAAATTTTAAGTTTAGCGAGCTTAAGGTAACTGAATACTTGACATTTAAAAAAATTGAGAAGCACTGATCAGGTATCCTTCAAAATCTAATGGGGTCTAAGCGAGTATTAGATATACATATTTGCAAAATTTGAAAAGAATTGAATGAGTACTTTAGTCTATAATCGATTAAGTAGAATAAACACGCCGTACACAACACACACACAGATATATTGTGATGAAACTTTCAGAATACAATCTCAGCATGATACTATTTGATAATCTGCAATAAAAAAATAACCTTAAAAATTGCAAATTCATAACTAAGCATTATTAAATGAAACGGACAGTACAGTTTATACACGGGAGTCATTCGTCCCTCGGTTTCAAAAAAATAATATTTAGACAGATCTATGAAGTGCGTGCATTTGTACGCCGATATTTTACACCTTTAAGCCACAACAACTACGCCATTAAATAATAATTTTCTTACATTGTAATATTTTATATGCTATGATATAATTTCACTATATTATAAATATGCTATTAATTATATAATTATTTATATATATATAAAAAATCTTTGATAGTTCCCGCACACGTACGATAAATTACAACGACAAACGTCACAGGACGAGTCCTTCGTACAGGGTGATCCAGAAGAACGTGTCGATACCAATTTTAATATATTCATCTATATTGAATTGAAAAAAAAAAAACACTTTTTTTTCACTGGTATTTCATTCTGACCGTTGACATTCTTCCCGTGTACAGCTGAAGGCATCGATTTACAGGGTCGAGTTAGCTCCAGGCAAACTTTAAATGGTCGTAAAAGGCCCACATATTTTCTATCCTTTGCGACCAAATAATATACATTCAGATTAATTTCTCGTACAATTTATTCACTATTCGCATTGTCGAATTTGACTTCAAATAGAACATCTTTTAATATCAATAACGATACTGAGGATTCTGATGATTTGCTATGAGGCGTCATCTTGGACTAGTGTCTCCATTATAAAAGCCGGGTTATCGAGAATACCAACAGGCAACAATATCATCTCGCGCAGTGCAGCAATGAATTCACCTCACTGCCCATTCTGAACGTTGTGCCTTTTAAGGTGAGATGAGACTGATGTGTGGGATACGATGCACAACCGCACACCCGTCGCTGGTTACCCCACATTGCGAAATATGCTGTGATGGTATGTATTCAGGAAGCCAGTTGTTTTCGGTTATACAGAGAAGACACTCTTGCTTCAAGCATCTGGAGGAAATCAACAAGGAGTTTTTTTGTCTGACATACAGTTCTCAAATGTATTGTGACAATATGCTGATCAGTTCTCAAATGTAAGTGTAGAATACAGTCACTTCGCTCTATAGACATATGGACTGGTGAATTTCATTTAAAGAGGCGTTGCTATATATAAATGAGTCCACTGAATTAAACAATGTCTGTAATCTATAGGCAATCTAATCTTTTTATATTTCCCATTATGATGCGATCCCTCTGTTCTGCTTAGAGTCACAATCTCTGATCCATCGTTGCGTAAGCAGCATGTCTGTTTGATGCCATACGAAGCGGCATGTCTGTTTGATGACATAAGAAGCAGCACGTCTGATGATGACACATGAAACAGTCTTTGTGTTTGTTGCCGAACGAAGCAGCATGTCTGATTGATGACATACAAAGCAGCATGCCTGTTTGATGCCATACGAAGCGACATGTCTATTTGATGACATACGAAGCAGCATGTTTGTCAATATTACAACAAGCCATAAATTAGCATTCCCGTGTATTACAGATGAACAAGACGATTGTGAATCCCCACCGACGTTAGTTTCACTATGAAAGTTCACAATATTTTTTTTTGTTTCATTCACATCATCGGAATGGCGTGGCGTAAAAGTACTGTATGTATATATGGTACGAGGTTACAACGCAAAGGCGGTAACTGTTGTGTTGTCATCGGAGTACGAGGGTTATACTGGTTGGCCGGAGGGTTCAGCGGGGATGTACTGCTGTTCCCCCGAAGAGTTACCCGCTGTCGTACAGTAGACAACCTGAAAAGAAGAAAATAACAAGTTGTAACAATCCGACCCTTGATTTAAAAAAGATGTCAGTTCTTTCTAACACTACCAATCAAACTGGCAAAAACAAAGGTTGCAAACTCCTAAAATTTACAGCATATTATAAGCTTCAACAGTTTAGCTGAAGACGGTTTAGTCAGTATTTGATTTAACCAAAATATATTTTTATTTACATATTTGCTATAGAGTTTCACCAAGAATTGTCCATTGAGAAATCTACAAGAGCTGAAACGGAAATATCGAATAAAAAACGTATCTGAGTTTGCAGCATCAGTCGCCCCAACCAAGTGTCAGATAGACTGACCAGAGGGACAAGTCTGTGCAACAGGCGGAATCAAAACCATTCATGTTAACCCATATATATTTTTTTTTTATAAAAAATAAATATGTTAAACAAGTACATATACATCCTCCTACATTCCCTAAATTAAGCATTAATGCTTGCGCTATAGGTGAACGAAATTGGTCGAGGCAGGATTCATACTTGCGACAACTGGATTACTATCCTATCACGCTAACTGCTCTGCCACCGACCCATCTAAATAACATGGATTATAGAACTCCATAAGATAATTATATCCATGATATGGGCAAACATGGATGGTTTTGATTCTAAACGGATGACCAGACTAATGTTGATGACGACAAGTTCTTACCTGCTGTCCAGCGGCATTGGATCCCATAACGTACTGCTGTTTCACTTCCTCGCCCATATTCTCGCCGCCCTCTGAAAATAATCAGATTTATTATTCACTATTACATACAGCAATTGAAAGAAGTATTGGATATACAGATCAAATCTCTGAATAATGAATGCCTTAGTAACTAAATTTTCAGTATAATGCATATGTAATTTGTCCTCGATAAACTTTCATACAACAATGTAATTAACTAAAATTCACTGTAGCCAAGCCAGAATAACGATTTTTCTAGAATGATGTTTCTATTTTATGTCAACTCGTTCTGTTTTTGACACTAGGTGGTGCAGTAAGTACGTATCTATTAGATATTGCATAGATAACATATGGTTTACAAGTGAGTCTGTGTTTTTATGAGTACGCATCTTTATCCCATAGATTTTTATTATAATACATTAGACACTCCGTGTTCTCCCATAGATTTTTATTATAATATACTAGATGTAGTACTCTGTGCAAAAAGTGAGTCATGGAATATCGCGAGTTTGACGTTTTGGTTGGCAACATATTTCCTTACATTTCAACACATCCTAGATAACTGTTCTCTAAATATTAATAAACAAAATGTTTTTTTTTTGACAAATAAATCTGAAAACGATTCCTATTTGTCGTTAGTCTGCCAACCAAAACGTCAAAAATTTCCCGGAAAAATGTCTCACTTCGATTTATATAAAATTTCCTAACTACAACGTCTAGTATATTATAATAAAAATCTATGCTTTACCGATCTTTGGTGTTTCGGTGTATCTAATATATATTTTTTTCTTAAATATATTTTTACTGTGTGAAAATGGACAAAAACAAAATAAACTTGCATTATTATAGCGAATTTTTGACTTTTATAATGATTTCCCCCTCCAATAGATTTAATCTTGTAGATAAAACCTCGCAAGCCTCACCGTTCTGTGAATTGGGTGATGCGCTACGATTCTCTAGTTCGCAGCCAAACAAGCAATGATGGACTGTCCAACGGGGTTCAAACGGTATGTGTGTCTTCACCTGTAACATCAATAATTATAGTCTATTTATTAAAAGAAACACCAACAGAACATAGGAATACATATAAAACATATAATCAGCATAGTAGTTTCAATGCTACAAAAACAAATGTTTACTACATATGAGTCGTATAAATGCAATCTGCGTTATCTTCAAAAATGGTCCATTTCATACTAAGTTTTAAAAACTACTTAGGATCGTAAAAGAATTACCTCTAGTACCATATTGAGTTGCTAGTAACGGTAAATCCCACAATATTTCTTTTCAAAAACTGTGTTGAACTGCAAACTACGCTATCTCCTGCTTCAAGTTAGAAGCAAACTACGATAAATCCCATCAACCAATCAGAGGCCAGGATTCGTCTTTTATACAGTGTCAGCGTCAATTGCCGTCAGTACATTTTTAACCGCGGCGATTGACGTGAGTGAGTGCAGTTTTATTGAAAATTTACGTTGTTTTTTTAAAGAAAATGGAAAGGAAAGTGTTGGAAGTCATAGACAACAAGTCCAGGAAAAGAAGTAGAAATCCAGAAAAGTGGAAACGTCGCGTGGAACACTTAAAACGGTAAGAAATTTTTAGTACTTTAGTATGAAGGATTCTTTTCTACAAGATGGACCAAAAAGTTATTACACCAAATTATTATTTAAACATAAAATAAAATATTGAGTTCTATAATATCAAGAATATTGTCGATCGACTAACTAAACTTAGCAAAATTATTAGTTACAAATAATAAAAGGATTATGTTCTGAGTTAATTTTTTTTATACATAAAATTACAATGTTATACAATTATTTTTTTTGAAATTTTAATGCCTTGCTAGAGACATAGTCTGTTCTGAGTAAAGTTATTGTTTTTTAAGTTATTATTTTTTTTAATTTCAGATATGCGCCTAAATCTTTACCCGAGTATCCAACCTGTGGACACAAAACCAACTCTTTCAAATGCGCAATGCTCACAATGGCAGATATTTTACAGTTTCATACAGTATTTTATAAAAACAAGACCAAAATTGAACAGGACAATTTTATTTTAAAATATTGTGCAACAACAAAGTGTACAAGGCGACGCCCGAAGAATGGATCTAAAGCATTACGGTCTTCTTCGTCAAAGTTTTACATTTTAATGAGGGACAGTAAAAGATTGAGTGTTTGTAAAAAAACATTTATCGATGTTTTAAGAATTTCAAAGGATCGAGTGTCAAACGTTATCAAACGTTCATTTCAAAATTCGGGATCACTGGCTCGAGAGAATAGAGGTGGAGACAAAGTATTGAAAAAAAATGAAGTAAAGCGTAGAAAAGTAAAGGAATTTATCGAATCATTTAACGCCGAAGATTCACATTACTGCCGATCAAAAACTTCATGTCGTGTGTACTTACCTTGCACATTGAATATTAAGAAAATGTGGAAGATGTACAATGATGATGCAGACGAGCTGCATAAAGTAAAACATTGTTATTTTCGAAACATTTTTAACAGATTATTCAATATAGGATTCGGAACACCACAAACCGATGCATGTTCGACATGCATCGAATTAACAGATAAAATAAAAAACGCCAGTGATGCGGCCATTAAAAACACGTTGTGTATTAAAAAAAGAATACACAAATTAAAGGCTAAAGCGTTTTATAAGTATTTAAAAGACGATAATGAAGACATCAAAATTTTGTCTTTTGATTGCCAAAAAAATTTGGCATTACCAAAATTACCTGACCAATCAGCATACTTTACTCGGCAATTTAATTTTTATAATTTTACTGTCTTCACTGGGCATTCCAAAACAAAGTTTGCAAAAGACAACATATATTCTTATTATTGGAATGAAACAGAAGGAGTCAAGAGCTCAAATGAAATAGCGAGTGCAATGTTCCATAGACTATGCAACACAGATTTTTCAAGCACGAAAATAATTCGACTCATGGCAGATGGATGTGGAGGTCAAAACAAAAACTCTACATTCATTGGAATGTGCTCTAAGTGGCTGTACAATTATGCCCCCAGGAATATCAATAAAATTGAAATTATATTTCCAGTAGTTGGGCATTCTTTTTTGCCTTCAGATAGAGTATTCGCTCTAGTAGAAAAGGAGCTAAGAAAGATTGATATAATAAACGAACCACAAGAATATGTGAATATTATTAAATCTCTCGCCACTACTTACCATTTGACATCAGATGTTCCAGTATTAAATTGGAAGAAAAGCATTTCTGATGTCTTAAAACCGCCAGCTTCGTGGCATTTTAAATTCAATAAATCTAAACGTTTTTTCCTTTTTCGAGGTAAAACAAATGTTCATATTCAGGGGGAAGAATCTTACATGAGCGAAATTGTGGAGAAAAAAAATATTTGCAAAAAAAAAAAATTCGTTTGTCATATTGAACCCGAAAATATACAATATTCGGTCATTAAGTCAGACAAATTAAAGGATGTGGCAAAACTTCTTCAGAAACACTACGGAAGTGATTGGCGTGATAATTCAGCTTTAAAGTTTTTTAAAGAAATTGAAGATAGGCATGCAGAAAATATACAATATGTTCAAAATCATGAAATCGCTGACACGTGTGAATTTTATTGTGATAATGACGAAATTGTATAAACTTTGTATTTTATTTGACTTATATTTCACAGTGAAAATAAAATATATTTTACTTAACCATGTTGCGTTCGAATTATTTGTATTAATTCTCACGCAAGAATACCTACTTATAAAATGTTCGAAGTGGGTTTTTATATTTTTTCTTAGGGCCAAGATAATAATTTATTGCTCACGTTGTGTCGAAATAATTCTTTCAAAACTATAGAATGCATTTCATTTATATTTTGAAAAATTTCCAACTGAATAGATCTCCTGATTTATTGCATTGCTATAGTCATTTAACAACTGCAAATCCATTAAGCATAATTCGTTCTTAAGATATAGCCAACATGTGCATCCTTCTTTGTCTTAAAATGCAACAAAAGAACATAATATTTGAAACGGAAGACAACCAATTCACATTTTTTTTAAAAGTCTCCAAACGTCTAGTAGACTTTCTAAACACATGTTGGGTTGGTCTACGCCAGGGTATTTCATACTTAACACGCCCCAACCAAGATCGTAATTGGTTGTTATCTCGAGGACAATAAAAGACAAACAATGGTGTCCTTAGGACAGCCTACTTATAGTGACCAATTATCGATTTTTTTTGTACTTAGTTTTAAGTTTACTAACCCAGTTTCATTATTTTTTTACAATATACATGACCACTGGTCATATTTAAAATACCCATTATGTGTTTTATTCCTCCACAACTCTCACCAACAATTACAAACTGTATTGTGTAAAACAACTTAATACCCTCCTACTATTATCATTCTTTTCACTCTTAGATATTTTTTTCTTAAATAATAATTAAAATAAACTATATAATATTATTATTTGAATGAAGTTAGGGGGTGTATTATTAACCACATTGTTTGCTAAATTTGATAATAAATAAATATTTTATTGAAATAAATCACGTCTATACTTTTTAATCACCCATTACTTGAGGTAAATCGAAATTGCGGCGATTCATAACATGAGCTGCAATCTGCGCTAAATCCTCACATAACTGTACATTGAGATGCAAAATGCGTTTTCTCCCCGATATTTCTTAGAAAATCTGATAACCAGCATAACATAGGTATAAAAAAAAAGATTTTGTGAATTATCAATATATTTTTTAGTTATTAGCAGTATTGTACAAAAATATTTAGGTAAAAATGTCAAATTACGTATTTCGCAAAATCTTCTCATAAGGAGATAACGCAGATTGCATTTATACGACTAATGTACATAACTAAATGATAATTGATTAAATTAACTCTTAAGAATAAAAATTAAATTAGGTAACTATGGGCCGGTATTACAGTCTCAGTTTAAGAGCTAAACTGAAGTTTTACAAAAATATAGCGTATTACAGTGTCCGTTTAGGCCTAATCTTCCCTCAAATACGTCACTAAAACGACAAATTTTTAACTCAACGTTTCTGTCGGATTAAGTACTTAACGGTGAGTCAACTGTCATTTCACGACTCGTTACTAGGCAACGAGTGCAGTTTCAGTGTTCTATCACTAGAGGCGTTAGTTGTATCGACGGTGGTGCCACACAACAAAACAAACTGACAACCATATTGAAACGAACATGGGAATTTAAAAGCCATTTTGGTGAAAAAAATTCAATTTACCATGTTGGATAGTAAAACAATAGTATTTCAAGTCGTAGCGTCCCGTTTTGTAGTTGGTATTATTTGAGGTATTTAAAATTTGACAGATAATAACCACAGAAAAAGTAAAATATGTCTATAATTGAAGATTTAGTACATATTGCACTGTAATACGGAAATGGATTCAATCTCCCATTATCTTGAGTTTAACAAACTCAATGAGTTGAGGGCCGACTGTAATACCGGGCCTATAGCATTCACAGTGAAGTGTATTATTAAAAACTATTATTAAGAAACAATCCAGTATGTATGTAAGTAGGAGAAATCATCTCAAAATGATTGTTGACTTGCTTGTATCAAACGCTTGAATGTGCTGAGGCTGTTTGAGAATACGTTCGAGATTCTCAATTTTTGTTGTGTAAAGAATTTAATTTCCTAAAAACTAAAATGTACAAATTATTGCACCGTAAATAATAATTTAAACACAAATTTTCCATGTCGCAGACTACGCATGTGTACTGCACACTGTTCAGCCATGGCCATGTCACCTAACCTAACATTTCAATTGATCTGCACTATTATTCTTTGGTTTTTATATTCAACATAACACAACACATGTAATTTATTCATTTTTATTTAATAACAATAAAATAACTTTGTATTAACCACTTTTTATTAGAACCAAGTCTACATGTTTCGAGAACAATGCTCTCTTCCTCAGGACACTTAGTGAACTAGTTAACAAATCTTAAAAATAATAAGTATATGTAAAAGCAGTGAGAGGGGAGGAAAAGAGAAGTAGAGGGGTAAAGAAGGTTAGGGTGACCATATGTAAGCTAACATTATTTTTTTTTTTTTACAAAAACAGAGTTTTTTTTTTTAATATACATAAATTTACCAAATATTATATTATAAAGGAAATAAGTTTAACAGTGGATTATTTATAAAATTAATTTGGTTGTTTATTATGGGTTTTATTTGTTTCTGTAGACAACTCATGTCTTCATCTTAAAAAGGATAGTAAAACGTTTTCAATAAGGTGTGAAAATTAGGAATGCTTTGACAGTTGAATAGATTAAAATGTGGTTATAATACAGGGAATTGAACTAATTCGTGACTTACTTGGAGTAAGAAGTTTACTATTTCAGCGTTATAGAATATCAACTTGGACTGAGTGGAATAAAAACGCACCTATTTTAGCCGGAACATTCTTAAAAAGTTATATAATTGGGACACATTGATACTTCCGTGTTTCTCAGCGTAACATTGGCATGGATGTTAATTTTCTATATAACATTGATATCGACCATACTATTTAGTATCATGTAAAGAAATATGAACTCTGATGTTGGTCTATTTGATAAAATACGATGATCTGTAGCTAATAGGATTGGTCAATAAATTGTTAGATTTACCAGAGTCTCTGCACTCCACCGTTGTTTAAAAACTAATTCTATTGTAGATATTGACCAATCAAGATACCGTCACGGTCTTGAAGGACGAAATAGCTATGTATCAACGCACCTTAAGTTCTGTGGTTAGCATTAGGATGTGTCTGCAGGGAAGACGGAAGACCCTGCTGAACTGACAGGAACACTCCTGGGTGGATGTGCCGTATTTGCGGATTGATGCAGTACCTTCCTTTTCACTGAAAACAAACACAATTTCACAAAATTACCTTTAATAATTTTTATTTTGCAGCGAATAGGTACACCGTCTTGTAAATGTAATTATTTTTTTATAAAAATGTAAAAAAAAATATTGATATGTCGACAGCCATAGCTTATTGGCGGATAGTTTAGCTTCTATGCATGTGTCGTGGATTCAATTCCAGACATATTTATTTCTCGGCTGGAAACACTAGTTGGTGTTAAAGAAATAAACTGTCCAGTTGTGCATGGTAAATGAATAAATAATTACTTACCCAGACTGTTGGTTCAGAGCTCTCTGTGCCAATACTGTCTGTTGATGTATAAGAAAGTAGGCGTACTGAGTGATGGTGTCAGTCGGTGACTGCTTGGAGTTTATTGTGTCCTATAACAATACAATTTATAATGTTAAAACTATTTAAATTAAATAGTGATCGTTCAGAAGTCAAAATTTGACCGTAATTCATAATTTTTTTAAGTTTGCATAGTCATTGGACCTAAAATTAACAAGTTGACTAAATAATCGAGGTCAGCCATCTGTGGAATGGATGGTCACTTATTTATGATTTATTTTGACGTCCGACCACACACAGAGGGCAGATCTATGCAGTGTTTCCATTGACTTGTGATGTCAATATCTGTTCGTGCCATTTAATTGTTATAAAAATAAAATAATGTGCACTGCTTTCGATGAATTGTGGTGCCTTTATGTATCGCCGGAAGAAGTAATGATTCTTATGGGATTCATCGTCATTATCCGCACTCATCACCGCTTCAACTACCACTTTTATTCGCGCCTGTGAGTTGGCAACACTGAAAATAACAGTCTTCCCGCTTGGCATTCGCAGAGTACACATCGATATTTTGTTTGCGTCAGTGTGACCGCCGCTTGCTGCTGCTGCTACATTGATAAAACCCGCTTACTTTCCAACCGCTACTTTCACCACATAATCTTCGCCATCTTCTACAATAACATCGAAGTTCATAAACATTTCAACAGTTTTTTATCCGCTACAACCGCTTCATCAATCTTCGAACGCCCGCTATCACTCCAGGAGAAGAGTGCCCTCTGCCCGAAGATCTGCCAGCCAATTAAAGGTAAGTGCATTGGTTCCTTTTGGCTTATATACGATGTGTCATAGTTATCGAACTGCAGTGCATAAAAATCTCATAAATCAAATACCAATATCAAATTATAAAACTATGAACCCGCATCACCAAATTCTGTTCGTTGGCGCTTTAGCTATCAAGATTTTAACTGCGTGAGTATAGAATTAATTTGCCGCGTAACGTTGTTTTTACTAAACCTTTACGTATACACGTTCTTTGTGAAAAAATAATACATGATCCTGATATACAACTGTCGTGACAGGACCCGTCTGAGCAAGAATATTGAACGTCGGACCTGTTCTTGTGAAGACAGAAAGATACGCCTCAAGTAAGGGACTGTCTTTATACAGGCGTAGTATCAAATCTCGATTTTAAGATGACTTGCTCACATAAATTTTTTGGGATAATTTTGGGTAATTTGGGGTAAGCCCGATACCCCCGGACGGTGGGCTATTTACACGTCAACTCGTCCAGGAACCGATCTACGATAAAAAACAGTGTTTTCATAAAGAGGTAGAAAGTGTAATTGTTTGTTCATTCTTCATCTTTTTATATATTAGATCGTAGATCTGTTTTTCGAGAAAGCTATTCCTGTGAAGCTGAGGTCCAGCTATCCCTCCACCTCATTGGTGGTCTTCCGGAGAGGCGATGCCCTGGTGGGATTTGGTTGCTGCTATGGATGGGATTCGAGATGTGTCCATCCTGTTGACATGGTCCCTCCAGAATCTTCTCCTAACTCTACACAATCGTATGATGTCCTCGGTCTCACAGGTCCGCCTAATGTCGTCATTGCGAATTCTGTCCCTAAGTCTCTTCCCTGTGATAGCCCTTAAAACCTTCATTTCCGATGTTCGTAGGAGATTTTTGGTTCTGGTCGTGTCGGCTCTTGTCTCCACTGCGTATGTCATGATTGGTCTAACACATGTCTTATAAATTCTGACCTTACTAGCAAAGTGTAATTGTTTAAGTACCACTTATATTATTTCACAGTAGATTATGTATTTTTGTTTAACATGTTCTGTATTTGAATTTAAAACAACTGCATTTTACAAGTGCTTTCCTCAGACCACATGGTGCAACGAAAAGAAGAATACTATACCAATAAAGAGTACTCAATTTTACCTGTAGTCTGGATAGAGCATACAGCCTCCGACTGTCCTCGACAGATCTCACCACTTGAAAGAAAAACACCACAAATTCTTCAGGCTGAAGACCACCGGACTGAGACAGCGGCTCAAACTTGTCCACTACCTTCTCTATACCCTGAAACATTCAATATAGTCTTTAAAACTGAGAAAAGGATAAAAATGAGTCATTGAATAATTTTAAAAAAATCTAAAGGAAATGGTATATTTAAAAAAAAAAACAATATGAATGTCTGGGTTATAGGTAAGCATGCCAGAAGGCTAAGGCTGGAGGCATATGATTACTTCAGAGCATGCCAGGACGAGGAGGAGGAGACGGTGGTCCACTTCCTCTGTCACTGTCCTGCTCTCTCTAGAATTAGAAGAAGCTCCTTGGGAAGTTTCTTCTATGATGAACTAATGGACATAGCATAGGCCGACATCGGAGACATTATGACATTCATTAGCCACTCAGGCTGGTTCACGGGGGATGAGTGAGTAGGAGGACAGCCCCATTGTGGTAATATTCTTCTACATTTACAATCAAAACATATATATAAAAAAGAAGGGAACAAACCTTATGTAAAACGTTGGTGAAATTATCTCCCTCCAACAGCCTAGGTAACCGGTTAGCGCCGGACCCCAGCATCCGACGTAACTAGAAGTAAAATAATATTATTTAATTCAATGCATAAAAACTACCATATTAAAAGCTGCCTCACACCCAGTTTGTTTATTGCCAAATGGCAATTTATTCCAACTAACCTGTGTGACCATTCCGGAAAAGTGTGATTTGTGTGAGAAATAATTTTAAATAAATTTCTCCTCTGCCGGGAACCTAACCCAGGACATTAGCAAAGGAACCAAATGACTCACCATTATGCCACTATGCGAATGAGTATAGTTATTTAGAAGCGACAACCACTTCTTCCTAAGGCTGGATGACATCTAAAAAAGTAACAAAAAAATGTGCCACAAAGTAAACTTATCGTGACTCAGTAAGTTAACCTTTTTAAGACGAGCGTCATGTATAGATGCCCACCGGCCGCGTGCCTAAACGCCGAGCGTCATCTATACATGCCCTCATGGCTATACACAATTGTGAACCTTCATATCTCAGTAAATTCATACTTGATTGAGACGAAAATTGGATTAATATTAACTCCCATACATTTGACTTCAAGACATCTATCGGTGAATCAACAAAACAATTATATAAAAAAAAATAAGAACTCTAAACATTAAAATTCATTGATCATCACCGGTGAAATTTACACTCTCCCGCGCTTTGTAAGGATCTAATACGCATGCGCTTAGGAAAGAGGGATACTGCGCCAGTTCATTTTGTTGTTTCGCGCTAAACATTCTGCTTTGAATTTGATCCTTACCAATACACAATCGGTGCATATTCCTTATCTACATCAAATACCGGAAGGATCACGTGACATATTGATGCCGCCATGTACTTTTTTATATGGAGATAACTATGATAACATTATTCTTCATTTATTTTATGTTTATATTATGAAGTGTTCAATTTCATAGAGTTTATGTGATCTTTTGTTTATCTTTGATCTTTTTATGATATATCTACATCATTAGATTTTTTTTTACCGTTATTATATTCAATTAAAACGAGATTGAAAAATATCTGTGTGCGATTCGAAATACTTGTACCTATCCGTCTTGATTGGGTTAACCTAAATGATTAAAGATAAAAGTTTTTTTTTTTTTATTTCACCTTTCCGTATGAGCTTTGGCCATTTGTGACGCTAGTTATTGGGATCATGTTAGATTGATATTTGACATAGGACCTATCATTTGCCCGAGAAGTTAAATAAATTGTTTATCACTAGGTAAAAATGTTAGTACTATAAATAGAACTATGAAAACTTGCTGGTAAGACGGTAATTTTGCACTAGTTATTATTGGTGATTCACCTCACCAACTAAGTAAATACTCTTTCTATTACTCCTCAGTTTCAATGGGCCAGTATTACAGTCTCAGTTTAAGAGCGTAACTCAAGTTTTACAAAAATATAGCGTATTACAGTGTCCGTTTAGGCCTAATCTTCCCTCAAATACGCCACTAAAACGACAAATATTTAACTCAACGTTTCTGGCGGATTAAGTACTTAACGGTGAATCAACTGTCATTTCTCGACTCGTTGCTACGCAATGAGTGTAGTTTCAGTGTTCTATCACTAGAGGTGTTAGTTGTATCGACGGTGGCGCCACACAACAAAACAAACTGACAGCCATATTGAAACGAACATGGGCATTTAAAAGCATTATTTTGGTGAAAAAAATTCAATTTACCATGTTGGATAATAAAACAATAGTATTTCAAGTCGTAGTGTCCCATTTTGTAGTTGGTATTATTTGAGGTTATTTAAAATTTGACAGATAATAACCACAGAAAAAGTAAAATATGTCTATAATTGAAGATTTAGAAACTGACATGTCATATTGCACTGTAATACGGAAATGGATTCAATCTCCCCTTAACATTAATCTTGAGTTTAACAAACTCAATGAGGTGAGGGCCGACTGTAATATCTGGCCAATGACACCTTAGACAATAATACAATATGTCCGATTCTGATTCGTTTCAGAGTACAAAAACGTCTGTAACCAACGGGCGACCATGAATAAAAGGATTTTGTTCGCGCGGTGTGACGTAATGAGTCCCGTATAAATGCAAGCACCTTTTTTACATTTCTCATGTACTAAAATTCAGATGGATAAATTTAGATGAATCAGAATTAGACATAATGTGTGCTAATTACTGAACGGAGAAAATTTCAAATAAAACGTAGATGCATTGCTCGTATCGGCCATACAACTTCTATGAACATGTCTGCATCACAAGTCGGTACGAGTCGCAGTGCTGTAAATGAGCTAAAAATTTATTTCCGAGTACATTAGGACCAAATGAATAAAAAATTTTCAAAGGCCTTGTGCCTTTGAAAAAACAATATTTGGTAAAATAAGGGACACCCTAGTGAACATGGGCGATTCATTCATTATATTATTAGTTTTTTCTTCCTTACCCTTCCGATCTCCTGGTCCTGTCCCTTGAGCATGACCTCTACGTGAACCTTGAGGGATGCGATGGACGGTGTGGGTGTGACCAGACGAGACGCCCACCTGGCTATCTGGTATACGTTACTGCAGATATGAGCACCGGGGAAACACCACTTTATGTCCTGGACAGTAAAACGATTCACCATTAACATAGGACACGATATTTTTTTTAAAGAATGTATATGTCCTTGAAACAAGTACATATACATCCTCATACATTCCTTAAACTAAGCATAATTGCTTGGGTGAACTAAATCAGTCCTGGCAGGATTCCAACTTGCCACCACTGGAATACTAACTCAGTTCGCTAACTGCTCTGCCGCCACCAATCCGATTTTAATTAATTCAATTAACTTAGAATAGTGATTCCACCCTTGTCTAATGTAGTGCCTTTTTAGGTGAGACGAGACTGGTGTGTGAAGATACAAGCATATGTCGTGTTTCTTTTTATAAGGTAATGCAAAAAATAATGATATTTATTTGTCTGATACCCTGAATTGATTTTTATGCAGCGAAACCTATCCACAAATATTTTTAATTTTAATATCTTTTTTACTCCTCACTAACCCAAGGGGATATAGTGGGGAGTTATGATTTCGTTATTCTTAAGGGTATTTTTTTTATTGCAGATTATCAACTAGTATTATGCTGAGATGTATCTGTGTGCGGTGTGCTATGTATGATGTGTTTATTTTACTTTATCGATTACAGACTTAAGTACTCATTCGATTCTTTTCAAATTTTGTAAATATGTATATCTAATACTCGCTTAGACCCCATTAGATTTTGAACGATATATGAATAGTGCTTCTCAATTTTTTAATTATCAAATATTTCAAAGTAACCCCAAGCTCAGGAAACATAAAATTTTAAATTTTTATTTTCAAATTAGTAAAAAGGCACATCACTTTCATAATATGGCATTGAAGAGTTATCAAGTTTTCATAATAAAATATTTAAATTAAAAATAATTAAACAAACTTATTTCATGAAAATATTAAAAATTTTCCATACAAAATTTGAATACTTTATAGAATGACTTGTTAGTGAGGAGTTTAGCGTTGGCCACAACCCACTCGTTTTACACAGTAATGCATGTAACATATCATAATTATAAATTAAAAATAATATTATGAGAATGTAAACCTCAGTGTGTTGTTCCGGATCTGTGACGACGCATCGCACCTGCCTCCAGGCGGGATTGCAAGACTTGAACGTCTCCAGCAGCCACCGCACATTGTCCCCCAATGTGGATATACCGGCGCTGACGATCACTGATCGACCGTTGCCGTCTTCTGTCAGCAGAAGGGTCAGCACTTGACGGACGTAGTCCGCGCTGCCCGACACTGGGCTGCGAAACTCTATGCCTGGAGATTGAATAATACATAATGTTCAAATATTGTAAATTTCTTAACTAAAATAGGAACTAGAATTATAAAAAAAATATTTATATATATATATACATATATAATTCTACGTTCATCTCAATTTTTTTCACAAACTGGTATCGCTCAATGATTCATATGATCAGGTCAGAATGGTGAACAATAATGATGAAGACCAAAATAATAGATTAAAAAATATATAGATTCAAAATGAGGATACCAATAATAGAGAAGGAATATCAAGAAAAATAGAATACACAAAAGACATTAAGGTAACAACCTGCGGGGCAAGTCTGATCAAACGGCATAATGAAAACCCTCCATTCAAATATTCATTTTTTTTTATTTTCTATATAGTATACTCTTGCTACGTGAGTTACCACCACAACATATAATATCTTAAGATTTAACCTTTTTAAGACGAGCGTCATATATAGATGCCCACCGGCCGCATGCCTAAACGCCGAGCGTCATCTATACATGCCCTCAAGGCTATACGCAATTGTGAACCTTCATATCTCAGTAAATTCATACTTGATTGAGATGAATATTACTCCCATATATTTGACTTCAAGACATCTATCGGTGAATCAACAAAACAATTGTTAAATTATTTAAAAAATTAAGAACTCTAAACATTGTAATTCATCGATCATCACCGGCGAAATTTACACTCTCCCGCACTTTGTAAGTATCTAATACGCATGCGCGTAGGAAAGAGGGATACTGCGTCAGTTCATTTTGTTGTTTCGCGCTGAACATTCTGCTTTGAATTTGATCCTTACCAATACACAATCGGCGCATATTCCTTATCTACATCTAATGCCGAAGGATCACGTGATATATTGATGCTGCCATGTACTTTTTTGTATGGAGATAACTACAATAACATAATTCTTCATTTATCTAATGTTTATATTATGAAGTATTAATTTCATTGAGTTTATGTGATCTTTTGTTTAACTTTGATCTTTTTATGATATATCTACATCGTTATTATTTTTATATTCAATTAAAACGACATTGAAAAAAAATCTGTGTGCGAAGCGAAATACTGTCCGTCCGTAGGTAATGCAAGTACTTGTACCTACCCGTCTTGATTGGGTTAATAGAACTCCATAAGACAATTATATCAATATAAGGGTTTTGATTCCACCATTTGACAGGACTTGCCCCCCCTAAATGTCCCAACAATATTAAACAAGTTGTATTTAAATATAAAGCCTAGAATGACTAGAGGTAGAGAACTATTCGAGTTACAAATAAGTAGGTCGAAACTAGGTCAGAACTCAGAACTAAGCAATGATTTATTCACGGATTTCCCCACTTACAGGAGAAATGTTGTCAAATATTATAAGTGTAAACTGATTGATTTTATTTTTATTAAATTATATGTTTATGTAAGAACTATACGGGCTGAATACTTGCTGTTTGTACCTTGGTTGTAAAATAATATACCAATAGAATACAGGCGACATGTACTGACCAGTTTCTATACAGAGGAACTGCGGCACGGAGTTGAACGCCAGCTGCATTGCAGGTGTAGTCAAATAGACGCACTTGAGAACGCCATTAGACGAATGCAGCAACTTCACACCCGCGTCTGAAATAAAAGACTCAATTCGTTATCACCTGATTGATTACTAAAGTACAAAAATTTTACAGTTCTCAAAGGCGAACACACACAGGCCGATTGGCTCTTTGAGATACCACAAATGAGGATGTCCTACACCATCCCGTATCCACTCTGAACCAGCCTGAGTGGCTAATGAATGTCAGAATGTCTCGAACGAAAGAGACATTCTTGTTCAAAAGATACTCCCTGGCCAGAGTCATATCAGTACTAATGGGACACTGGCTCACAGGGAAGAATGTCACCCAAAAAATATATATGTCATAAATATGTCGAGATGGATGGTGGCAGTACGGTTAGCGCACTGGGTCCAGTGGTCGTGATTTTGAATCCTACCATGACCGATTTCGTTCACCTATATTGAAAGCATTTATGCTTAGTTTAGCGAATGTATAAGGATGTATATGTACTTGTTAAAGGACATATTATATATTCTTTAAATATAAAAAAAATAAAAATACATAATATAAACATAAAATCTAAAAATAAAACATAATCTTATGTTCTATTCTGATTCGTCTAAATTTATCCGTCTGAATTTTACTATAGGTGTATGAGAAATGTCAAAAAGTTGACTGCATTTATACGGGACTCATTACGTCACACCGTGCGGATAAAATACTTTTATCCACGGTCGCCCGTTGATATAGATGTTTTCATACTCTGAAACGAATCAGAATAGGACATAATATAAACAAACATATTGCACACTGACAGCCTTATTGTCACTAGGCAATTCCTTCCAACCAACCAGATTGTAAAGTATGACAACATTACATAATATGTACAACAGCAGAAAGATTGATTGGGAAAAACAAAAAAAATAACTTTAGAAAAATACATAACACCAAGATGAAAATTTAAAAAAATAGCAGACAAAAAAGAATTGGGAAGGGGACAAGGAGATGAAATAGGGATCAAGTGTTTACAGTTTACAATTCCTTCATTAGTTTTTTCTTGAAAATACAAAGTGAGTTAGACATAGTCTTGCTGATTGTACTTGGAACGACGAGCTGAGAAATTCTGTATTATGGATAGTGTTGTACGTTCAGCAGATCGGAGTGAATTTGTTTTTAAGGTACTGTGGCAGGTTTGTATTAGAGAGAATATTGTACAATAGTGACAGAATGTGTATATTGAGCCAACAAAGAAGATTGCAGTAGAATAATGTTAAAATAAAATTAATAAAAACAGAAAATAACAGATGATAATTACCGTAGTCCAACTGTAATTTTCGCACAACAAAGTCGTACTTGGTATTCAACCAGCGGGCGGTTCCTTCACTTAGGACATGTTCTCCAGATCTGCAAATATTATTATCAAATAACATCAATTAATAATACAAATCAACAAAACTTATAGACTAACAAAAGATTATTTAAAAAAAAAATTAAGAGTACATATACCACTAAATAGACACATGGTGACTTTCACCAACGCCCCCTAACTCTTATGTGCTACCTAAGAATTCTTATGTAGCACCTAACGTGAATTTTCATTTCACCACCTACATAAAAGTTACCTAAGACGCTAAGAGCCCCCTATTGCCGTTTTCTTTCGATTGGCATTTCCTAAAATACAAGACAAAATTGCTAAATGATGTCATCAATATTTATGTATAACATTATTGCATTTTTAGGCATTGAATATACATATTATTAGTAATAGCACAAGTAATAGTTACTTATCAACGAGAAAATAACTAAAATCAACTAAACGAAAACTGAATTATTTGGAAATAATGAACGCAATCACAACGTAATTGACAAAAAGTGACAGTCATAGAAAAAACATGATGCAATATGATGCATTCCAAATACAAATGTTGCCACTGTATAAACAAAAAAAAAACATTTTGAATTCCTAGCTAGGGAACAGATACCTAGGTTAGGGGCTACCTAAGCTTAGGTGATTCCCAGCTATGTGACAGTTTAGGTAACGTTGGTGAAAGTCACCATAAGACCCGAATGCATAGTCCTAGGTAACTAAATACTAACTACTAACCTCACTCCTAATTCTTAAGTTACATCACTAACTAAATCCTACACCAAACTTTAAGTCGTAAGTGTAAATTGTACATAATGAATAGGATGAAATGAAAAATGTATATTATATATTTTCCTTACTCCTGTTGCGACTGTTGATGGTCCCCGTCCACGATATGAACAATCTCAAACTCCTGCCTCTGCTGCGTGGCCTGCTGCTGCTGCTGTCCCCCCTGCATGCCCTCCCGTTGGCCCCTCTGCGTCACTTCCGCGTAGCACTCCCCTTGGTCACCGTCCTCCACCTGAAAACATAAACAGATACACACTAAGGTTAAATATTATTTTGTTAGACCCTCAATAATACAAAATGTTATACCATGTTCGGATGTACAAAGCGTCAAACACAGTAATAACCAAAACAAAAATGTGTCAAAATCACAATCCAACTATTGCAAGTAAGTAACTTCTGTACCTAAACTAGTTGCATGTAACACATGAGATCCAACTGTCAATAGCGATAGTATGTAAATTTGATGAATAATTACCAAACTATAAACCCATAAATACAAATTATTTAATATTTTAAGATATTTGGTTTTCTATACAACACATGTACCTAGGTTTGTATGTCAAGATAGGATAGTATGGAGGTCAGTCCTTTGATCCTACCCGGAAAATGAAAACAGCATGATGGTATGTATGTATGTTTGGAGATTAGTATCAAACAATTAAGTCTTCTTAGATATTGTGTGTAGGCTACTACCATACAAATTGTATGAAGCAATGTCGTCACTAAATTCAATTTTTATAAAAATTGTTAAAAAAATTTTGAGATGTACTAATACAATGTTAATATTTTTTATAGAAAATTAAATTATCTAGTTGGGGTGTTTCGGCTTTTTTCGATATATTTAAAAAATTTGGAAATATAGACAGTTAAACTCATAAATGTTTGAGAAACCCTGGAATTGAAAAAAAAACTAATTTGAGATTTTGTATTTGTCTATGTTTATACCAATTTTCAGCATTCTAGCTTTTATGTTTTCTGAGATATATGGAAAAATAAACCAAAATTTCAAAAGTTGATAACCCCTGACTGAAACAAAAATTCACAATTGTGAGTATAAAGGTTTTGTAGGCCTATAACTGTTTATATATTCTGAAAATTTGAGCTCTGTAAATTGAGCGGATTAAAAGTTATAAGGGACACACACACACACCACACACACACACACACACACACACACACACACACACACACACACACACACACACACACACACACACACACACACACACACACACACACACACCACACACACACACACCACACACACACACACACACACCACACACACACACACACACACACCACACACACACACACCACACACCCACACACAGACACACACACAGACACACACACAGACACACACACAGACTCACATAATATGTTCTACTCTGAATTCTGAGTAAATCGATGTATTGGAACATGTATGCTGCGAGGCCTCTAGTTGGTGTTATTAGCATGCAAAAAGTCCACTACGCCATACAAAATGTTCCTTCGTACACGCATCTTGAATTTATACTGCCTCTTCCTTCAATAGAATTTCATTCTCTTGAACGAATCGACAGTTGGAAAATTATGAATATTGTAAAAAGAAACATGTCTAAGCCATCACAAATACCTAAATTAATTAATTTATAGGAAAAATATTTCAATATTTTAGGTAGTAATGTGTTTTTACTTACAGACAGTGAAATTATGTTTTTACTCCTCAATACCCCAAAGGGTTACAGTGGGGAGTTTGAATACGCAATTTTTACAGTTATTTTTTTATTGCAGATTATCAACTAGTAACTTGCAGAGATTGTATTCTGAAAGTTTCATCACGAGATGGGTGGTGGCAGAGCGGTTTTTTTTTTTTTTTTTGCGGGTGGCAGTTCTTGAGGAGAACACACTTAGGCCGATTGGCCCTTTGTGATACCACCTTTGTGATACCACTCACTGGGAGACAGCCCCAATGTGGTATCACAAACTGGCAGAGCGGTTAGCGCGCTGGGTTAGCAACCCAGAGGTCGCGAGTTCGAATCCTGCCACGACCGATTTCCATTCACCTATAGTACAAGCATTTATGCTTAGTTTAGGGAATGTATAAGGATGTATATGTACTTGTTATACAAAAAAAAAATGTATCTGCGTGTGTGTGCTGTGTACTATGTGCTATGTATGGCGTGTTTATTCTATTTTATCGATTATAGACTAAAGTACTAATTTGATTCATTTCTATTTTTTGTACCTAATACTCACTTAGACCCCATTAGATTTTGAATGATATCTGATCAGTGCTTCTCAATTTTTACCTGTCAAATATTTCAAAGTGACCACAAACTCAGGAAACTTAAAATTTATTATTTTTATTTTAAAATTGTTAGAAACACTTTCACTTTCGTAAAATGGCATCTAAGAACATGAATATGCTGAAAATTTTCCATACAAAATTTGAATACTTTGTATAGTGACTTGGTAGTGCAGAGTATAGTGTTGGCCACAACCCACTCGTTTTACTTACAAATCGTCACAGATTATAAAAAAGAAAACACAGTACACCCTATTCAGTAACTATTGTAACTAAAATAGGAACTTTCTAAAATTGTAGATTTTAGATTTAGGTAAGGCGCGCATGGAAGCTTAAATAAATCGGCCGATTATTATCGGCCGATTAATTTATCGGCCGATCGGTTCTAACGCGCATGGAAGCTTCTAGAATCGTACAATTGGAAATAACACGGCGGTCAACATTCATATGATTAGAAATAATTGACAGATCATAATTTACCGGACTTAATCAAAAAATCATTAACTTGGGCTCCATGCGCCTGTACAACAAGCGGGAAAAAGAAAAACATTGCGCGGGAAACAGAAAACTGCGGTACCTTTGTATTGCGCGGTAAAAGGTATGTATTGCACGGGAAAAGATAAATAAATTGACAGATCATAATTTACCAAACATAACCTAGAAATCATTATGATGGGCTCCGCGCGCATACAAGCGGGAAAATACAAACATTGCGTGGGAAACAGAAAAGAACTATTGTGTGACAGAGCAAATGTGCAGACGCAATAGTGAACCAAGTATATATAATATAAAACTTTTTTTAAGGTTTTTTCATTGACACAGTTGAAGTTCATAATTAGAAATTAAAAAAAAAAACACTTGAAACACAGTTAAGTTTTTATTCATTAAGTGGAATATTTATTAAATTACCTATGTAACTATTATTCAATTAAGTAATAACTTACCCAATTCAGTTCTTTTATTATGATTTAGCTGTTCCCAGCCAGTTATTAATATTTCGCTTATCTCCAACCATAATTTTTGCTTAATTTGGCGGTTACTATAATTTTTTATCATATAATGAAGGACGTGCTTCAACTAATATAATTAATTTTTCCGAATCAAAATTTATTTCATCTGACATTTCGTTTGGCAGCACTGACAACGTACTTCTCGATCTACTGCGCTCGGACGATTAAATTATCGGCGAGCATGCGCCATGCGCACCCTCTCATACAACAAGATTGGTTACAAAAAATCGGCCGATCGAGATCGGCCGATTTTTTTGTGTCTCGTCACAGATTTTAAAATCGGCCGATTCTGTTAGCTTTCATGCGCGCTCTTACATGTAATTCGTATGTTGTAACTCACCGATTATTAATCGGCCGATGAAATTAGCTTCCATGCGCGCCTACCTTTACGGTCTTATAAAATATTAACTTGGACTAAATGGAATAGGAACGTACCTATATTGGCCGAAACATTTTTAAAAAGTTACTGAATAAGGCGTATTTGGAATAATTATGAAAATGATGAAAATTTCATAATTATTCATAATACGTCAAAAAAGGTACGTTCCTATTCCATTTAGTCCAAGTTGATATTTAATAACGCTGAAAAAATACCGTAAATCTAAAATCTGCAATTATATAACGTTCCTATTTTAGTTACAATAGTTACTGAATACGGGGTAGTATAGGAATTATTGTACACTAAATATTGATTTTTCTCTTAATGAAAAGTTATCAAAATTCACAAACACACATAATGGCCCTGAGTCAAATTGAAAACGCTGTTCGTTATCGCCAAGCGCTATTTTTTTTTTGGATGTGATTTGACATTTGTTGTAGAACTTTTTTCTACAATAACAAACAACAAACGTCAAATCCCATACAAAAAAAAATTAGCGCTTGGCGATAATGAACAGCGTTTTCAATTTGACTTGGGGGCAATGACAGTATACATAATACAACGTTAGAAACCTATATCTAAAGTAATAAAGCAATCAAAATGTTAGTGTTTGTGTGTGTGTATGTGTGTGTGTGTGTGTTTGTCTCACGCCTTCTGAAAAACCAAGAGCATCTAAAAATCTAATTTATGTGCGAACGTGTACCTGTATACCTGATGCAGTGTCACGCTAAAAATAATGCGATAAAAATGCTGAATTTTAAAAATATTTCAATAATTATTTTTTTCATACAAAATTTTCCAAGTCGTATCTGTCAAAAAAGTGTACATTTTGCACGCAAATATCTGTTAGTTTAAAAGTTAGAAGTACGTATTTACACGAAAAAAATATATTTTCAAGTATAACTTAGCGTTTGAGTGAAAAACATGGTGAATATTTTGTATAATTATAATGTTTAACTTATTTTTAATGTAAGCGTTTTGTACATGAACGCCGCCATTTTAATATCTTTTCATACAATATTTCATTTTCCTACCGAATGAATATGTTCTTGAAAATAATAAACCTTTGAATTAAATGTAATTATGAAATAATAAAATGAAACACAAGACATTACAGCAAGTTTTAAGACATATATTGTAAAAATGTGTTTATTATTAGTAAAGATATAGGCATAATAAAATTGCATAATTTGTAAATAATATTTGATTTTTCTGACAATTTTCATTTTTATGGCATCGAACAAACCAATGTATGTAGGTACCTACATATTCAAAAAATGTCTCAAACCATTTGATATTTTTTACGTATTGGAATGGTTACTATGGTAACGGAAAGATTCTGATATTCAAATAAAATTTGTTATGAATCGAATTTATTTAGAACATTGTTGTAGGTAGGTACCTACCTAATACTATTTACTTACAAATCAACAATAATATACCTATACTGATTTCCTATAGGAAAATTATTTTATTTATTTATTTATCAACCGTTTGTCCGATTATAATGAAACTTTGGTGAATTGTCGAGCGTATGCCCAGGATGGTTTTTGGATTTAAACTTTTTTCTTATTCTTCTTCTTCTTCGTGTATTTGGTCGTTTTACCTATGAAGGGGGAGTATCCTGGGAAAAGAAGGTCCGACTGTCCCTCCATCTCTTCACAGGTCTTCCAGGACGGGTTCTGCATATAAACTTTTTTCTTCTTTTTCTTCAACGTGTACTTGGTCATCTTACCTATGAAGATGAACTATCCTGGGAGATGAAGGTCCAATTTTCCTTCCATCTCTTCGCAGGTTTCTGGATTTAAACTTTTTTCTTCTTCTTCTTCATCGTCTATTTGGTCATTTTACCTTTGAAGGTGGACTAACCTGGGAGAAGAATGTCCAATTTTCCTTCCATCTCTTCGCAGGTATCTGGATTTAAACTTATTTCTTCTTCTTCTTCTTCATCGTGTATTTTTGGTCATTTTACCTATGAAGTTCGAGAATCCTGGGAGAAGAAGGTCCAACTGTCCTTCCATCTCTTCGCAGGTATCTGGGTTTAAACTTTTTTCTTCTTCTTCGTGTATTTAGTCATTTTACCTATTAAGTAGAGCATCCTGGGAAAATAATGTTCTTTCATCTCTTCGCGGTTCTTCCAGGATGGTTTCTGGATTTAAACTTTTTTTAACCGACTGATGGGACGGGATGTAATGAAGGGAAGGGATGCACTAAAGGGCCTGAAGGGACGGGAGGTATAAAACTGCCTGAAGGGACGGAAGGTAGTGAAGGGTCTGATGGGAAGGGACGTAATGAGGGATTAAAGGGACGGGAGGTACTGAAGGGCCTGAAGCGGCGGGTCCTGGAGTCTAATTCTGTTTCTTCTTAATTTTATGTAGACCTTTAGGGCAGTTTTTATACAAACTATTTCCTATTGTCTAATTCATCTTCTTCTTCTTTTATGTATACATTTGGGTCATTTTTTTATAAAAATTATTTCCTTTAGTCTAATTATTATTCTTCTTCATTTAAGTACCTAGACTTTTGGGAGAGTTTTAATACAAACTATTTCCAATAGTCTTATTCATTTTCTTTTATGTAGACCTTTTGGTCAGTATTTATACAAACTATTTCCAATAGTCTAAATATTCTTCTTCTTCTTTTTTGTAGACCTTTGGGTGAGCTTTTATACAATCTATTTCCAATAGTCTAATTCTTCTATTAGGTATATGTATTTTTACTTATTTTATGTAGACCATTGGAATAGTTTTTTATACAAACTATTTCTTATAGTCTTATACTTATTTTTCTCTTTTTTATTTAGTCTTTTGGGTTAGTTTTAAGTCTAATAGTCTATTGTGCAGAAATATTATTAACGATATGCACACTTGATGAAAATACATATGAAATGAATGGGATATGGGATGTGACGATATAACCTGCACTAGAATCTTTTCAATACTTTTGTTTAATTAAATTTAAACCATTTATATCATCCTATTTTGAATAATTTTCAACACCTAATATTTAAAGAATGGGGGTTGTGGCCATTACTGAACTCTTCACAACATTTATATTCAAATTAAAAACTATTTACTATAGTTCAAGTCTTCTTCTTCTTCGTTAATGAAGACTTTCAGTCAAATTGAGCAAAAATATAATGCACACTTGATGAAAAAATATAAAAACGAATGGGATGTGACCAATACTAGATCTTTTCAGTACCTACGTTTGTTTAATCAAATTTTAACCACATCCCAACATCCAAAATTACTAAATTTTCAATAGGTACACATTACAATTTGTTTTCGATGATAATATTTAAAAATGGGGGTTGTGGCCAAACCAATCTCTTTACAACGTTGATAAACAGTCATATTTAAAACCATTACGCATAGTCCATGCGAGCAGAAATTGTATAAATATTATACTTCATTCACACTTTATAGCAATATATAAAAAAGAATGGGTTGTGGCCATCACTTGAACATTTTACAATACTTAAACTCAATCAAATTTCAAACCACTTTTCATAGTCTGATATTGCAAAATAATTGGGTGACAATATTATAAAAACGATTGCTTTTTCTTTCACAATTTTACATTCTTGGCCAACGGCGGGACATAAAAGCTAGTACAACAATATACATTTCAAAATTACAGTGGTCAATACTAGTATGTGGTAACTAGCGGTTGGTAACCTCAAATTTCAAGCGGCTAATCCCTGCCTCCGTAACATTAATATGTTCCAGCCAGATAGACATGGCTACAACGTTGACCAACAAATACCACTGAGTACATAAGTATGTACTTGCCCAACGACAGTGAATATCGGGTCATGTCGTTAGTTGTCGTAAATCTTCAGTTATTCTTTGTTCAACCTTGAAAGCGTTCACACTATGTCAAACTAGGTATTATCTGTATAGAATATGCGTGCAAAATTTAAGTAAATTAATTTGTTATAATTATTGTAAATATATTGATTAATGTAAAATTCGCTTCGCAGATGACATTGTGCTTATCACCGACGACGACATTGTGGCGGAATATTTATAATTTGAAACATGGAACAATTACTAAGAAAACAAAATGTTCTACCAAACGAGAGTCTATAAATACTGGAAAATTAACGAAGACGGGCAGTGCCAATCTAGAACTCTCACGCGTCAGTTGTCTCAATCTCGTGTAATATTGTATATAATGTATATTGTGAATAAAAGCTGTAAATAGATTTTTATTGGTTTTCACTATCATATCTACATTAACACCTGGTATTAATAACAAATAAAATTACAAATAACATAATTATTACAGGTATGATAAAAGAACTCCATAATGCTTCCTTGGAGGAAGGCCTAGAGATGAATATTTCGAAAACCAAAATCCTGAGTCCATCCAACATCAATATGAAAATTAATAACAACACAGTTGAAGCCATTGAAGATTACATATACCTGGGGCACAAAATAAAACAGGGAAAGGAAAATCAATTAGCAGAGATACCCAGACGAATTGGACTAGGTTGGGCAGCCTTCGGTAAACTTGGTCACATAGTGAAAAACAAAGACGTTCCGATGAATTTGAAAAGAAAGGTCTTTGAAACATGTATCCTCCCAGTGCTAACATATGGATTGGAAACAATGACACTAACTGCCAACACAATATACAAACTAAAATGTACGCAACGAGCTATGCTATTGAAACATGTATCCTCCCAGTGCTAACATATGGATTGGAAACAATGACACTAACTGCCAACACAATATACAAACTAAAATGTACGCAACGAGCTATGCTATTGAAACATGTATCCTCCCAGTGCTAACATATGGATTGGAAACAATGACACTAACTGCCAACACAATATACAAACTAAAATGTACGCAACGAGCTATGCTATTGAAACATGTATCCTCCCAGTGCTAACATATGGATTGGAAACAATGACACTAACTGCCAACACAATATACAAACTAAAATGTACGCAACGAGCTATGCTATTGAAACATGTATCCTCCCAGTGCTAACATATGGATTGGAAACAATGACACTAACTGCCAACACAATATACAAACTAAAATGTACGCAACGAGCTATGCTATTGAAACATGTATCCTCCCAGTGCTAACATATTGATTGGAAACAATGACACTAACTGCCAACACAATATACAAACTAAAATGTACGCAACGAGCTATGCTATTGAAACATGTATCCTCCCAGTGCTAACATATGGATTGGAAACAATGACACTAACTGCCAACACAATATACAAACTAAAATGTACGCAACGAGCTATGCTATTGAAACATGTATCCTTCCAGTGCTAACATATGGATTGGAAACAATGACACTAACTGCCAACACAATATACAAACTAAAATGTACGCAACGAGCTATGCTATTGAAACATGTATCCTCCCAGTGCTAACATATGGATTGGAAACAATGACACTAACTGCCAACACAATATACAAACTAAAATGTACGCAACGAGCTATGCTATTGAAACATGTATCCTCCCAGTGCTAACACATGGATTGATTGGAAACAATGACACTAACTGCCAACACAATATACAAACTAAAATGTACGCAACGAGCTATGCTATTGAAACATGTATCCTCCCAGTGCTAACATATGGATTGGAAACAATGACACTAACTGCCAACACAATATACAAACTAAAATGTACGCAACGAGCTATGCTATTGAAACATGTATCCTCCCAGTGCTAACATATGGATTGGAAACAATGACACTAACTGCCAACACAATATACAAACTAAAATGTACGCAACGAGCTATGCTATTGAAACATGTATCCTCCCAGTGCTAACACATGGATTGATTGGAAACAATGACACTAACTGCCAACACAATATACAAACTAAAATGTACGCAACGAGCTATGCTATTGAAACATGTATCCTCCCAGTGCTAACATATGGATTGGAAACAATGACACTAACTGCCAACACAATATACAAACTAAAATGTACGCAACGAGCTATGCTATTGAAACATGTATCCACCCAGTGCTAACATATGGATTGGAAACAATGACACTAACTGCCAACACAATATACAAACTAAAATGTACGCAACGAGCTATGCTATTGAAACATGTATCCTCCCAGTGCTAACATATGGATTGGAAACAATGACACTAACTGCCAACACAATATACAAATTGAAATGTACGCAACGAGCTATGGAACGGCAAATGTTAGGAGTGAGCCTCCGGGATAAAATAAGAAATGAAGAAAACATACGCCAAACAAAAGTCGTTGACATAGCAGACCGTGTTGCAAAGTTGAAATGGCAGTGGGCAGGGCATGTTGCAAGACAGGGTACCGAGAGGTGGACACCCATAATACTAAAATGGAGACCGTGGGAAAATAAAAGACCAGTATGGCGACCACAAAACAGATGGGTCGACGATATTATTCCGGTTGCGGGAAGTGGTTCACTGGGGGAAGCACAGGACCGAGAGAGATGGAGTTCATTGGAGTAGGCCTACATCCAGCAGTGGAGAGATGGCTGACAAAAAAGAAGAAGAAGAATGTAAAATAAACAATGTTAAATTGCATTGGTTTGTTCATTGATAAATATACCACAAAAAACCAATATCAAGTATGTGCAGATTGTATAATAGACTATGTTAGCGGATGTATTTGTCAACCCCCCTTATTGACTTTAAGAGGAGCATTGTCTCTAATCTTTTTGTGTTTCTTCACTAGCTGTTTTCGTTTTTATATGAATTTACGCAGTTAATTGAGTGTTTTTTTCCTTATCCATGATCGAATTGTTTCCATAATTTTAAAATTTTTCAACTGTATGTCATATAACATGGTGTCCCGAAAGTCTACGATAAGCTGAGTACTGGATGTAGGCTAGATTATTTTTATTTTTTTATTATTTTTATTACCAAAAAAATGAATATGTCCTTATTAAACAAGTACATATATAATCAAGTACATATATAATATGTCCTTATTAAACAAGTACATATATAATCATGTACATATATAATATGTCCTTATTAAACAAGTACATATATAATCAAGTACATATATAATATGTCCTTATTAAACAAGTACATATATAATCAAGTGTAATACACATATATAATATGTCCTTATTAAACAAGTACATATATAATATGTCCTTATTAAACAAGTACATATATAAAATAAGTAAATAAATGCTTGTGCTATAGGTGAATGAAATTGGTCGAGGCAGGATTCGAACTCGCGACCTCTGGATCACTAACCCAACGTGCTAACCGCTCTGCCATATGATAGTTTATAAAAAAATATTAATTCTCTTAGTTTTTGCAACAGAATATTTTTTTAAAAACCGTGAAAATCGACACCCTGGAGCACTTTTTTTTTAAATGAATATGTCCTTGTTACACAAGTACACATACATCTTCCTACATTCCCTACGTTAAAAAAATATATATCCGCAGATCCGGACACCGATACGAAGTATTGATGTCTAGATCTGGATTGTATCCATCAAATGAATACAGAAGATCTACTAAAAAAACAAATAGGGATACAGATCTTTTTAAAATTTCATAAAATATGCCCAAATGATCAGTAAATTTTACTCGAAATAAGCTATATCCTAAAAAAATATGCAAATGTATATAAGCCGGTTTCTAGCTATCACTGAAACTTTGTGACAAACTTCAATGGAATACCAAATACGTAAGTGCCTCGTCAGCAAAATTTTCACTTATGGAGGGTCTCCATTCAATGCATTCCTCCAAGAAATATTTATTTTTTATAATTATTTATTATATTCAACAAATTTTTCTTCGAAATACACCGTGTACTGTGTCAATTATCAAATGCCCTCACATAATATTAAAACTCAAACAGATAAAGGATCAAATTGATATTACTCGGGTGGAACGCAAAAAATAAAAAATAACTGATATTACCTTGATGGCATACTGCATTAGTTCTCCCTCAATATCGCAAGGCTTATCCGGCAATATACTGCCACCCTGAAAATAATTTATATGTCTTTACAACGACCAACTGATGAGGGCATACAACGCTAAATATAGCCATTGAAAACATGATATATATTAAAACCCCCTAATACATTATCAAGTTACATATGTGTTAGTAAGGGTAACTTTTCCGTAAGTTAAAAGGGATTCATACGTGATTTTAATTATCGATAACCAAAATTTGTTCATTTTTCGCATTAAGAACAAACCTGACTTGAAATGAAAATTATTTAAAAATGAATATGTCCTTGTTAAACAAGTACATAAACATATTCCTACTTTCCCTAAAATAAGCATAAATGCTATAGGTGGATGAAATCGGTCGAGGCTGGATTCGAACTCTCGACCACTGGATTACTAGCCCAGTGCGCTAACCGCTCTGCCATCTGCCAATAGTTGTTTATAAATATCAGTGAAAGAAAAAAACATATTCTTGCCCACAACAAAATTAATATTGATATTTTCAAACGGCCGCAAAAACGCTATTATTATTGCGCCATGTACCAAAAATACAATAGCGACGAGGAGGAAAAAATCACAATAACCATAAAATACATAAATAATGACATCATGATAACATTATCATTGTTCGCTGCTTACTTGATGGTTCGTTTTTGGAGATATTTTTTTAATTTTCAGAAAAAAATTAATATGTCCTTGTTAAACAAGTACTATATAAATGTTCCTACATTCCCTAAATTAAGCATAAAAGCTTGTGCTATAGGTGAACTAAATCGGTCGAGGCTGGATTCGAACTCTTGACCACTGGATTACTAGCCCAGCGCGCTAACCGCTTTGCCATCGACCCATCCATAATAATATTTGATATTTTTATCATTTTGAAAATGTATTACATGTCGGAATACCCCAAACGAGGTGGTCTGATGATATAAGATGAGTGGCTGGAGGCAGATGGATGCGATCTGCACAAAATAGATTTGTGGAGGTTTCAGGGGGAGGCTTACGTCCATTACTGTAATAATGAAGGCCGACGTGATGTGCCCTCATGCTTTGAATGACTCTGCTCTTAAATAGCTATGCCACTGTTCTACACATATTATAACAGGATTCTATACAGATGACCTCAGCTAAGCTGGAGAGATGACCTGATAGGGTGTGTGTAAGGATCACGGATGCAGATGGATCACGACCGGTTAGCGTTGAGAAGGATGGAAAAGGCCTATGTCCAGAAGTGGACAACAACGGTTTGAATAAGAAGTCATATTTATTTTACAACGTCGATAGCTATTTCGAGAATGGAGACGCTCCTACGAGGTATATATTACAATATTTGATATTCCTATGAAGTTAGTTACAAAGTCAGAGTGATGACAATATAAAGACACTTTCCAGG
Source organism: Molanna angustata (assembly GCA_963576475.1). Lineage (NCBI taxonomy): Eukaryota > Metazoa > Arthropoda > Insecta > Trichoptera > Molannidae > Molanna > Molanna angustata. The sequence goes on from OY754983.1 coordinate 14,844,885, forward strand.
ACAAGAAAAATGTAGATAATAATAATATAGTAAGTTTCAATTAATAATATACCTGTAATATAAAGTAGTGAGGAGTATAATATGAATTCACAATTTTTAGGATATCATGCTGAGATTAAATTCTGAAAGTTTCATCACAATGTATCTGTGTGTTTGTGCTGTGTACTATGTTCGGTGTATTAATTCGATTTTATTGATTATAGACTAAAGCACTCGTTCGGTTCTTTGCAAATTTGTATACCTAATACTCGCTTAGACCCCATTAAGTATATTTTGAAGGATATCTGATCAGTGCTTCTCAATTTTTTAACTGTCAAATATTTCAAAGTGACCACAAGCTCCGGAAAATTAATATTTGATATTTTTTCAAATTGCTAAAAAGGCATTGTAGAATTATCTAATTTTCGTATGTGTTGCGGATTGCCTACATTAAACTTTGAATGAGTACTATTTATAAATCTGTAATTTTCATTTTTTTTTGTTACCAAATATATAATTTTTGATTTTTTGATGTTTGTCATTTTTTACCTAGTGAGGCATTGCAGATACAATGTAATATTATATTGTCAATTCATTATCCAATATTTTGTTATTATTACCTATAGTTAGTATGTGCGCACTTGTCTATGCAATTAGTAGTCAGAACCCCAACATAATGGCCCTAAATGTATCACTATCATCAAGAAAAAAAATACAATTCAAAGACAAATGTTGTTCTCAATTGATTTAACTCGGAGCACTATTTATTAATAGGATATTGTTAGTACCTAGTTCTCAGATTCGTTTGAGCAGTGCTCGCGTGAGAATTGTTTATAAACTCAGCTCTAACTATGCCAAATCCCACATTACTCCATGTGTCCAGTATGCTTTAATAATATTTCGAAGTTTTCACTTAAGTATTGATATATAATATGGTAATTGTTTAGAAGTACTGTCCCTGGCCAATCGCAATAATTTTAAGATACAAAAGAGAAAGGCAATCGTGGTTTCACTGGATTCATAAATCCAGGCCCACGAGCACAGACGACTAAAGTACAAGCCAAAACAGGCGAGCCACATGGGCTTGCGACCATGTATGCGAGATTATGGGGCCCCTTTATGACTCAAGTCACGCTCACCACTCACCCTCCAATCTCCGACTGATACTCCACTCCCCTGCACAACCAAATCCAATATGATGCGGGTAATGCTGCTTTTACCACCCTATCAAAGTTCATTTATTTTACCTCTAGGGAGACCTAGGTCTTTAAAATAGGAAAATAAAGATTTTACAGGCAGGCCTCTTGCTCCCACCTCGCCAGCATATATATTCGTACTAAAGCCATTTTGAACTGTTTTATCTACCAGTTCCTAGTACTTGTTTAGTTTGTATTGGTGGTCTTTTGTAATATTTGTGTCCCATGGAACAGTCAGCTCCACATAAATAACTCTTTTCAATGAAAGAGAGTAAATTGTCAAGTCAGGCCTAAGAGACGAGATGCAGATTCTCCTTTGGAAGGTTATATCTCTCTGTTCTCGTATCAATAGATAGATAAACGCGTATGTATTACGGAAAAAATAATAACATTTGACGGTAAGGCTTTATAAAAAGGAGTTATAAAATAATAAATAAACTTACAAAAAATGTATGGAGGAATCCACTACGATTTGTGACAATTTGTTAGTTTACTGACACTATTTGAATTTGCGAAACTCACCGCTAGGTGGCGATTCTGGTTCCCAACAACTAGCGTTTTGAAAGCAAATTATAAACAAGAATACATAATTGAAATTTTCCACATTCACACCCGTGGTATAAATATTATAATACAGTATATGATGTAACTCGCTCACGCAAGTCGCAATAGTAACTACTAACCAACCTATTCAAACCAAACTTTTGGTAAGAATAGGTTGGATAGGTTTATATGTAGTTATCTTTGAGCGTACTAAGTGCGTTGTCTTCCGATTTAGCCAAGTTGGCAGACAGCATCTTGCTGTGTAACATCAAATCCACCTTATTAAGCCTAAATAAAACAAATAAGGAAGTGCTCCATGCGTGGATCCCAGACCATCAGGGAATAGCGGGTAATGAGATCGCTGACGAAGCCAGCGAAGCAAGCCTCCCTTAGTGGCGTTCTACCCACTCATTTTATGATTCCCTTACAAGACTTAATAGCATCAATTAAAAGAGAAATAATTTCCAAATGGACCATTGACTGGAATATGACCAGTACTATGAAAGGTTCATCCTATAAATCCATCCAAATTTCTATTCCTCCCAAAGCATGGTTCCACGACAAGGGCATGAACAAATGAGACGTGTCAAATATATGCCGCATCAGACTAGGACACTGCCTTATTAACAGTCACTTACTCTACAAGATACATGTAAGGGATAACCATTTGTGTGCTTGTGGAGAGGAAGTCGAGACCCTGGACCATGTGTTTTTTGAATGCCCAATCCACACTGAATACGATTTGTACTATATTCTTAATACTCCACTACCAATCAATATTTCACATCTTCTATCATTAAATTCCTTACATATTTATTTACACATAGCAAAATATATTTGACTTAATGGATTCAATCTATAATGCAATAACCTCAAGTCTCAAATTAATCTATAATGCAATAGCCTCAAGTCTCAAATTAATCTATAATGCAATAACCTCAAGTCTCAAATTAAACTATAATGCAATAACCTCAAGTCTCAAATTAATCTATAATGCAATAACCTCAAAAAATTATTTTCCCGTAATATATACGCGTTTTTCTATCTATTAATATAAAAATTATTGTGATCGGCGAGGGACAGTAATTGTAAACAATTACCATATACATCATGTTGTATATGAAAGATTGTCATAATAAAATATATTTTAAAATATGTAGCTTTATTTCGTAAATATTGTTATTGTTTTATGAAAAAAATTGTGTTTTTTATGTAAGAATAGATTCCAGTCAATTAATAGAGGCAGGTACTTATTTGCCATGAGTTACAGGGAATCTATATGACATTGTGTCACACACCAACTGTTTTGTACAATCTTATTCTAATGACGTCAGGCCAACTCAAAAATATGCTTACCTCGCCTGACGAATTCACAAATTGTTCTTCGTGTCCATCCTCCTTAACATCATATATGGTGTCAGCCATCACTATCCTTCCGGCGGCGTCCATCACCAAGTTACCACCGAAAGCAAAGTTCCCAGTATTTGTTCCCTGTTCGTACACTATCACAGTATTGGGGCCCAAATGAACTGGCTCCCCTTTCATGTTCAAAAACACGGGCTGCTCGAAGTTGCCTTCGATCTGGCCGTGATGGATCAACTGCTGGTTGGGCCCCACGGCGTACTCCACCGGCTGCTGGGTCATCACTTCTATTTTCTGCTGCTGGGGCTTCGGCTCGTCATTTTTCACCCTAGAGGCGATCACTTTCTGTTTCTTTCCGTCAGCGTCCGCAGTATTTTCGTCGCCACTCTTTCTCTTTATCACGCCCTTCTTCTGCTTCTTTTTATCCATTTTCATACAAACGAGAAACTATATCGCGATTTCACACGACGAATTAACTACGAGCATAACTGGAACGTACACCAAAATACTGTAAACTTTGGTGATGCAGTCCGCAACGTAAACAACATATTTTGAAGTTCTCGCACAAATGTACACACAATATTATGTCAAAATGGACATCATCACTAGTCACGACGCTTTCTATAGGTTTATTTCACTGATAACATCGATATTTTCTTGGTAAACTGTCAAAATCAGACCGATTGAAGTTTCACTGACCCAACGCAATAGAAATAGGAGCGGCCATTTTTGTGTTGTGTCTCTTTTCTTTTCACTGCGCACTGGTCACTGCGCTTGCGCATTATGTTGACATAACTAAAAAATAAGTGAAAGAAAAAATAAATAAAATTGGAAAGATTTTTTCCTTTTTAATTATTCACGATGAAAAAGGGTTACAACCTCTGCGAGAAGTCATATCAAAGCGGATGTGGGAGAAGAACAAAAGAGTTTTATTGCAACAAATCAAAAGAGACATGAATCATACATCAAAAGCAAAACAATGAAACATCCAAACTTTTGGGAGAAAACATAATATTACACATGTGGAGCACCAAAAAACGGCATGCGACGATAAACGACGGATCATCTAAAATTCTAAAGTAATGGCAGTGTTATAAAAATAGACATGCCAACGCTTTCTCAATAGTAGCTCGCTAAACCTATGCAGATTAATGTTGAGTCGCCAAGTATTTCTTTTCACCCTCGTGTTTGTGCATTGAGATATAGTACTCATTGTGTTTGTGTCGTTTTTATTTCTATATTTGATGATACGTTGTTATAATTATGGCCAAATATCTTGAACGAGCTTCCGGTTGTGCAGATCGCAAATTTGTGACTTTTTGCTTCGTTGGTTTACGTGCAAATCGCCCCCCTTCTCTGTTAAAAAATCAAGTTATTTGGCGACACCTATCGGACCTATATGTATATTTGTAGACAACGGCTTTGTAGGTTGTTTTGTTTTTTTAAAATAATAATATAAGGAATGAAAGTGAACACATGATGGTTTGGCCACATGGGGAGAATGAATGAGGAACGCCTGACGAAGAAAATATACATTGCGGACAGGAATGAAATGGAAGGTCGGTGCCGCCCAAGGAAGGGATGGTACGTCCTTGTGAACGGTATTTTGAAAGACGGAAATGCCAGAAGTGTGAACAACAGATGAACATATCTTACATTATAATTCTATGGTCAAGATATAAATAAGTTGCGTTAGGTTCTCTCTGCCTACCCCGCGAAGTACATTACGTGATGGTATGTATGTATGTATGTAAAAACAATTATAATCATCATGATCTTTTCGCGTGCTTTGATAAGAATTTATGGATCAATCAAATAATAAATAAATTTTTTAGTTATTAAATTTCAAAAAGAATTTTAATTTTAATTTTAAAAATTGTTCAGTTTATATACTGGTAATACTTTTTTTAAATTCAAATGATTATGTTGCCTTCTTTTTCAATAATCAAGTTGACAAACAAAACAAAACCGCAGTGCGCAATTCGTTACTAAGTTCATTGTGATTTGTTTGTGTTCTTGTGAAGTTTGATTAAAAAATTTAAAAATGGTTAGTAATCTTTAATTATTCAAGTAATCGTTCACCTTGTGAATAAAAAGTGATCATTCCCACAATCTACAATCATTCATGGAATTATTTTTGTGCTTATTTGTGACAAGTATTCATTTTTACGTTTCATTCGAAAAGCCGCTCGTATTTTGTTTAAAATATTCCGACAAATACAATAGTTGGAATCATGACTTAACCGTAGTAAAATTTTGTAATTTACTATTGAATGAGTAATATGATGTAATTTTTTGGGGCTTGGAGTTCTTAAATCCAATTTATTCTCGATTTCTAGAACCTTCTGTCACCTGACATAACCTACAAAATATATGTAGGCGTTAACACTTGTGCAATTTTTTGACTCATATTTGTAGATTGATTGTTAAAGAAGTGTTTTTCCTGAATCAGGTTTTTAATATTGATATTTATGCGTATATTTTGCCTATAATTATAAAATAGTCGAAAAGTTAGTATTCGATACAAGGACTTTCGTTGACTTGTATGAAAGGGTTAAAAATACTAGATATGCCCGTCTATGTGACAGAAAATCCTTTCATTAGAGGTTTGTATAAATGAAATAAGTTCGAACTTTGAGTAAAGAAATAACATTATGTTTTTCACGTAGTAAACATTTTTCTGTTGGATTGCGCTAGTGTACGTTATAACGAGTAACGACCATGATCCATGTTTATAAATATGAAAAGGTTCCAAATTGTAATTCAATCACAGTTCAATATTTGAAATTTAAGATAAATGTCAATAATCAGGTTATGCTTATTATTTTCCCACAAGAATATATACAGAACATAATTAAAAAGTTAAGGTATATTTTTCTTTATTAATATTCAAACTAAGTTTTTTTTGTTATAATGATGGTATATCAAATTGAAAAAAATAGGTACGTTGGCAGCAGTCGCCCACTTAATGTATTCTGTCATGTGCACTATTGCTTGGTGATAATGTAAGAATTTAGGCTATGACTATTTACACAACTCAACCATAGACGAAAACCAAAAATAACCACAGAAAACGCAGATAAATCAAGTTATAAAAATATTTACCTTTGTTTATACTTTGTTATAATTGTAGATCTCGATGAAAAAATGATTTATAAAATTAAGTAAATGTAATAAGATGCCCATATTATTTTTTTTTTCTTCAAGTTGGTTTCCATGATGCATTTTTATGACCATTGAAAAAATGACAAAGGTAAATATTTTTGTATTTTGATTTATCTGCGCTTTCTATGGTTATAAATGACCTAAAAACATAGACGACGTCAGTAAATTTGTCGTGTAAATAGACACTTTTTGGCGGGAAAACGCTTTTCCCGCCAATTCCGGTCGTAAAAATAGTGGCACCGAAGAATTTATACCATTTTTAGAGTTTTCTGTTCTCATAAAAATGTCATAATAGTTTATTTGAGAAAATGACAAAATTATTATCAGCTATAAGTATTTCAATATTATATAGAATATGATTATTTGATTTTCAGCAACCACAAATTCTGATACTTCGCGAGGGTACAGACACATCCCAAGGAAAACCGCAGCTCTTGTCCAACATAAATGCCTGCCAAATGGTCGTGGACTCGGTAAGACTATCTTTCTTTATAAATATCAACTTAATAGATTGCAACTGGTGCAACGCAGCTGTGGGACTGATAAAGACTGATAAAGTTTGTTAAATTATTTTTGATTTAAATATTTTATTGTGAAATCTTGATCATTCTTCGATGCCATTTTATGAAAGTGATGTGCATTTTTAGTAATTTGAAAATAAAAATATCAAATTTTAAGTTTCCTGAGCTTGGGGTCACTTTGAAATATTTGACAGTTATAAAAATTATATCTTTTAAAATCTAATAATAAATTAACATCTTATACGCACTTTTCAATCTTTCGATTGTGACGGCTTCTAATTTGTAGAATTCCATTATGATAATGATTAATATGAACACATATATAATTCCACAATTTATTTATTATTCTCCCGACGACCGTTTCGGCTTATAAGGCCATAATGAACTGGTTGACACCACCATAATAATAAATAAATTGTGGAATTATATATGTGTTCATATTAATCATTATCAATTAACATCTTGTCTGCCGAAATGCTGAAAGGCTTAATATATATGTCCGGACATGTTAACCCAATCAAGACGGATAGGCACAAGTACTTGCATTACCTACGGACGGACAGTATTTTGCATCGCACACAGTTTTTTTCAATCTTTTTTTAATTGAATATAATAACAGTAAAAAAAATCTAACGATGTAGATATATGATAAAAAGATCAATGATAAACAAAAGATCACATAAACTTAATGAAATTGAACACTTCATAATATAAACGAAGAATAATGTTATCGTAGTTATCTCCATACAACAAAATGAACTGGCGCTGTATCCCTCTTTCCTACGCGCATGCATATTAGATCCTTACTGGAGTTCTTAATTTTTTAAATAATTTTACAATTGTTGATTCACCGACAGATGTCTTGAAGTACACAATTGTGTATAGCCATGAGGGCATGTATAGATGACGCTCGGCATTTAGGCACGCTGCCGGTGGGCATCTATACATGACGCTCCTCTTAAAAAGGTTAAGTAAGTATTTATAAAAACTTTGACACTGCAACAAGTTCCGGTGTCAGAACATTTCACGCATCCACCACTCTTTTAATCAAGAAATGCCTCCAGGGACACCGCTTGAAACTGTGTTTGTTAAGCTTCAAACCATGAACTCTTAAATCAGTATTTAAGTTGAGGCAGAGCATCAGCTTCAGTTCTAGGCAGTCATACCTAAATTCTAAATACTAACCATGTTTTCATTGCACAGTCGCTCACTTAAGTTAGGAGATCACGTGGCTTCCTAACTGGAGGATGCTACTAAGTTTTTGTATGAGAATTGCATTGCAGAGACATATGTAAATACTTAGCGCATGCGCATCAGCGTAAACTATCATTTGCGAATTGTCAAAAAGTAAGGTTGATAGCGAGGAACCTTACGAGTGGTTTAATACTAAAATACAAGATTTTTTTGGTGAATGACGATTTTATCAGCTTCGTTGAATATGTAATTGATAATTTTGTGAAATCAAATACCAGAGTATTCAGCGATCCATACGAGATGCCGAAAATTCGTGGAATTTAAAAAAAATCGTGACATCGAGCTGTCAATGTGAAGTTGTACATATGTAACTGGCGTAAAGCTGTCATGCGAAAAGAAAAAAAAAATATGTTTGTGTTATAGCAAAAAAACATTTTAAACGTTGCGCACCTCCTTGAAAGTTGATTTATTTTTTTCTTGTTTGTAGGTTCGTACAACCCTCGGCCCTCGCGGCATGGACAAGCTGATGGTTGACAACGGAGGCAAGGCGACCATATCCAACGATGGCGCCACCATCCTGAAGCTTCTGGACGTTGTGCATCCGGCCGCAAAGACCCTCGTCGACATCGCCAAGTCCCAAGACGCTGAGGTACGTATGCGGAAGAAACCAATTTACATCAATGGCAACATCATCCAACGGGAGCAGTTTTGGTCTGCCGATACTTCTTCACCCCACAGGAACAACTTCATAATTATCATAATATCAAATATGTAAAGTGCATCATGTCACATCTGTCCATTCACTGTCAAAATTTAATATTCTCTCACTCTGTAAAATTGAAATGTTTCAATTTCGTGTAATGAATGTATATAAAAATTCATCAAGATAAATCTTTTGAGAAGAAAAAATAATTATAAGCAAAAGTTCATGCTACCTACAGTTGTGTGACAATTTATTATGGCCACCTTAAAATAATGACAAATCAAACTTCAATCCTTCTTTGTGAATGATTAAGATTATTTCATCCGCTGTCTGGAAAAAGTCATTATCTGCTAGAGACATATAACTCCTTTATTTGTCAATAGATTGTATATAATAAACAATAGTCTCAAAAAGGGAATATTTCCATCTATATACAAAAAAACGATTGTTACACCGATTCATAAATCAGGTGACTCCAAAGAAATTAGTAATTACCGACCTATATCTGTACTATCAAATATATCAAAAATTTTTGAAAAAGTAACTTAAAAGCGAATTTTAAATTTTATTAGTAAACATAATATATTAAGTGACAAACAATTTGGATTTCGTGAAAAAATAAGCACACAGGATGCAATCATTGACCTCACAACAACAATATATGAAGCTTTAGACAAAGGAAAAAAATCGCTTGCGATATTCATAGATTTAAAAAAAGCTTTTGATAGCATAAGTCATAAAAAACTTCTTTATAAACTTGGTAAAATCGGAATTGCAGATACAGTAATAAAATGGATTGAAAGTTTTCTGTCCTCTAGAGATCAATACGTAAAAATAAATAATACTCTAAGCGTACCGAATACAAGTGATTTTGGAATACCTCAAGGCACAATTTTGGGCCCTCTTTTGTTCATCTTATATGTAAATGATATATTTAATTTGACAATATCAGGAAAACTTGTTTCATATGCAGATGATACGGCAATTATTTTTCAGGCAAATTCATGGAATGAGCTTGAAGAAAATGCTAACACTGATATAAATTTATTAAAAGAATGGTTTGACAATAATATATTGACCCTGAATATTGAGAAAACTTACTATATACCTTTTACCATAAACAAGAAAATACCTCCCATTGCATTAAATATTAAAATCCACTCAAAAAATTGTTCTACAAAAGTATTGACATGTAAAAATAATGATTGTCTATGTATAACAAATAAAAATGAAATTAAATATTTAGGAGTAATAATTGACAGTAACCTTAAATGGAAAACTCAAATAAATAATACTATAAACAGATTAAGAAAGCTCATTTACATATTTATCAACCTTAGAAACATTCTCAATTTAAAATTACTTAAAAATGTGTATTACGCTTTCGCCCATTCAATAATGCAATATGGCATTGTTGCATGGGGGGGGGTGTATAAAACATCCATTTTGCCTCTAGAAATTACGCAAAGGTTGATAATAAAAATTATAAATAAAAAACCATCTGACTACCCAACTTTGCAACTATTTCGTGATTTTCAAGTGCCATCTTTTAGAAATAGCTATAAAAAAAATGTGCTATTTCAAATACATAAGGACATTGGAAGGTCGCACCATGCCTTTGTACGTGTGGCGAGTGATAGACATAATATAGTGGGTCAACTGTGTACCCCATTAACACATACATACACAACACAGCACTACTACACGTACAATGGGGTGGTGTGGTTCAACCAACTTGAAACAGATTTGAGACTGGCAATTGAACATAATGATTTTTAAAAAAAAATAAAGAATAAATCAAACTTATTATTTGACTGATATGTAAATTATATTAACTTCTTTTTGTATAGATAATAATTATGTATGTATAATATTTTGTGTATTCTGTATTAAATTGTCTCCTTTACACACGAGTGCTTGCACTCTAGTAAAGGGAAATATGTTTTGTCTTACTGTGAATCTTTTCTATATAGTTTGTTTGTTTTATATTTTGTATATGTTATTGTAAACTTAATAAAATAAAAAAAAAAAAATTGTTATAATTTTTCCAACATATTTATGTAAAAAAATATGATAATCTAACTGCGTATAATGTTCACATTTCACAAAAATTCGGTGAAGAAAAAAATTGCAGAATTGCAAATAATGAGTTTTTCCTGACAGCGCATCTGCCATACCGTGTGTGACTGTATGCAATATTTCTTTGCGGCAAAACTCAATGCTTTCGTATATTTATTAGTACAAATTTTATAATAAGAAACAATTACTTGCAACCTGCGCAAGTCGCGAGTTTATTGCCATTTTGTAATTCCTTACAAAACTTCTGTTTTTTTAAATATTCTGATTTTAGTATATATATTTTTGTAGTATAATGATTTATTATGACAAGTTGCATGTAACACATGCGATCCAAATGTCTTTGAGATTATTGAGCTTTATTTATTTATAATTTGTTTATATATATTTTTGTAGTATAATGATTTATTATGACAAGTTGCATGTAACACATGCGATCCAAATGTCTTTGAGATTATTGAGCTTTATTTATTTATAATTTGTTTATATATATTTTTGTAGTATAATGATTTATTATGACAAGTTGCATGTAACACATGCGATCCAAATGTCTTTGAGATTATTGAGCTTTATTTATTTATAATTTGTTTATATATATTTTTGTAGTATAATGATTTATTATGACAAGTTGCATGTAACACATGCGATCCAAATGTCTTTGAGATTATTGAGCTTTATTTATTTATAATTTGTTTATATATATTTTTGTAGTATAATGATTTATTATGACAAGTTGCATGTAACACATGCGATCCAAATGTCTTTGAGATTATTGAGCTTTATTTATTTATAATTTGTTTATATATATTTTTGTAGTATAATGATTTATTATGACAAGTTGCATGTAACACATGCGATCCAAATGTCTTTGAGATTATTGAGCTTTATTTATTTATAATTTGTTTATATATATTTTTTTGCTCTTGACAAAACTGCCATTTTGTATATCCATCTTTTCACTAATATTATCACTGGTGTTTTTTGCTCTTGACAAAACTGCCATTTTGTATATCCATCTTTTCACTAATATTATCACTGGTGTTTTTTGCTCTTGACAAAACTGCCATTTTGTATATCCATCTTTTCACTAATATTATCACTGGTGTTTTTTGCTCTTGACAAAACTGCCATTTTGTATATCCATCTTTTCACTAATATTATCACTGGTGTTTTTTGCTCTTGACAAAACTGCCATTTTGTATATCCATCTTTTCACTAATATTATCACTGGTGTTTTTTGCTCTTGACAAAACTGCCATTTTGTATATCCATCTTTTCACTAATATTATCACTGGTGTTTTTTGCTCTTGACAAAACTGCCATTTTGTATATCCATCTTTTCACTAATATTATCACTGGTGTTTTTTGCTCTTGACAAAACTGCCATTTTGTATATCCATCTTTTCACTAATATTATCACTGGTGTTTTTTGCTCTTGACAAAACTGCCATTTTGTATATCCATCTTTTCACTAATATTATCACTGGTGTTTTTTGCTCTTGACAAAACTGCCATTTTGTATATCCATCTTTTCACTAATATTATCACTGGTGTTTTTTGCTCTTGACAAAACTGCCATTTTGTATATCCATCTTTTCACTAATATTATCACTGGTGTTTTTTGCTCTTGACAAAACTGCCATTTTGTATATCCATCTTTTCACTAATATTATCACTGGTGTTTTTTGCTCTTGACAAAACTGCCATTTTGTATATCCATCTTTTCACTAATATTATCACTGGTGTTTTTTGCTCTTGACAAAACTGCCATTTTGTATATCCATCTTTTCACTAATATTATCACTGGTGTTTTTTGCTCTTGACAAAACTGCCATTTTGTATATCCATCTTTTCACTAATATTATCACTGGTGTTTTTTGCTCTTGACAAAACTGCCATTTTGTATATCCATCTTTTCACTAATATTATCACTGGTGTTTTTTGCTCTTGACAAAACTGCCATTTTGTATATCCATCTTTTCACTAATATTATCACTGGTGTTTTTTGCTCTTGACAAAACTGCCATTTTGTATATCCATCTTTTCACTAATATTATCACTGGTGTTTTTTGCTCTTGACAAAACTGCCATTTTGTATATCCATCTTTTCACTAATATTATCACTGGTGTTTTTTGCTCTTGACAAAACTGCCATTTTGTATATCCATCTTTTCACTAATATTATCACTGGTGTTTTTTGCTCTTGACAAAACTGCCATTTTGTATATCCATCTTTTCACTAATATTATCACTGGTGTTTTTTGCTCTTGACAAAACTGCCATTTTGTATATCCATCTTTTCACTAATATTATCACTGGTGTTTTTTGCTCTTGACAAAACTGCCATTTTGTATATCCATCTTTTCACTAATATTATCACTGGTGTTTTTTGCTCTTGACAAAACTGCCATTTTGTATATCCATCTTTTCACTAATATTATCACTGGTGTTTTTTGCTCTTGACAAAACTGCCATTTTGTATATCCATCTTTTCACTAATATTATCACTGGTGTTTTTTGCTCTTGACAAAACTGCCATTTTGTATATCCATCTTTTCACTAATATTATCACTGGTGTTTTTTAATGTTATCTTTGAATTTAGTTCAAGGTGCCCATAATAAATTGTCATACTACTGTAGGTAGTGAAGAAGTTAGTGTCTTCCACAACCCGCTAATTTAGTTCAAGGTGCCCATAATAAATTGTCATACTACTGTAGGTAGTGAAGAAGTTAGTGTCTTCCACAACCCGCTAATTTAGTTCAAGGTGCCCATAATAAATTGTCATACTACTGTAGGTAGTGAAGAAGTTAGTGTCTTCCACAACCCGCTAATTTAGTTCAAGGTGCCCATAATAAATTGTCATACTACTGTAGGTAGTGAAGAAGTTAGTGTCTTCCACAACCCGCTAAATTTTTTTACATACATACCTTCATGGCATATTTATTTATTATTTATTTATTATTTATTTATTTATTTATTTTATTAACGGCGTTTGCCATTTACAAGAATAATTCAAAAGATACAAAATATAGTATATAATGTGTGATAATGTATATATATAAAAAAAAAACAAACATATCCAATCAATAAACCATGAAAATAAAGCAAGAAGAAATCAATACAAAGAAAAACTTATAAAAAAATACATATAAAAATACATACAAATATCCTGCAATGTGGGGTAACCAGCGACAGGTGTGCGGGTGTGCATTACCTTATAAAGGGAAACAAGATATATGCATGTATTCACACACACCAGTCTTGTCTCGCCTACAAAGGCACTCAGAATGGGTGGTGCACCTCATTGCTAAACTTTGTGAGATGTTATTGTTGCCTCTTGTATGGCTCTCAAGGGACACTCGAAAACGATGATTAAGGAAAAGAGTGAAAGTACTATTCTAAGCTGATGTGTCACTGCAAATACATTTATTATAATCTGATACAACTCTTTTAGGTTGGTGATGGCACAACAACCGTGGTCCTGTTGGCCGGTGAACTCCTGCAGTGCCTGAAGTCTCTGGTGGAAGACGGAGTCCATCCTCGCATTATCATCAGGGCGGTGCAGACTGCGGCGCTGAAGGCGACACAGAGGCTCAAAGAGCTTGCCATCAAGGTCGACTGCTCTGATAGGTAAATACAATCTTTCGTCCAACTTGTTCGTAATGAGTACGGACTGATATGCATAGTAGAAATATATACACAGTACATCGGCACAAGAGTGCCGGATTGAAGGAAATATTGGATTACTGGAATGTAGGTAAAATAAAGAAAATCATATTAGTGCACAAGTTTTTATAAATAAAATTTCAACGAATCCCTATCCTTAGCAAGGTTCGAATCTACAGTCATTGTAGGCTTCCGACACATTTCGGTGAACGGTGAAAATTATCTGATGTGCCGATATAGTTAACTTTATTAGACACGCCTGTGTGATATATTTCCTTGTGTCATATAAAAAAGGTTTAATATACCACGGAAAGGATTGTGGACTGTATATGAAAGGAAGCCGAAGACTCACCGATATTGTCCTGAAGTTTTCCAATCTGTTCCGATGCAAATAGTCACCAACACAACACTGATTTCACTGCGATGTTCGAACGAAATGTCTCCGAAATCACACGTGCCGAATCACCGAAGAAATATGCAACCGAAGCAGTGTATCGTTGCACATTTACCGACCGTTATGTGATGACCGACCGCAGATGAGTCCAGACAAGGAATTGGGAATATGACTGGAGAGGAAAATCAAAAATTGCAAGAAAAATTTGACAACTGAAAAAACCATAGAAAATAAAAACAAAAGAAAAAATTCGAAATTAGATATAACAATATCTAACATTCTCCCACCCCTGAAAGTGAAGTGCAAACTCAAAGATACCACACTAATAAATGTCTTACTAATTTTAATGTATACTCCGAGTACATTGAATATGAAAAAAAAAAAAAAAAAACTTATTTCTACGAAATTAACCTATTAACTAATATCCGATCGTAATTCTTTATGAATAAGCAATCAACAACAAAAAACAAAAGTGAACGTAAAATAAATCTTAAAATAATGTTTAACCTCTCGTGTGCTCACGGTACGGATCCGTACCAAAGAAATTATACCCCGTCGTGTGCTTACGGTACGGATCCGTACCAAGAGGTATTGTGTTTATTTTTTTCAATTTTAAATATTATGCAAGCAGTAAATAAGTTTTAGATTCGCTTGAATCTAATCCTAATGAATTATTTTACCATAAACAAAAAACATCCGGTCAAAATATGCGACTAATTCGTCATTCAATACCGTTGAAGTTCGACCAAGTTTGAATGTTTTGTACTGCGAGTCGAAGTTTTGTTTTTGTGGAAAAGAAAGACGTAAATAACTAGAAAATATAAGTTATTGTTATATTTCGTTACTATTTACTAAAATAAAGTGAGTGCGTAAATAAAAATTGTAATTTTGTGTCATAATTATCGAAAAAATCTTGTTAAAAATTTGAAACGGTAAAAACGAAGTGCGTAGTACAAATTTGTTCGAGTGTTTTCTACGTATAGAAGAGTACTTTGAGTGAACCACTTATTTCACTTTGAAGATAATTTTGTTGTGAACAAATATCCAACAGATTCCAATAAGTTTTTTACAATAAATTCAAATGGTGTGATAAAAATATTTTGCAATCGAGAAATTCATCATCAAACAACACACACACAAATGCAAACAAAGATGGCGGCTCCTTATCTGTATACAAAGACGGCCAGGGATATCACAATATTTGTTATATTTATTGTTTTTGATTTTGTATACATTTATTTAGCTTGTATACAAAATTTTAGTTACATGACAAATAAATATTCTTTGTTCTATTTTCACTTTTTACATAACAATTTTTATTATTTTTTTTGGCACCGTTTTTATTATTAATTAATTTATTTATTTATTTCAACTATTTGTACAAATAGTTGTACATTGGCGGGCTTATTGCCAAGCGGCAATTTCTTCCAACCAACCAGCCAGAGTTTTTGGCACCGTTTTCATTATTAATTTATTTATTTATTTCAACTTTTTATACAAATAGTTTTACACAGACGGGTTTATTGCCAAGCGGCAATTTCTTCCAACCAACCAGCCAAATTTTTTGGCACCGTTTTTATTATTAATATATTTATTTATTTCAACTTTTTATACAAATAGTTTTACACTGACGGGTTTATTGCCAAGCGGCAATTTCTTCCAACCAACCAGAGTTTTTGGCACCGTTTTTATTATTAATATGTTTATTTATTTCAACTTTTTATACAAATAGTTTTACACTGACGGGTTTATTGCCAAGCGGCAATTTCTTCCAACCAACCAGTCAGAGTTTTTTTGACATATAGTTGTCATCTACACATTTGACTATCCCGTAAACTCGGGTTATAAAAAAATATGTAAATTGTATTTTGTTGCTTTTGTATTTTATTTTGACAGTTCTAAAGTAATTCTGTCAAAATAAATATTTGCAAAAAAAAATAGCAACCATTTGTATTATACAATAAACTAAGTATAACTTTATGAGTTATAAAAATTATTTTTTTTGTCAGTTTTTGACAGATAGTTGTCATCTACACATTATACTATCCCGTTAACTCGGGTTATATAAAAAATATCTAAATTGTATTTTGTAGCTTTTGTATTTTATTTTGACAGTTCTAAAGTAATTCTGTCAAAATAAATATTTGCAAAAAAAAAAATTCAACCATTTGTATTTTACAATAAACTAAGTATAACTTTATGGGTTATAATTTTTTTTTTGTTTTGACAGATAGTTGTCATCTACACATTTTACTATCCCGTAAACTCGGGTTATAAAAAAAATATGTAAATTGTATTTTGGGTTGTAAATTTTTTTTGACAATTTTTGTCTATCCCGTAAATTTTATTTATAATTTTTTTTAATGTCAACTGTATTTTGTTCTTTTTGTGCTATTGAATTTTATTTTTGACAAATTTTACATATTGACAAA
This sequence comes from Molanna angustata, assembly GCA_963576475.1. NCBI lineage: Eukaryota > Metazoa > Arthropoda > Insecta > Trichoptera > Molannidae > Molanna > Molanna angustata. Next base: position 14,862,117 of record OY754983.1, read on the forward strand.
ATAAACAAAAGTATTTTTTCTAGTTATTTGTTTCATTTCAATTATTTATCAAAATAAATATGTTGTGAATCCCTGCCGCTATTGTTTGTGAGTCCCTTCTGTAAGGCCCGTCCAATAGCGAACGAGCATTGTGCCAGCGCCATCTTGAAATATTGCTGACCAATACCAAACGTGCGCCAATTTCAAATTTTACCAATACATACGCAAGTAGTAGACCAAAGACAACCGAAACAAATGTTTTTTTGTTCACTTTTTTATTATTGACTGGTTAGAAATTTATTACGTCATATTGATACCGGGGGGGTAAATTCAAGGTAGAAGTCGCCTTCCAGATTTGACTCTCTCGCCAGCGGAGAGTACAAGATCCTGACGCTTCCACCTTCTCACCGTGCCGTATCGTAATGACAAGGGCTCACTCCAGTAATAAAAGATTTTTTTTTTAAGTTAATTCTCTTGTCGGTTTAATTATATTCTTCAAAACAAAAAATCAATTTAAATATTATAGACATACAAAAAAATAATACGAAATATAATAAATTTGCAAATGCGATCCCAATCGCAGAATACATAAGAAAGACAATAAATTATAATGGTGCGTAGACATGGCCATGACACTACAATAGGAATACACATGGTTACATTTAAAATTATAATAAATAGTTCAGAAATAAAATAATCGTCGATTTTCACATTTCTGTTCGTCTTTCACTTTGAAACTAAAGTTCACTGTACCTTGTTTGCAGAGGTCAAAGTTAAGTTCGCGGTGCGACTGTTATTGTCTAGGCGCCCGCAACGTTTCGCGGTTCGCGATAACGCTGGGCGCTCGTTCTGCACAATCCTCTGGAAGATCGCGTTGGCTCGTTCCGTGTTCTGCGGTGCGTGATGTCCACTTATTATCGTTCGGCGCTGGATATATTTTTGAATTTACTTCTAATTCATTCTTAATTAAATTAATATCCTTGTCGATTAGGCTCGTAAGCCCTAAATACGTCCCCACACTGCCATTTGGTCAGATGGATGGGTGACTATATTTAGTCTTTTCTTATTCCCACACTGCCTCCTGGGTCAGATGAATGGTGAATAGAATTTTCGATATCGACGAAGTCAACTTGGTCTTGCCAAGGCCCGTAGGCGAGACTAGTTATTGATTTAACTTGAACTCTTGTTACTATAAAAAATTATTAAACTTTAATAGCTACCGAACGATTATTACGTAGATTCGACTCACTGATTCTTTTTTTTTTTAAATATTAATGTTCTTTTAAAAATAACTTTGTTCTTACACTTAAAACTTTGAAGGCGGCGGTCAGGGCGTAAGCCCTGACCGCCTCACTATAGTGATAGACTGTTACTGTTCAACTCACTGATTTTTTCCACTGACTGACTTCAACTAGACTGACTCTTTTACCGACTAACTTTTACTGATTTTTACTGTTCTTAGCTTAAAACTTTGAAGACGGCGGCCAGGGCGTAAGCCCTGACCGCCTCACACGGCCCTAAGGCCCACTACTTTGCTTGCTTTCAACTGTGAATGTTCGTCTGACTGACACACTGATTACTAACTCTTACTGATTCTTACTAACTAACTGGTCGTCCAGGTAGTAGGATTCTACCTTATATAATAAAGGTACCCCTGTCTCGAAGAGAGGGGGTGTACAGGGGTATAAAATATTCAAAATGTTTGCACGCAAATCATTTTTGCATATTTTACTAAAATTAACAGTAAAAAAAATATTTTAAAATTAACAATAGCATATTTTGCATTCTGCGTGGGATCGAGACTAACATAAATACAACAAATTACTCTAATTAAATTAATTAACCCTGGCCACGTAACATTTTAGCTGGTACAATCGGTGACAGTGTTTTCAGTGTTTAAACCGTTTATTTTGAAGTGAAATTATATTGAGAAGTATCACACGCGCAATTCCGTCAAAATTCACACTCGCGAGGGCTGTATGAAAGCACTATTGCGCGATGTGTGACATTTATCGGAAGTGACGCGCGAGATACAACCAACATGGAAAAAAATAATGTTTTTCGTGACTGTCTTGAAGTAATTTTACAATGACGAGCGTCAGACACTGATTTATCAAAACTCATACTCGCGAGAGCGTATTAAAGCCCCTAACGCGCGATATATGACGTTTATCAAAAGTCACGTGTCCGGCGCGTACATTGTAAACATTTTCATTGAAAGGTAAAATTGCCTAACGCGAATATATCCTTTCGCGATTTACACGTTTGTTTCTTTCGGCAACCAGATCCACCCCGGGAATTATGAGCAATACGGCATCAGTGAATTCGTCGGTGGCTAGACCCGGATTGCGCAAAATCAACCTCCGTGTATCTCGCTAGAGGACAATACGACGTTAGAGCAACAATTGAGAAAAGAGACATAAAATTAACGGAAATGTAAAACTGAAACTATTTATTTTGAATATTTGAAACCGGATTTAAAACATCTGAAAGCACCGTCGGCGGGGATTTACATAACGATCGATGAAGGTTAAAAGGGTTCGATTTTTTTTCAGGTAGCCTGAATCTATATTTGAATAATAAGCATTGAAATATTTAAGTGCGGAAAAATCCAAATCTCTGAGACAATTAGTTGCTGACCATGTTTTATTGCAGAACCCAAATAAATGGTCTTTGCGCGGTATTGAAAAAAGGTTATTTTATATTATGGTGATGTATTGTGTTTTCGAACTGGGTACAGATTAAAAGAATAAAATTATGAAAGTTAAAACCGAAAATACTTGAACCAACAACAGAATTAATATATTTTAAAATATTTACGAAGGCCAAGGTTAATAATAATATGAAATGTTTAAAAATGATATTCGGGGCTATTGTTAGGGAAGACAATTGATGTCACCAGGGTACCAACAAATATTCTACCTGCATCAATATGATAGATATTTTTTTCTTCTTTCCAATGATATATATGTTGGGAATTTACATCAAGGTCATTTACAAGAGGCAATATCAAATTGTACTACTAAAATGGGGTTATGTTCAGTTTATTTGCCCTAAAATCAATTTTTCAATTTAGATTGTGAATTTTTATGTGGTATTTACGAAATACGATAACTAACTTGTGTAAAAAAGTGATTTCTAACATCCAAGACCAAATAATTACGTCTTGCGAGTATCTGAAAGTCAAGTTTGACGAAGTATAAAATGGCGTAAATGCGTATTTTATTTGCAGTTTTCAAATCGGAAATAATAACTCATTTTCCTCTAAAGTATTTATTTTCTTTGTATCATATGATTGCTTTATTATCGCTCCAAGTAGAAAACATGAAAAATCGCGAATTGAAATAAAACATATATTGAAAATTCCTCGTTTATTGAGATGGGAACTGTTACAAGTTGAATTCTATATTCAATGGCCTATATAAAATAAATAAAACATGTGTTCACAATAAAAAATATTGTAAAAGGTTGGTTAGTTATCTAGCTTTAGATAATAACCGCAAATTTATTTCGTCCCGAAGCATAATTAATTAATTTTCATATAAATGTAAACACCTCCATACGGGCTGTCGAGATAACGATATACCCAAGCAGACGACCATTAAGCAATTTGCGCACAAGGTCAAACACACCAAGGGTTAAAATAAGATTATAATTAACTTATGAATTAGCCTATATATGAATTGGAATACCTATTCATTTATTCCAATGGTAAAGGACATATTTTAACTACTGGTCTAGTTAATATTCCCTTACAAGTACGTAATTCTATGATTCAGACAACTCCGTCTTTTCCAGGATGCAATCTTATTATACGAGCCAGCTTCCATTGAAGTGGAGGTACATTTTCTTCCTTTATTAGAACTAAATCGTTTACCTTGACATTAACGTTGTCAGCTGTCCATTTCGAACGTTGATAGTAGATTTGCTGATAGAACTTTCTAAGCATCTCCCATCTTCCTAAAATATTCATATTTGCAGCTTCTACGTCTTTTTCCGGAATGTTTAATAAAGCCTGTCCTATTAGGAAATGACCAGGTGTTAAGACGTCTAAATCATCAGGATTATCCGACAATGGACAAATAGGTCGAGAATTTAGAACTGCTTCTATCTTTGTACCTAGAGTGTATAATTCTTCGAATGTTAATGCGGTCTCTCCTACCACTCTTTTCATATGAGTCTTAACAGAAGATATCGCTCTTTCCCATAGACCTCCCATATGCGGCGCTGCTGGAGGATTCCGATGAAATGTGATTTGACGTTCCGTTAGGTATGTAGATATCTCTTCAAAAGATGAATTATTTTGCAAAGTTTTAAAAATTTCTTTCAGGTGACTCTTACTACCGACAAAGTTTGTCGCTCCGTCAGAATAAAAATCTGAACAAATTCCTCTTCGGGACACAAATCTATCCAATGCTGCAAGAAAAGCGGCCGTGGACAAATCAGAGACAATTTCTATGTGTATAGCTTTTGTTGCCATGCAAATGAATAAGGCAAGATATCCCTTTAGTAGTTTAGCATTGCGCAGTTTAGACGATTTAATAAAAAAAGGACCTGCGAAATCGCAGCCTGTCTTTGAGAAAACTCGTGCTTGTTGAACTCTTACTTTAGGCAGTTGAGCCATTACAGGTTCTATTGTTTTGGGTTTCGTTCGGAAACACTTAATGCATTGATGGATCACTTGTCTAACTATGCTTCGACCCGATATGATCCAAAATCTTTGTCGTAAATTCGCTAATGTTAGAGATGGACCAGCGTGTAAATATTGCACATGATAATATTTAATAATTAAAAGAGTGAGTTGATGAGACTTTGGTAGAATGATTGGATGTTTTGTCTCATAAGATAAACTTGATTGTTGTAATCTTCCATCGACTCTAACGACGCCATTTGCGTCAATAAAAGGTCTTAATTTAAAAAATGTTGTCTTATGACTCATATTACGATTTATGAGCTCAATATCCTTTGAGAATTCTATTAATTGTACATTCTTAATGAGTTTTAATAATGCGTTATTCCATTCTGTGGCTGAGATATATCCTACTTGTTTGACACTTTCTCGCCGTATGTTATTTATATATCGTCTACAGAGTGCCCAGATTCGAACAAGTTTCGAAAACGAGCTAAATCGCTGAATGATGTCCCAAGCGGTTTCACGTTGGACAACATGAGAGACACTCAACTCTACAATCTCTGCTTCACCGTTTTGAATTGATATATTCCTGTTCTCTGGCCATTTTGAAGAAGATTCAGTAAGCCATAATGGTTCCCACCAAAGTTTATGATTTATTAATTTACTAGGTAAGAGTCCCCTTGACGCACAATCCGCTGGGTTTAATGCTGATGGAATATACCTCCAAATGGTTGTATCACAATTTGAGTGAATTTGAGATACCCGATTTGCTTCAAATGACTTTAACTGATGAACTGGTGTTTTTAACCATGCAAGAGCAACCTTTGAGTCACACCAAGCAAATATAGATGTAATGTGAATTGAATTTAAATTATTCTGAACGTACTTTAATGATTTTGAAAGTAAATGTGCGCCACAAAGTTCCATTCGTGGAATGGACAATTTTTGTTTAAGCGGTGCGATTTTTGATTTACCCATAATTAAATAAACCTTTCTATCACCTGATCGATCTTCTAATCGCAAGTAAATTGAAATTGCATATCCCTTTTCTGATGCGTCACAGAATCCATGCAACTGATAATTCACTGTACAATCCAAAGAAGTAACCCATCTATTGATTTTTATCTCAGAAATCCGATTTAACTGAGAAACAAATTGACTCCATTTTTCTGCAATATGATTTGGAACTTCTTCGTCCCATCCCAATTTTAGAAGCCACATTTCTTGGAGTATGACCTTAGCGAAAAATGTAATAGGTGCCAACCACCCACACGGGTCATACAATCGAGCAATATTTGACAAAATTACACGTTTTGTCAGAGTTGTGTTTAAAATGTTAACATAATATTTAAAATAATCTCCCGATGGAATCCACTGAATTCCCAATACCTTTAATCCAGCTTCTGTCTTTGAATCAAAAGATTGTATATCCTCACAATGTTCATGAGGAATATGAGATAGAAATTCCTCACTATTGCTGGCCCATTTCCTTAATTCGAAACCAGCACCCCTTAATAGATCTGTCAACTCTTCCTTAAGCTTGACAGCCTCCTGAACCGTAGATGTACCACTGATAATATCATCAACATACATCTCCTTTTGAATAATTTGACTAGCTTTAGAATGAGAAGCTTGCCCCTGTTTGGCCAATTCTATTAGACACCTCATTGCAATATATGGTGATGACGATATTCCAAAAGTAACAGTTGTTAATCTGAATATTTCCAAAGGTTTATCAGGTGAATCCCTCCAAAAAATACCATGATAATTACGATCCTGATCATGTAATATTATTTGTCTGTACATTTGTTTGATGTCTGAGACGAAAGCTATACAATTCAAACGAAAATCCAATAAAATATCAACTATATTCTTTTGCAATTTAGGTCCCGCCATAAGAGAATCATTCAGTGATAATCCGATCTCTGTTTTCATAGAAGCGTCAAAGACCACACGTACTCGAGTTGTAGTAGAATTCTTTATAATACAATGATGTGGTAAAAAATACTTAATATCAGAGCTTAAAGCCTTCTCCATATGACCCAACCGTATATATTCATTTATGACATTTGAATATTCTAATTTAAAAGTAATATTTTTTTCTAATTTGTGTTCCAATGAGTAAAATCTACGCATAGCTAGGTTTTTTGATTCACCTAAAGAAGCGAAATTTTTCTTAAAAGGAAGACGTGCCATAAAACGACCTTCCTTTGTGCGAGTTATAGTGTCTAAAAAATGTTTTTCACAAACTTCATCTTCTGGATTCTTTGCGATAGTCTCAGGAATCTGTTCCAGCTCCCAAAAATCCTGAATTAAATTATCCAATGTAGTCGCATGCGTTAAGAACGAGTGATTATTCCCTGGGGATAAATTTGAAATTTTCCCCAAAATTACCCAACCAAAAATTGTAGAGTGTGCCGATGGTAGACTTGATGAAATAGTAAATTTCTTCCCAGTAATTATGTCATTGTATACATCCCCACCTAGTAGAATATCAACTGATCTAGATTTGAAGAATTCTGGATCCGCCAGAATTATATCCTTATATTCATTTAGAATATCCGAAGGAAGAGAATATGTAGGCAAATTACCCGTAATGTTACCTAACACGATTGCTCCGCATGAAATAATTGGACCATGAGTATTCATTGGTTTTATGTGGCAAATAACTTGCCCCCTTGCATTATTAGAAGAATTACTTCCTATTCCAGATATGGTCACTCCAATTGAATGTCTCTTTAATCTGAGACGTTGTGCACACGATTCTGTAATGATAGAACATTGACTTCCAGGGTCAATTAACGCCCGAACCGATTGAAATTCGCCGTACGAGTCTTGTACACATACAATAGCCGTTGCGAGTAAAACGGTATTAAATTTTGGATTAGGTTTAATATATGACGTGCAAGTCACCTGTTGTTGTTGATCAATTTCCGAATCCGATGTTAAAGGTTGATCTATATGTAATAATGTGTGATGTTTAAATTTACACATCTTACATGAATATTTAGAGTTGCATTGCGAAACCTTATGTTTGCTCATACAATTCCAGCATAATTTATTTTCCCGTATTAAAGATCTCCTTTGATTTACGTTAAATCCCTTAAACTTACTACAAGAATAAATTTGGTGTAACTCTCCACAACATATACAATTTTCTGATACCGTTGTACGTACTGTATATGTCTTGTGATGTTTGGTCGCAACTATATTTGTGACGTGGCTACTAGACGGAGCACATGCATCGTATGCTCTTGATTCAACTTCCAAAAATTCAATAAATTGGGAAAAAGTGGGAATTTCCGAATTTGAATATTGTAACTCAAATCGTTGTCTCAATCCTGTGGTTAATTTCTTTAACATTATATGCAATAGTATAAACGACCACTCGTCAACTTTAAATTTTAACGCGTTTAACGCTGCCAAATTTTCTACGATTGTGTTAATAAAAAGTCTCAATTGCATATTTTTGTCTGTCAAAGATGACAAATTCAATATTCGGTTTAAATGGTTGTCTGCGATTAACCGAGGATTGTGAAAACGTTTGTGTATTATCCCTATAGCGACATCATAATTTTCGTCACATACCGTTAAATGTTTAACTAAATTGAATGCATCACCTTTCAAACAACCCAGTAAATAATGCATTTTTTGTACTCTTTGAATATCCTTGTCGTGGTGTACAAGACTATCGAAGACATTTCTGAAACTATGATACATTGTCATATCGCCGTGAAATGTAGGCAAATTTATTTTTGGAACAGCTAGTTTATTAACTTTGTTGTCAGAATCACAAGAAGTCTTTTCTGATTTTAATTCACTAAATAAATTATTATATATGCCCTTTATTTCATATATAATCGATTCATAAGATATATATTCACTTATGTGTTTCTCTGCATCAAAACCGCTTCGTTTACCGGCTTCAATGGATACATAAATTTTCACAAAATTATCCCATAAAGTGTTAATATCGCTATACCTTGTATTAAAATTACACAATAACTGTGGATCTTTTGATATTTGTATTTCCTTTCCCAATTGTAACAATCTATCAATAGACATTTTAGCTAAATTATATTTGATTTCAATCGCCATGTTTATTCGTATGTTCTTGTACAATACTTAACCTTAAAATGGTTTGTTTACCTTAATCTGACAAATATAACTTCACGAAACGCGTGTGAAGTGTTCGCATCCGATAATTTACGAACAATTAATTTTACAGCTACCCGATGTAGTAGGTACAATTCTTGCAATCTTTGATGGAAATGATAGGAAAAGACAGGATTCGGGTCGAGGGACCAAAAATGTGTGATATATTTCCTTGTGTCATATAAAAAAGGTTTAATATACCACGGAAAGGATTGTGGACTGTATATGAAAGGAAGCCGAAGACTCACCGATATTGTCCTGAAGTTTTCCAATCTGTTCCGTTGCAAATAGTCACCAACACAACACTGATTTCACTGCGATGTTCGAACGAAATGTCTTCGAAATCACACGTGCCGAATCACCGAAGAAATATGCAACCGAAGCAGCGTATCGTTGCACATTTACCGACCGTTATGTGATGACCGACCGCAGATGAGTCCAGACAAGGAATTGGGAATATGACTGGAGAGGAAAATCAAAAATTGCAAGAAAAATTTGACAACTGAAAAAACCATAGAAAATAAAAACAAAAGAAAAAATTCGAAATTAGATATAACAATATCTAACATAGAATAAAATAGTGAATAGAATAGTGAATAGTTTAGTATAATTAAGTTCCAGATTAGGAAGATTGTGCTGTATTTTTTGATACTGTACATAGTAGAGATCACAAAATTATATAACATAAGTGTTAGTGCCGAAATTGCCAATTGCAACTCGGGCTGAAAGATTAGTGGACTGTATACTCTCTCCAATGGCGCTACAGCCCATATCGAGCCTTGGCCTCCTGTAACTTTTGCCTCCAACTCATTCTGTCCTCGGCTGCCGTCCTCCAGCCTGTCACCTGAAGGAGCTGCTCTGCATCCCTCCTGACCTCATCCTCCCACCTCAGCCTGGGTCTTCCCAATCGTCTTCTTCCACCTGGGTGTCCGTTCAGTATTCTTTTGGGGACGCGTGATTCTGGCATTCTTTGTACGTGTCCAGCCCATCTCAACCTAAGCAGTTTTAAATGTGTTGAGATGCTTGGGGCCTGGTATATTTCGTACAACTCGTCATTTGTGCGAATACGCCATTGGTCTCCCTCCTTTTTTTTTGACTGTATACTAAAAATAATAATTGCACCTTGTCATGGTGCGTTATTTACTGCGACGATATAAATAATAAGATAAGATGAAATGGATCGAGAAAGGAAATCATCTACCAGTACTGAAGAAATCCTCGCTTCGATTGCTCATCCAGTCCGACGAAAGATGTGTAGTCTATATGCAGGGGCACAGCACTACACATAGAATGTTTCCTATTACCGGCACTTCTATCGGCGACAACGGCAACGTAGTCCAAATTGACAACAGCTCATGGCCGTATGCGAACAAGTACTGGTTGGTGTATATCAGAAACGGAATAGAGCAGTTACATGGAAGGAAGGGGGAAAGAATCTAGACAGGTGATTCGTATTCACGCTAAAAAGTAAATACCGATTCGAACAATAAGATTTCTTTACATTATTCTTGAATGTATTTATTCATGATGTCAACCAATAAATAAATAAATAAAAAGGATGTAAGATAGAATAAGAAACAAAATTATTAGACGATAAAGTATGAATAAAAGAGAATATTATTAATGTAAGTTGAGGTGATACGATGGGGTAGAAACAGAAGACGCTACTGGAGAGATCACGTCGAAAGAGCGGATTCAGTGAGAGTGGTGAAAATAGTGGCAGATGAGATACCGTCAACCAGCAGACCCCCTGGACGACTGCCAAAGAGATGGAAGGACAGCTGGACATCCGCGTCCCAGGAGTGAATCCGAGAATAAACAGTACCAGTACTAGAACAAGCAGAAGAAGAAGAAGAAGAGGTGATACTATTCACTAACCTTTAAGTCTCATTGTGTCCCTCAAGTCTACTTACCCAAAGTCCTCATTCATACTTGTGTCACAGCATCGCACTCCATAAGGAGTTGGTGTAGCATTTCCACTCCAACTTTACAGAATCTGCTTGTGCCATTTCGTAGTCTAAAATGTCCTGTGAGAAATTGAAAGAAACCTGAACACATGCAATATTTGTCATTAAATTTCAAGATTAATTTCATATTGTTTTTTTTTTTCATTTGCATCAGAAATGTCTTGGAGAAGTGCGCCAGCACAGCGCTAAACAGCAAGCTGGTGAACCAACAGAAGGCCTTCTTTGCCAAGATGGCGGTGGAGGCTGTCCAGTCACTCGACGGACTACTGCCACTGGACATGATTGGCATTAAGAAAGTCCCAGGTGGAGCCCTGGAAGAATCGTTCCTTGTACATGGTAATTTTCTTCAATGACCGTTGTTAACTTAGAGATGTTTGTTGTATAAATGTCACGAAAGAAATGCAGTGATGATCAGCCCCCGTAGACAATGTGTCATTTAGCTCAAAAAAAGAAACGAGAAGAGATAACTAAATGTATGGAAGTGACAGACAACTGTTGCTTCCTTACATTTAGTTATCGTTTCTTATTTCTTTTCTTGAGCTAAATGACATGATGTCCAGGGGGGCAGATTGCAACAGTTTATTTTATTTATTAGTTTATTACACAAACAAAAGATTATATCTTCACATGTAGTGTCCCTAGCAGATATATCTTCATGTAGTGTCCCTAGCAGATAAGTTTTGACAACTAAGAAATTTTATAATAATTGTTAGTAAAAACATTGGCATAAATTGAGAAAGAATTATTTGGTACTAGGTTCAATACCCTGCCATAAGCAAATGTAAATATGAAGGAATAAGCAATCGTTTTTATATTGTATTTAATGAAGTACATGTAAGTATTTTAATTCTTTGGTCCGCCGCTCACTTTGAATTCTGAATCTGGCCCTTTGTCCCAAAAGTTTTTCCACCCCTGCAAGGAAATTAAATGACAAAAGTACATCACTGATTTACTATAGAATGATGTTTAAAGTGTCAAACGGTGAAATAAAAACCACCACGATTACCCACATCATGGATAATAATTATCATATGGAGTAGTGTCCGACCGAAGCTTCGGCTTCGGCCACCTTCGGTCGAAAAATCACCTTCGGCCAAATATAACCCGAATTTTCGGCCGAAGCTTTTTGTCAGCTGCTGAAAACAGTTAAAACTTGCAAAAACATGCGCGAACATGACATGTGTAACGGGTGTATAGATTAGGCCGGCCCAGTGTCGCGTGCCGATTGTCGACAGAAACAAAACACCTAGCCAATTAAGTCATGAAAGCAGATTATTTATTATTTTAATCGATTTTTTTAGTAAAATCAAACCTTCGGCTTCGGCAAAAATCTGACCTTCGGTCGGACACTAATATGGAGTTCTGTAATATCTTAAAATATTATAGAACTCCATAACATAATTATATCCATGATATGGGTAATCATCAGTGTTTTGGTTTTTTCAACGTTTGAACGGACTTGCCCTCCCACCCCTCCCGGTGAACACATTTTTGTTTTTAATGACTTAAATGTTCATTCAAATTTCAATTTGTCTTCGGAATTGAACCCACTGTATCATATATATTATTGTATGTATGTAAAAGTTTTTATTACCAAGCTATTTTATTGTATATATGGGGCCTGAGTCAAGTTGAAAACGCTTAACGATATCGCCAAATGCTATTTTTTTTTGTATGGGATTTGACGTTTGTTGTTGAATTTTTTTCTACAATAACAAACAACAAACGTCAAATCCCATACAAAAAAAATTTGCGTTTGGCTATATCGTTAAGCGTTTTCGATTTGACTCGGGGGCATGTATTAGGAAACTTAACTGTCCAGAGTTAAATAAAATACATCAGTAGATATATTTTAGATGTAATATCAAATAATTAATATGACATAAATTGTAGGTGTGGCCTTCAAAAAGACATTCTCCTACGCCGGATTTGAGATGCAACCCAAAAACTACAAGAACTGCAAAATAGCTTTACTCAACATTGAACTGGAACTCAAAGCTGAGAGGGACAATGCTGAGGTTAGTCACTTTCTTTAATACAATTGATCGGTTAGAAGCATTCTGGATGTGGCTGCGCAAGAGAATCCTTTTCAAAACGTGTACAAATTAAGTCGGCATTTCAGAAGCCTTGTATTAAGGCCCGTAAAATCTCATATCTTGTGGGATAAGTATGACATATTCCAACTAATACTGACGTGGAAGATTGAAGGGCAGCGTTGTCCCGATAGAAGACAAACGTCTTGGCTGTGCAACATGAGAGACTGGACCGGAATGAGGCTCGTTGAAGAGCTGTCACATTAACATTGACATTGATATGAAGGGAATCAAATTTTGGAACTTTAATTATTGAATTTTGACATTTAAAACATTATAAAAAAACAATTAAACTGTCAATTTATCAGTGGTCAGCCTTTGTGGTTCAGTTGGTTAGGTATCTAGCTGCCGATCCAAGAGTCTCAGGTTCGATTCCCTGTGAAGACACAGTTTTTAATTGTAATATCAATCTGGATCTATGAGACGATTAATATCACAAGTCTCCAGAATGTGGCAACTTGTTATTGAGTGCGTGTTAAATTAATATTTTGACATAGTACAGCTGTTATTTGCCCAAGAAGTAATATCGTATACTCTAACATTCTAATCCTCAGCAAACGATATGTTTGGGGTGCTTTTCATTTGGGGCTCTTATGGGACATACAAAAACAATGATAATAGAAAAAAGTAGAAGCACTATTATAAGCTGGTGCCACACAGCATCATCAATTTCATTTAGTAGAGTCAAATTGAATTTTATAAAAGACGGTCTACGAAACATGTTGGAAAATAAATCAGCTTTGTATCGCATTGACATTTTGTGATGATGTTATTGTACGTGGGTGGCTTTGATATTATGAAATGTAGGCACAAACTAAATATTCGTACTTTGGTTACAGGTCCGCGTAGAGAATGTTGGAGAGTACCAGAAGGTGGTGGACGCAGAGTGGTTCATTTTGTACGAAAAGCTGAGACAGTTGCACGAGTCGGGGGCGTCTGTGATCCTCAGCAAACTGCCCATAGGGGATGTAGCCACACAGTACTTTGCTGATAGGTAACATGATTCCTTTATTCGTTTATGTTAACCACATGGAAACAGTCTGTTGTAACATTTGTAAAACCGGAACAAAAAATTAGACCTACAACAAAGAAATTAATATCAATAATTGGGAAGTCAGATGACTGGAATATCCTAATGGATATGAGAACAGAGAGATATAACCTTCCAAAGGAGATCTGCATCTCGTCTCTTAGGCCTGACTTGACAATTTACTCTCTTTCATTGAAAAGAGTTATTTATGTGCAGCTGACTGTTCCATGGGACACAAATATTACAAAAGACCACCAATACAAACTAAAAAAGTACTAGGAACTGGTAGATAAAACAGTTCAAAATGGCTTTGGCACGAATATATATATTGTAGAGGTGGGAGCGAGAGCCCTACCCGCAAAGTCTTATATTCTTACTTTAAAGACCTGGGTCTCCCTAGAGGCAAAATAAAAGAACCTCTGGATAGGGTATAATAATAATTTATTCATCGACATACTGTACTTTACAAACATATTATGAAAAAAAAAAGTAGTAACAAACTAATAACAACAAAAATAAAAGTAAAACAAAATTAATAGCAAGTAGTAACAAAGTAATAATAACAAAAATAAAAGTAAAACAAAATTAATAGCAAGTAGTAACAAAGTAATAATAACAAAAATAAAAGTAAAAGTAATAAAGTTAATAGCAATAAAAACAAAAGCAACAACAAAGTAAAATACAGTGTGTAGGTGATATGTTTTTCATTGCGACACCTGGATGATTCACTAGTCCATTGACTGTGTCGAATCGCCCAGCTTTTTCGTTTCGTTGCAGTACAGCTGATACCTCGGTCGTGCAGCACAGCACCCCCAATGAATGTGTAGCATTATTTTTCACGACCACCACTTTTATCGACTACATTGTACATTTTCGAAGTCTTTCTATTCTAACACCACAAAGAAAGTCCTCAGATTCCTTCCTACCCAGATGCATTAGCCATTTAAGTATCGTCCACAATTGGCGTGTGGACGATATATGTATATAGTTTGTTGTACAGTTTTGGTCCAAGAAAAGTATAGTGTGGTTTTAGCTATGCAATAGATGATCATGTCTATGTATGTTTATAGGGATATGTTCTGCGCTGGTCGTGTGTCAGAGGAGGATCTGAAGAGGACGCAGAGAGCGTGCGGTGGCGCCATCGCAGCCAGCACAAGGGACCTGCGTCCGGAGACCCTCGGTTCGGCCGCTGCCTTTGAAGAGAGACAGGTGGGAGCCGACCGCTTCAACATATTTACGGGTACGTACATACATTAACCAACCTTTAATAATTGTAATTTGTGATAACAAGATCATTCACAGGGGCACTCTTGCTCGATATTGTTGGCTCACAGAAAGAACATCACTAGCCACATGTCATATTGACAGTAATATGCACAGAAGTAGTAAGTATAGTTATGGTCAAATCGAAATATGTACACAAAAATACTTGTATTTTTCATAGTTTATTACATCCGGTTTTAAAACATTTTAAGAACATTCTGCCTAAAATAGGTTCGTTCCTATTCCATGTCGATTCATTCTCTTCTTCCTAGCCTTCCCTCCACTGCTGGATGTAGGTCTCTTCCATCTGTCTCCATTTTTCTCTATCCTGTGCCACTTCAATCCATTTTTCTGGCGACCACAACAATATCGTCGGTCCATCTCTTCTATGGCCGACCGACACCCCCT
The DNA here is from genome assembly GCA_963576475.1 of Molanna angustata. Taxonomy (NCBI): domain Eukaryota; kingdom Metazoa; phylum Arthropoda; class Insecta; order Trichoptera; family Molannidae; genus Molanna; species Molanna angustata. The sequence continues at coordinate 14,877,645 of OY754983.1, forward strand.
TTGTTTTCCAATGGCCCCCACTTTAAGACTTTGGGAGTCCATCTGTAATTTGGCTGCCTGGCCATGTGTCCTGCCCATTGCCATTTTAATTTTGCGATCCGATCCATGATATCGGCGACTTTTGTTCGACGTCTGATTTCTGTATTTGTTATTCTATCACTCAGACTTATGCCCAACATTTGCCCCTCCATGGATTCAATTTATTATAACTATGAAATAGGAACGTTCTTACTCCAAGTAAATCATGAGTTAGTTAATTCCCTATTTAAAATAAAAACCATAGAATATTAGTGCAGATCAATTGAAATGTTAGGTTAGGTCATATTACATAAATAAACATGGCCGATCAGTGCACAGTACCCATGAGTGGTCTGCGCCATAGACAATTTGAGTTCAAATTATTATCTACGGTGCACTAATTATGTAGATTTTAGTTTAGGAACAACGTCAGTTTCAGAATACGAAATTAAATTGAATTGACCCACTATATTTTGTCTATTACTCTACATGTTATACACCAGAAGTGTTAATTTTGATTTAAAAAAATGTTGATGTTTTGTTTTCAGGATGTCCCAACGCAAAGACATGCACCTTAGTACTCAGAGGAGGAGCAGAACAGTTCCTGGAGGAGACAGAGAGATCCTTGCATGATGCCATCATGATTGTACGAAGGGCTATACAGAATGACTCTGTTGTTGCAGGTACTATTACACTATTATTTATCTATTTATTTTTTATAGCCTCTCTGGCAACTAACTAATACTATGTCAAGTATTAATTTTAAATGCACCCAAAACCATGTTACTGCCATATTCTGGAGACTTCACACAGTTAAAAACTGTGTCTCCACCGGGTATGGAACACGGGACCTTTGGCTCAGGTGTCGAATATATAACCTGTTGAGCTACAAAGGCTGACTTGGTCATTTATTATCACATTTGTTTACTCAGTTGACACATTTAGGATATGTAATGATTCTTGTGCAGGAAGTATTAGGGCAGTTAAATGGAATATTTAGTGCAAATCGTTGACGTAGATGGATTGTATGAGCGCGCTAGATCAGCTACGCTTACACCACCTTCTCGCTTTTCAATGATTTTACGTTTCATTTCTACAGTTACTTTTATTCTCTTATGGCTGTCTGCTTGTGGCTTTTTCTTCGGGTACATTTTTGCAAGGGACATTATTTGTACTTTGCACAAAAAAAATACAAATAATGTCTGGAACACATGTTTAGAAAAATTTGTGACCACATGTGACACTAACATGCTGACGGTACAAGTGCTAAACACAGACTGACGCAATGACGTGGAGGTCCCGGCTCACAAGTGTGTCATACGTTATGTGACTTCCCCTTTCTGTGTCACTCGGTATGCAAAATGTCGCTCGTAAAGGGAGCAATTTTTTCACATCTTTTTTGCTCGTTATGCGAATTACTCGTTAAGAGATGTTCCACTGTATGAGTATTTAAATGTTATTATTGTTTCAGGTGGTGGCGCTATAGAGATGGAACTGTCCAAATGCCTCAGGGACCAGTCCCGAAGCATTCCCGGCAAGCAGCAGTTGGTGGTGGCTGCGGTGGCCCGAGCCCTGGAGGCTGTGCCCCGACAGTTGTGCGACAATGCGGGACTCGACGCCACCAACATACTCAACAAACTCAGACAGAGACATCACCAACCTGGTTTGTTGCTAACTTGCTCTCTCTCAACATCTTTACCACACGTGCATGTCCCCTACGTCAACCTCGTCACATCTAAAAAGATACTACATTCAGAATGGGTGATAAATTTCATTGCTGAACTATGTGAGATTTTATTGTTGCCTGCCGTATTTTCGATTACCCGGCTGTTGCACGACATCCAAAAACAATAATATTAGAAAAGCACTATTCTAATCTCATCCTTCACATCGTAAGAGAATATAAAAATAAAAAATCTAATGAGACTAACCAATTTGTCCCCCTAGACAACGTGTCATTTAGCTCAAGAAAAGATAACTCAATGTATGGAAGTTACATTTCCCAGTCACGTGACAACTGTCACTTCTTCTTTTCTTGTTTCTTTTCTTGAGCTAAATGACATGTTGTCTAGGGGGGCTGGGGAGCAAGTCCCGTCAAACGATGGAATCAAAATTATTTTATCGAGTTCTATAATATCTTTAGCTATTATAGAACTCCATATGATAATAATTATATCGATGATTTGGGTTATCATAAAGGTTTTGATTCCATCGTTTTACGGGACTTGCCCCCCCGAGGATGCAGTCATAAATCTTTTATGGAATCTAATATATATCTTTTTCTTTGTCAGCCATCTCTCTCTACTGCTGGATGTAGGCCTCTTCCAATGAACTCTATCTCTCTCTGTCTTGTGCTTCCCTCAGCCAACCCCTTCCCACAACCGGAATAATATCGTCGCCCCTTTTTTTTTGTGGTCGCCTTAGTGGTCTTTTATTTTCACACGGTCTCCATTTTAATATTCTGGGTGTCCACCTCTCGGTACTCTGTCTTGCAACATGTCTTCCAACTGCCATTTCAACTTTGAAACACGGTCTGCTATGTCAACGATTAATATAATATATAATTTGGATAATCTATATAGCGTCGTTTCGTGAATATCTCACTTCAAGGAAACTGAAAATTGATTAAGATGTATCTTTTTGGCTCTGGTAAGATTTGCCAAAAAGGTGTTATTTGAGATTTTTTCCAAACGAAGACATATTTTCGGTCTATTTGAGGGTGTGTGGGAGCTCATTCCATGCATTTCGTCCTGCCACAGCAAATCCCGATCGCGGAAATTAGTGTTACTGTACTTTTACAAAGACACATTAATTTATTTACTAAAAAAAAGGAAAAAACACAAATGTAGCCAACCACCCCGGTACAGTGTTGAGTTATTTGACTTCTGTATAGATTTTCTGAGTTGTAATCTTACAACAATATCATTATTGAATACCTTGGTGAGACTTCTGCACGGATGTCCTAAATTCTATTTCCAGCAAAAAATGTAATCTTACAGCAATATCATTATCGATGTATGGTTTTTCAGGTGGTGAATGGTTTGGTGTTGATATAGAACGTGAGGACATATCAGACAACATGAAGGAGTGCGTCTGGGAGCCAGTGGCCATCAAATTAAACGTTATTACGTCTGCGTGCGAAGCAGCTTGCTTGGTAAGTATTATAATATAAAATTTTATTTATATACAGCTATTCTAACTTATATACCGCAAAAAAATTAGAGAATCGATCCATTCACGGACACATTTATTATGTGGGGGTGTACGAGGTAGCCTATATATATATATATATATATATATATATATATATATATATATATATATATATATATATATATATATATATATATATATATATATATATATATACCCCCACCAATCAAAACCTGATTCAGTTCTCATCAGACATTCTCGCGGGCCAATCATTTCTAATAAACATCATGTAAACAAACTCAGCAATTTTCATATCTTCCCACTATAGGTACCCGACACAAATACCTAAAACTTTCACTTATATCTTCTTCTCTGCGTGCCGTATCAGGTCCCCCCGACGTTGGTGATCACTCTGGAGAATGCCTCTCTGTCCTGCGCCATTCGGACTAGCTCTCCTACCTGCGTTATTCCAGTCCACTGCCGGATATTGCGCAGCCAAGACATTTGCCTTCTCCCTACTCCACGACGACCCTCAATCTTGCCTTGTATTATCAGTTGCAACAATTTATACTTTTCTCCTCGCAGAATGTGGCCCAAATATGATATCTTACGAATTTTTATATTTGTCAGAAGTTCTCTGCTCGTATGTGCTTGACGCAAAACTTGTACGTTGGATATTAAATCTGTCCACGGTATTCGAAGCATTCTTCGATGAATCCACATTTCAAATGCTTCTAACCAGTTCATTGTATTGCCTTTAAGCGTCCAAGTTTCGCAACCATACAACAGGACGGACCAAACATAGCACTTTATCATTCTCTGACGGAGTTTCAAATTAAGGCTGTCATTGCAGAACAGTGTTCTCATCTTGTTGAAAGTATTTCGCGCTATTTCAATTCTGCGTTTTACCTCAACATCGGGGTCTAAAGATTGTGTAATGACACTGCCAAGATATGTAAATTTTTCCACTCTTTCAACATTTACACCTTTTAATTGTAGAGACGCTGCGGAGTAGTCCAGTCGACCAAAGGTCATCCATTTGGTTTAATTCACATTAATGTTTAATCCCAACTCCTCTCCAGTAGCACATATATCGTTTAAAAGTTTCTGGAGGTCCTCAATGCTGTCCGTTAATATAACTGTGTCATCTGCATATCGGATATTGTTTATTATCATTCCGTTAACTTTCACTCCTTTATTTGAAGTTCCTACTGCCTTTTTAAATATTCTATCTGAATATAAGTTAAACAGGAGGGGCGATAAAATGCATCCCTGTCGTACTCCACGTTGAATAATTACAGCATCACTGTTGTTATTTCCAATTTTTATTTCTGCTGTTTGGAACCAGTAGAGATTTTTAATGAAATTTAAATCCTTGGAGTCAATATTGCACTCTCTGAGCATCTCTAACAATTCAGCGTGCCTTACTCTGTCAAACGCTTTTTCATAGTCTATAAAGCAAGCAAACATTTCCTTTCGTTGGTCTTTGCAATTTTGTAACAAAACATTAATTGCCAGTAAAGCTTCTCTTGTACCGAACGCATTTCGAAACCCAAATTGAGAGTCGTCGAGGTCCTGTTCACATTTTGCTCTAATTCTTGCGTGGATAATTTTAAGAAATATTTTTAATGTGTGACTCATTAGGCTAATAAGGCGATAATCGCTGCACTTCTTTGGGTGTTGTTTCTTAGGCAATGTCACAAATGTTGATTTTAACCAATCTTTGGGAATAATCCCTGTGTCATAAATCGTGTTAAATAGTCTTAGCAGATAGTCAATGTTTTCATCGTTAATGAGTTTTAATACTTCGGCAGGTATTTCATCCGGACCACATGCCTTCCCATTATCAGAAGTTGTAACGGCATGAATTATTTCTGATTTCAATATTGATGGGCCTTGTAGTGGGATTTCAACAGTGGGTTCAAGTATGTCATCTTTAAACATAGTGAGGATATAGTTTTCCCACGTTTTTAAAATAGTTTTTTCATCCAATATAATTTTGTTGTACTCGTCTGTAAGATACGTGGGAGATGTTTTCTTGTCTAAGCCTGCAATTTCTTTAATTTTTTTATGCATCTTATGGTCATTATGGTCTCTGCTTAGTTTTTCTAGTTCCTCGCACTGTTTTTTCATCCACAACTCTTTAGCCTTTTTGATTTCTTTTTTTACAATCTTATGCGCTCGTTTATATTCTTCAGTTTTGTTCTTGAATTTCCTTCTTTCTTCCATTAGGGAAAGAATGTGATCAGTCATCCATTTTTGCTTCTTTATATTCCGCTCGGTCTTAAGGTTCTCACTACAAACATTTTTAATTGCGTTTTAAAATTCATTCCACCTCGATTCTACAGGAGCATCAATATCTCTGGGCAGACTTTGCAGCTTTCTATTATTTCTCTAGATACAAAGTTTCTAGTTGAAAAGGATTCAAGTTTAGAAATATTAAACTTTCTACTCATTTTGGCTTTAATAACTTTTTTCAGTTTGACAGAGATGTCAGCTACAAGTGGGTTATGATCTGATCCAATATCTGCCCCGGGGAAGGTGGTAACTCTCTTAATTGAGTATCTGAATCTTTGGTCGATTAAAATATAGTCAATCTGGTTACGCACAATACCAAAGTCGGTACCATCTTGAGGTGACTTCCACGTATACAATCTTCGCTTTGGGAGTTTGTACCAGGTGTTTGTAATAACCATAGATGTTTCTTGACAGAACTCATAGAGTTTGTCTCCTCTTTCATTTCTCAAACCTAATCCATATTCGCCTATTACATTTACTTCACTTATATAGACATACTTATTTTCATTATAGCCCTTGTTAATGTCTATGACCCTGGGCATACGGGATGTACACAAATACACTTCATGTATGAAACACACAAATATTGTATATCACCAAATTTGTTATGAATGATATTTTTTTGTAAAAAAAATTGGTTTTTTTAATAACAAGAATAGTAATCAAAAATTAAAAAAACTCAATTGTATTCACCTCTTTCATAAAGTGCATTCAAGAAAAGAAGAACCATTGAATATTTATTGTAATTGTCAGTTTTTAATGTATTGTATATATTATGTAGCAGTCTTTTTACTTCAAATGTTGTTTTCACAAAGCGCTTTTTTTTTCCAAGTTGAATTGCCTTAGGCCTACTGTCCACGAATGCGTCATTTGTAGGATGCATGCATCCTACAAACGACGTTAGGTGTATTTTGCATATTTTTGTTGTGAAAATGACAATTTATTGATGATGAAGTGATAAAGCATACAACTTTATTAGAAGACGACGAAACAAGCGAAGACGGTACTGGATTCATCCGTACATTGAAAGAAATATAAATTGTAGATTATTTGTTGCTGCCAGAGAGTTATCAAAAGATAATTCCGTATATTTCAATCATAGTATTCCGACAGTTTATTGTTATATAAACATGTATTTTGTTCTATAAGATTAACAAAATACACCGCCGAGCCCGCCATTTTATAATATAAACAACAAGTGTGCGTAACAAATGCATGACGTGCGGCTGATGCGACCTTGCTGCTCCGTGGACACAGTTTTGATTGTTTCTAAACAAGATGCAAGCATTCGTCAATTGACGAAAGCGTGCGGTTTACGTGGACAGTAGGCCCTTAAACAAAAAATATTTTTCTTTCATTTGATGTCATCATCTTCTGAATATTAGATTTTTTAGAATGCCTATAGCAGTCAAAACCCTCAATGTGTTTCAATTTAACTTTTTCAGATTCTCTCAGTTGACGAGACGGTGAAGAACGTAAAGAACTCCGACGCAGCGCCCCAGATGCCCGGCAGGGGGATGGGCAGACCCCCGATGATGGGCTAACTCACTTCCCCAAACACCGTAATCTCACTGTAACACGCTATCATACCTTTATGTATTATTACTAAAATATTTGGCTGGCAGATTCAATTCAGACCAAATTTTATGTACGGTTCGCTAAGATCGAGGTGGCGGTCATTTCATCGTTTACTGGAGACTGAAGATGAATACCTAAGTAACAAACTTTTCAGTATAACGTATATGTAATTTGTCCCCGATAAACCTTATTACAAAATGGACTGAACCAAATTTCACTGTAGCCCAAGCACATCTCAGAAATACTATTTTTTTTTCTAGAATGATGTTTCAATTTTATACAAACTCAGTCTATTTTCGACACTTGGCGGTGCAGTACGTATCTATAAGATATTGCGTAGGTAACAACATATGGTTTCCAAGTGCTAAATTTTGTTTTTATCAGTACGCGTTTTTACCCTTCTTTGGTGTTTCTAAAACATTTTTTTACTGTGTGAAAATGTACAAATACAAACAAAAACCTATCATTCATTATAGCGAATTTTCGGTATAACGAAACATTTTTGTGGTGTCGTGAACTTCGTGTTATACTGAGATTTGACCTGTATAACTGGTCTTATGTCTCACATCTGACCCTGTGGATTATTTCATATTTCGTTACCAGAAATCATATACTAGTCGATCATTAGTTGGGGTCGTATGTTGTACTACCCTCTTATGCCAGGTTTCTGCTTACAGTGTCTCTCAATTTCAGGATCCGTAAAATAATTAATGAGGGAGTCTTTAGAACATAATTATAATACATTAAATCAAAAATTGTTTAGTCACTATTGCAAACAAATTATATATCAGTTAACAATTATTTTTAATTGTGTATTTGTTTAAAAAAAAATTGTAAAGCATTTTTTGTATTACCCGGTCAAATTACAAGAGTCCTTTTGTGAATTAAGAGTTTGGTCTACGAATTTTGTACATTTTGTTTTGTAACAAAAAACATCTTTCGATAGTACGGAAACAAATTAGTTTTAATTTCATTCGTCGTTAACACCACACGCTTCATTTCACAAACATTAGTTTTTAAGTTTTTATTATTTAAAGCCAACCAACCAACCAAATGTTATGAATGACGTTTGCGTCTATATGTTATTTATGCTTTATTTTGTTTTAATTCAACTGTGATATTGTTGAGATCACATCACATAATAATGCAGTGCATATTTTTTAACATTTTGTAAGAAATTCAATGTGACTTATATATAAATATATAATTATTTAACATAATTTAATCTTGTTATTTATCCGAAGAAGAGATCTCCTACGCCTCGGAGCGGTGGTTGCATATTACGTTGGCCCATGCGGAATGGAGATGATATTGATGGGTAACCAGACATATATTGTATATGTCCATTATTGATGCTGGTACATTTGTGTGTAATATTCATTTTTAAATTGACTACTTATATCTCTTATTATATTGTGTTGGATATACTATATTTTCAAAAATCAAAAACAAAGTTGATTTGTGTAAATCATATTTCAATTTCATCAAATAGTGGACTTGCAATATAATATATCCCCATCGATATTAAAAAAATGCTACAATTTTAATATTTTTTAACTGTGAATGGTTAGACAAATTTGGATGCATATTAGATATACACATTACTATATATGAATCCTCTTCTACCCTCTTTTCCTATCCTAATTGCGTTGGCTTGAAAATGAACAATATTCACTGCCCTAAAAGAAGAAGATGTGATATAAAATTATTTCTTTTAAAAAAGAGAATACAAGTGCGAATTTTCTTTGAAATTTACTTATAACTGTCAACTTGATATGTCAACCCATAAATTTTCATATAATATACTCTGTGGCAACCCAAGTGTCTGCGCGTGCATCCGCCGAGTGAGTTGCGGCCGGAGATCTGCCTTTCGAAAAACCACGCCTTCATTCGTGGCCTGTCTGTCCAACTGTAAGACGTGATCAAAACGAAGCTCTCCACGTCGCCATCGTATCGTTTCAAATAATAAATAGTTGAAATTTATTTAAGAATAATATAAGTATATAAAGTTAAGTATTGTACATCGACTGATATTGTCAAAATAAAAATCGTAAGTAAAAATCGCTTTTATCTTTTTGAACATACTCAAAGAACATTCTCCCATACTCCGTTGAAAAAGTTAGTCATAGAATATCCCGCGTTTTTTGGTTGGCAACATATTTCAGTTTTCCTTACATTTCAACACATCCTAGATAACTGTTTTCTAAACCTTAATAATTAAAATGTTTTTTAGACAAATAAATCCGAAAACAATTCACATTAGTCGTTATTCTCTATAGAAAAACGGTGTGGTCTGCCAACCAAAACGTCAAAAATTCCCCGAAAAAATGACTCACTTTGATCTATACAAAATTTGCTAACTACGACATCTAGTATATTATAATAAAAACCTATTGATATACCTACCTCACCGCTATTGTAATCTAAATATTTTTCAGGATGTATATGTACTTATTTCAATGACATATTCGTTCTTTTTTTTAAAAAAAATAATTCCGATTAATTTAACTTTAGTGAAGTGTGAATCACATAAATTCTATGCTGTGGAAATAGTGAATTTAGACCCAGTTACCGGGATCATAGGGGCATGGTAATTCCTACCTAGGATTTTATTATCATTGTGAACTGGCAGGCAGTTTTTGCTGATGGGCCTGTATGGTGTGCTTCTTTTTATAACATATATCCAATCTATTGTTGAGTGCTTCCTGAGATTCATGGAATAGGATGTTTTTTTATATTCAGCTTAGGTTGTGTCCCCTCAATTTTGTGATCCGTAAATAACTTGAGATGTTAGTAAATTAAGCCTTAAATATTGAAGCTCTTGTATATTTCTAACACTAACCCCATGGAAATTATCGTACTGTATCGGGGATCCGTTGAAATGTTAATACTTACAACTCACTTCTCTGAGACGTTTAGTTTCAAATCTACTTCGTACGAATCGGACTCATCGCATCAAACGGATTTTAAAATTATTTGTAGTGAGTCCACTAATCGGCATCGTACGGACTGCACGCATCAGAAAGGCAAAAATCGAATGCATGCCGATGGTGTCATACGGATTGCCTTTATTTTTATAAATGCATTTTTTATAGTGATGTTTTCTGACTTTTTTCTAAGAATGATTGTTGACAAATCCGAATGACACGTGCATCAGCAGTCTATCACAAACTAATCCATTTGATACAATACGTACGATGTGGATCTATTTATTTATTTAACAATTCATTGTACATAACATTTTTTGCCGGTGCAAATGGCGGACTTATTGCCTAATGGCAATTTCTTTCAGACACCTGTTACATTTATGGATGAAGGTGATTTAGTACATGTGCATACAACACTATGAGAAGGAAGGGAAAAGATTTGTCTAACTAAAAGAATAGGAAAACTAATTTAAAGTAAGTTGGTTAGGAAATAGAAAGTATGAGCGCGCGCTTTTATCTAATTTTGAAGGTTGCTAACAATGGCGCAGTTCTAATATCAAGGGCCAAGTTGATCCATAACCGGGCAGAATGGACAGTAAAGGATGATGAATAGAAAGCCATAGCATGTGATGGGATGGCGAGGGTTCTCTCTTCTCTAGATCGAAGCGGGAGTCCATGAGAGGCCAGAGGTTGAAATCTTTCGGTCAGATATGATGGAGCATAAAATATTAAACAGAAGACAAAGGATTCTATTATAAAAGGATGTTTATTATCAGAATGTATGTTACAAAGACAATTATGTTATTTTTTGAGCAATATCATTTGTACCTATTTAAAAATAAAAATGATCGGTTATATAATGATGGAAATAATTTATAATAGGAAAAAATCATTTTATTATTTTGCTAAATATCACTCGTCAAAGTACTGTACTGAAATTATTCATACCGTCCCTTTCCAGGACGACTCCATCAATTCACTCCATTTTTGTACATTTTTTTAGTCAACCGTTCATCGTTCATTTTTCTATAAATATAATTTGCCTGCTTCAAATTTCCTCTGTCAGACTTCCTTCATTCGTTCTTTCAAGATCTGAAAGTCTCTTTAATATTAATTAATTCTAATTTCCTTCCAAAGGTCAGCTTTTGGCCGAATTCAAAGGTATCATCAAGAAATTGCATAATAATACTGATAATAAACAATAAAAATCGTGGAACTATTTCATAAGGATTGGTTTCAAGCGATTACAACGATCATTTTTATGTTTTAAAGAAAATATCTAACCAACTAATCAACAGAAGATGCTACAGATTTAATATGCAAGTATTTTAACAATTAGCACCATGACGAAGGACATGAAAATGGGCATAACGTGCATGACTGCGGATGAAGTGCAGGTATCTACGTGCTGGAAGAGATTGATGTAGTTCTTCACGAATTCGTTGTCGGACGACTTAGGCACGAGCCCTATCGTGGAATCCTGAAAAAAAAATGTATTTATTTAATTGAATACGATAAAAACAAATTCAAATCACTGAGTATCTGTTACATTAGTCAATTCTTCGTGGCTCAGTTGGTTAGATATCCAACTCCCGGGATTGATTCTTGGTGGTTTTGATTGTTTTCAGTCTGGATTTATGACACGATAAAAAATATTCTGATATATTGGAGTAAATCAAGAAGTTCATATCAATGTACCTGTACATGTGGATGCACAGAGTGTATCCGACATACACGCACCACCCAGAACTTTTGACAGCATGTTCCTATCGGAGTATCGTAAGTAGGCGTGATAATATGTGCTACTCTTATTGGCCTCAAGATTTTCAGATCAAGAAAATAATATTGACTGTCCAGAATTGCTCGTGCTTTTTGTACCACCCAACTACATAAGGGGAAGACAACATAATTTTCTGTACGTCCCCCATTCCAAAATGGATGTAATGGCCCGCAGCACTCTGGTGCGTATTATGGAAAAATTGAACTCGATATTGGGTGAGGTAGATATTTTCCATTACAATATAGGGCACTTCAAATCGTACCTTAAAAAGAGATAAGCGTTGTGGAACCGCATATCACACTGATTCGCAGCAGCTTTCGAGTGATTACGAAAAAAAGAAAACATAAGTCTCCAGAATGTGGCAACTTGTTATTGGGTGCGTGTTAAATTAATATTTGACATAGTACCTGTTTGTTGCCCGAGTAGCAATACAATACATTGACAATAGACATGGTAGAAAACGCATGATAAAACAATTCATCTTTTCTTTGGTTTCCAGACTGAACTGCCCTCTAAGTTAGAGACAATGTTCTGTCGCATGAAGACCACTAACTTAAGGGGTCATTGATTGATGTTGGATAGGCAAAAGTTCACGCTGAACCCGTGCAGACATTGTTCGTTCAACAGAGTGGTTGAGGAGTAGAATGGTATATCTCCATTACTGATTTACTTACCACCGGATGTAAACTCCTTTAAGAAATTGTATGACTCTGTCTATGGCAGACATGAATTGCTCTGAGGAGGATCTGTGGCAAGCAAATGAGAATGCTATTATGGCTGCAAATTACTGGAGGGACACAATATAGGTTGATGATCTTGGACACGGAAAGTAAGTAAGTAATGAGTGATTGTTGTTGGCGTTGTTGATACGAGTGGTACAATTGTACTTGGTGCAGGGTTGACAGCAGACATATCAGTTCGGCAGCCCGTCTGATAATTATAAACAATAATATCCTGAAAAATATGCAAATGCATATAATCTAGAATCTAATAATAATAATGCTACAAATTACCTTAAAAAGTAAATTCTTGGTGCCATTGAACGGTGAGAAAACCTGCATATTGATGAGAGAGACAGTCCCTGTTATGTAACCGAACCATGTCTCCAACTCCTGAAGGAACAACTGGAGACTCAGGACATCGTCGTAATCTCTGTAATATTATCAAAAATTAATTTTTCTATATATTTATGCAAATATTGGATTTTTTCCCTGACGAAAGTCAATGATATGCGATGCTGTTTTCAGTTTATTTAAAAGTGTTTGAAAATTGCCATTCAACATCAGAAAGTCAATAATAAGGCATAATTTCGCAAGCGCTTCAAGTGGCGACAGGTCATAAGCCTTGTAGATGTCTTATTTACCAGTTCTGATATAAATATATATTCCAACTTCGTCTCTATTGAGATATACAAATATTAATCTAAGCTTACTTTCTTCCAATTTATGTAATAAGGATGGTCAATAGTGTCATGTTGAAATTGCTTAGAATATTGTCATTGAAAACGTGTTTGATGTAGGATAATGATAAGCAAAAGTCTTGGGTCTTGTGACTGAGACTGCATTTGTCGCTGCAAGACTAAGACCACCTTTGGAATACATATTGTTTTAATTCAATAATATTGAATATGATTGATTGATATGTAGTATAGGAAACCCCACAGAGCCTACCTAATCGTTTGATATGTTATATTTCTGGATGGATGAATTTTGTCCCATTGAAACTAAATCATTGCATTTATCGCTTTTGACTGGTTAGTTGGAAGAAATTGCCATATGGCAATAAACTCGCCACTTGCACAGTGTTTATTATTATTATTTAATTTTGATCTTTTGAGGAGGTTTGTAAGTCGAGCATGTCTACTTACTATTTACTATAAAGGTAGGTTCTTAGCAAAAATTAAGATTGAAAAGATGTTTTACCTTCTAGCAACGACTTCATTGTCTATGGTTACAGACAGTGCGCAGTTTTCGTCTACTTCAAATCCTGTCATGGAGGCGAGGGACCCATTTTTGCAGAGCACTCTGAATTGTTCCGGCCTCAAATTAAGTGTCTTGGCTTTTTCTGAAAGCATATTTTTAGTTTAATTAAATTGTAATATTTATTCCTTATGCTGTTTATTAGGATCATTTCCGAAGACTGATTAAAATTTTAATAAACATAAAAATGTTTTCAACAGAACTGTCACTTTAAACTTTGATATGCATTTTATAATACACTTGTGGTGTTCTTTTGTAATTTAACCCATTCTTAACCGAACTGTGAAAGCATTATGAAAATAAATATGAGTAAAATATGTGATTATAAAGAGATTTGGATAATTTTTATATTTTTTTTTTCATTTTTTTGGAAATAAAAATCTTTCATTTTTAATTATTATTAGAGATTGAAGGAAATATAAATACCTAATTTAAAAAAATATATATGTAGTTACTTACCAGCAAGATATTGTCCTTCAATAAAAGCAACATCAGAATCTGGCTGTATGAGACAGTTCAAAGCTCCAGTAGTTCCGTAAAATTTGTTTGTGCTATCAGCAGGACATTCTGTAAGAACAATAATTGTTACAGACAAGTGTATCATATCAGTAACATTAATATAGCGGGGAATTGTAGGGCAGATGAACTCGCCAGAGCAGGCACATGCTCCATTGCCAAACAAACATGGCCAAAATATGATCACAGAAGAACCAGAGAAATACTCTTGTTCAGAAGAGACTCACTCTACAGAGTCATATCAGTAATAACGGGACACTGGGTTATAGGAAAGCATGTCAGACGGTTGGGGCTAGAGGCATACCATTACTGCAGAGCATAACAAGATGAAGAAGAAGAGACTGTGGTCCACTTCCTCTGTCACTGTCCTGCTCTCTCTAAAATTAGGAGAAGCTCCTTGGGAAGTTTCTTCTATGATGATCTAATGGACATAGCGTCAGCCGATATTATGACATTCATCAGCCACTCAGGGTGGTTAAATGAGGGGGAGGACAGTCCCAATGTGGTATCACGAATGGCCAATTGGCCTAAGTGTGTTCTCCTTAAGTACTGCCACCCGCAAAAAAAATCATCAGTAGACTAATAATCGCTTAGACCCCATTAGATTTTGAAGTATATCTGATCAGTGATTCTCAATTTTTTAACTGTCAAATATTTCAAAGTGACCCCAAGCTCAGGAAAATTAAAATTTAAAATTTTTATTTTCAAATTGGTAAAAAGGCACCACTTTCATAAAATGGCATTGAAGAGTTATCAAGTTTTTGCGCCCTTGGAATGATTTTAAATCATTAAACGGCGCTATATAAATCACTTATTATTATTATTTTATTATAGAATATTTAAATAAAAAAATAATTCTTTGTGCGTATGGAGATTGGAGGTCTCTTTGTGCGTATGGAGATTGTGCGTATGGAGGTCTCTTTGTGCGTATGGAGATTGTATACTTCTAACATTCTCAGACTTAATTTGTCCTATATAATGCTTATATAATTCTTTTAGGGGCGAACTGAAGATATATTATCAGAACTGTAGGGGACTAAAAACCAAGACAGATGTTTTTAGAACAAATGTATTGTTGAATAATTATGACCTTATAGTATTAACTGAAACCTGGCTCAATGGTGGAGTATTCGACGCGGAACTGTTGGGAGATGAATACGTAATATACCGTAAAGATAGAAACCTTTTGCTGACTGGGAAAACCGATGGTGGTGGTGTCCTCGTGGCCGTTCTTCGAAAATACAATTGTTTACGTGAACCCAGTTGGGAAACTTGCGGAGAAAATTTGTTCGTTGGTGTGCTATTGGAACCTACAGCACAGACAAAAATCAAACTAGTTATTGGTGTAATCTATGTTCCCCCGTCATCACCCATAAGTATTTACGAATCATATTTTACCGTATTGTCAAACATTATCGTTGATACTCGACATGATGCTCATTTATGTCTGTTGGGCGACTTTAATGTACCTTCGATTGTATGGGCCGACGATCCGAGGGAGGCTGGTGTGGTAAGGCCGGTGTCCTACAGCGGTTCCGTTGCTCAATTACTCATAGAATTTGCATCTTTCGTTGATCTGAAGCAGTTTAATCGTGTTAACAATGGCAACAACAAAATACTTGACCTCATACTGTCGGATGTATGGTGCACTGTTATTCATTGCGACACGCCACTTGTACCGGAGGATCCGCACCATCCCTCGCTCCTGATTAGTGTCTCTTTACGAGCAGATGGTCATCTACAAACTAATAACATTCCCAAATATAACTTTTATAAAGCTGATTACACCGGTATAAACCATAAACTCCAAATGATCGACTGGGAATTATTATTTACGGGAAAATCTGTAGACGAGGCGGTGGATACTTTCCACAATGTATTACTGGATATCATTGATATTTTTGCCCCAAAGAAAAAGGCAAGATCTTTAAGTTATCCTGTCTGGTATTCGAACACAACCGTAACATTACTTAAAAATAAAAACAAAAGCTGGGCAAGATGGAAAACTTTTGGTCATCCCCATGATTATTCGCTGTTTTCTAAACAAAGGGCTCAACTAAAGCAAGCACAGAGCAGGGACCACAAATTATATATTTCAAGTCTAGAACAGTCGTTGAATAGGAATGTAAAACCATTTTTCTCGTACGTTAATAACATGAAAAAAACTGCCAGCTACCCTAAGAATATGTTCTACAGCGAGGTAAAATCTAATGATCCAGAAACTACTGCTAATTTATTCTGTTCATTTTTTGCATCTGTGTTTAACCCTCCCACTAACATGCACTCTCCAACTGACGCGTGCGTGAACCCGGAGGTCAACTCAACTCTATCTAAGATTCATGTACTTAGTTCCGAGGTATATGCAAAACTTGTTAACCTAGATGTCAATAAGGGTGCGGGGCCTGACATGATTTCGCCAATGCTTCTTAAAAAATGCGCACCACATCTTACAAGACCTCTACGACTAATCTTTAACAAAAGCCTTGCTGAGGGTCGCTTCCCAAAACTATGGAAAATGGCGTATGTTACACCTATACATAAGTCGGGTTGTACATCTGATATACAGAACTACCGTCCTATATCGATCTTATCTCAATTTTCTAAAGTTTTTGAGTCTATTTTGAAGGATCGATTGTTCCATCATCTAAAGCCATGCCTACTTGATAATCAACACGGGTTTGTGAACAAAAGATCAACGGTTACAAATCTGCTTGAATATTCTGATTACTTGTTTGAGGCTTTGGACAAGCGGGTGCAGGTGGACTCAATATACACGGATTTTAAAAAAGCTTTCGACAAGGTTGACCATGACTTGCTGATTAGGAAGTTGAGCTCTTACGGAATTCATGGTAGTCTGCTGCGTTGGGTTGAGTCTTACGTTAGTAACCGTTTGATGACTGTTGTCATGAATGGCTACAAGTCTAAATGCGTGGCCGTTACCTCGGGAGTTCCACAAGGGTCTGTTCTGGGACCCCTTCTTTTTACATTCTTCGTCAATGACATTGGTACATGCTTTAAAAATTCAGAATTTTTGCTGTTTGCCGACGATCTCAAAATTTATCGGCGAATACGTAATGAGGAGGACTGTATGGGGTTGGAGGACGATTTGAACAGACTCAGTAAATATTGCGATGCTAATAAGCTTCAACTTAATCTAAAGAAATGTAATTCCATTACATTTACAAAAAATAAAAATGTAATGAATCACATATATAAGATTGACGGAGTGGCTTTGGAACCGTTGCATAGTATTAGGGATCTAGGGGTTATTTTTGATTCAAAATTGCACTTTGACGAACATATACGGGAGGTTCTGATAAGAATTCAGTAATGTAAATTCCATATTGCTGCTATACAAATGCTTAATTCGCTCTAAATTAGAATATTGCTCTGCTGTTTGGAACCCCCTATATAGTAAGTACATTGACGAGATTGAGAAGCTGCAAAGAAAATTTTTCCGTATCGGTCAGCGTAGATTCCGTAACATCAGCGTAATGAATTTGCCAAGTCTGACACATAGGCGCGAGCTACTCGACGCATTGACGCTGCGCAAGATCTGTAACTCTGATTTTGATGCACCTGCTCTGTTGGCTAGGGTAAACTTCTGTATACCATCGTTGACTCGAATTCGCAATTACAGACAGTTCTATATGAACACTCCGACCAGTAATGCTGGTGTTAGAAGTCCCTTATACAGAGTCACTCACAATTTTAATAGTAAGTTTGGGAGTGTGGATGTCTTTACCTCTTCCCTGAATGCGTTTAGGAGATCCATTAATCAAATACTTACTGATTGCTAACCTACACTATCCTTAATACACCAAATCCTTTCCTCTTCCTTTCCCCGTGGTACTTACGATTTTTGTATTTTTTGTATTTTATGTTAGCTTTTAAGTTTTTAAATATTTTATTTTTCTTACATTTTGTTAATTATCTATGTTAGTTTTTAAGTTATAAAATTGTTTTTTTTTATGCTAAAATTGTATTCACCACTAATTGGGCAATTTGTGGAGAAATGATTACAGCGTTCATATCATTGTAATATACATGTACTCTTTGCCTGTTGGTGAGTCTTTGGGATAAATAAATAAATAAATAAATAAATAAATTGAACAAACTCATTTCACGACTTGTTAGTGAGGAGTTTAGCGTTGGCCACAATCCACTCGTTTTATTTTATTTCACAAATGTCTAAAACTATCAAATTGTACATAGGCTTTTTGCTTCTAATGTAAAGAAATATACTCTGTATTTTCTTTTACCTTGTTCTACCGGCACAGGGGCCGGCAGCGTCACAATCCCCTGTTCGTTGGCCCCGCCGTTCCTCGGAGTGAATCCTCGGCAGCCGGTGCACAGCTTAGCGGGGTCCGCCGCCTTGCTGGGGAAGTGGGCGGGGTCCCTAGCTCCGGGGGCGCACGACGCCGAGAAGAAGTTGACTACCTCGTTGGCGTAGTCGCACTCGGACTCGCTGAACACCTTGCGCTCCCTCGCCGTCCGAATGAAAGCTGTCCAAGCTGAAACGATTGAAACACATGACACCTCCATACCATCAAGCCATTTCCCCATTTGGGGCAGCCAGAGAGAACCGAATGCCAGATTCCTCTCTTAAGAGGGTGACTGCTGCCAACGTACCTATTTTTTCAATTTGAATTTACATCATTACTACAAAACGAATCATTTTGAAAAAAATAACCTAGTTAGTTTGAATATTAATAAAGAAAAATATACCTTAACTTTTTAATTATGTTCTGTATATATTCTTGTAGGAAAATAATAAGCATTCCCCGATCTTAAATTTATAAAAAACTATAAGGTATAGAGCAATATACATTTTTGTAAATTAAAGACGATCAAAATATCTGGAAAAATACGATGTAACATTGCATTAATGCATCAGGTTAAGTTAATAAACCAAAAAAACTTTTATTTCACAATGGCGCTGAATGGAAAATAAATGTTTTTTAGGTTTATTTACTAAACCTGAAGCATTAATGCAACGTCACATCATATTTTTCTAGATATTATTGTCTTCTTTAATTTAAAAAAAATATGTTGAACTACGCCTTATATTTTATTAAAAATATAAGATAAACGTTGAAATTTATACAGAACATTATCAAAAAGTAAAGATATATGTTTTCTTTATTATTTAATACCCAAACTATCTAAATTATTTTTTTCAAAACGATTTGATAAGAAATAATGATGGTATATCAAATTGAAAAATATGTAGATACATTGGCAGCAGTCCCCCCCTTAACATACAATTCTCTCTTCATTCACGTCCATGCTTCGTCTCATACACGCTCTTCTGTTATTTTTACATCTACCGTCTCCATCTTTCAAAATATTTATTCGATCGTGTTAATAACTTTTCCTTGGTTGACCTCTACGTTTCGTTCCTCTTTTATCATCCTTATATATACTTTTTTGTCAGACGGTCATCACTCATTCTCGTCTAATATCCTAATTTCTTATTCTATCACACATTGTTTCGCTGTCACTCAAACATTCACATATCTCGTATAATTAATAAACACTCACCTATTCCGCCATATTCGGGGAAACAGGCGTTCTTCTTTTTGAGGTTTTCAAATCTCTGAATGCCTGAATTTGACTCCTCTTTTACCAAAGCCAGCACACGTGAAGTCAGCGTTCGAGATGTTTCTCCGTACAACACCGTTGTTTGTTCGTAATATCTGAAAACCAATTCAATCGCTGATGAATTTGCATCCTTAACCCTTAAATGCATGATTTTTTGTATTTTATCGAAAAAAATATATTCATATTACTTTTAGGGCTCTGATATAGGGAAAAATAAAAAAAAAATTATTTGTAAATTTTTCATATATAAATTCAATAAAAAACACTTTGTCGTATATTTACGACATTATGCATTAAGCCCATTAAGACAATACATATATAATATAGCAAAATATTTTTTTTTTATGAAACAATAGGCATGATGACTAATTTTGAGAAACTATCTCACGATGTTTTTACGCATCCACTGTTTTCAAATATATATACATTTCTACATAAAATAAAGGTTTAGTAGCAAAAATTGCCATTTCAAAATGCAATTTGACATTTACGTCAAAAAACGCTTGCAGTGTAATGGCGTCCGTCGGAGCTGACGGTGACGTCACGGTTTCGTAAACCGCATATCACTACTATAATATGTACTATATGTATTCTAAGACGATTTGTGTATTTAAAATAAATTCAAAAGTGCATAAGTGTTGTGCGGTCCCAAAATGTACAAACACATCGAAAAAAACACTTACTGAGGTAGTTGTTTTCGTCCCACGCGAATATAAACGAGAAATAAGTGATTAAATTTGGCACGGCAATACCCAGAAAGTGTATTTTATTAAGTATGCGTTTACAATGAAATACAGTATTTGTTCACCCACGTTTAGCTCTCAATACTATAATTCATTTACAAAATATTTACCATTAATAATAAGGCAATAAGCATAAAAAGAACTTCATGAATGTCCAAACGTCAAAATACGCCATCTTAAGTTTCCCGCGTATTAGGCATTAGGCCTGTGTAACACCTCTGCGTTACGCCGCTCAATTGCATCGACCCAGTTCACTGCGCCGGATGTGTTAAGTCACTCCTTCGAAATGTATTGACTCACAGCGCAGTGAGTCGTGAGTGCTAGACCGGGAGAATGCGAACAGTGTTAGAGTATTGAGTTATTGAGTTGCTTGCTTTTTAACCGACATACCTACATACTTACTAAATAAACAACGTAATAGACAATAACATAAAACTAGCTTACCTTAGCACAGGCCATGCCTAGTGAAGGGGCTAGTAACAAAGATACAAACAAAAAGAAATTGCTTAAACTATGTAAGAACCAGTGAAATAATAAAATGATATTTATTGAAATGAAATAACTTATACTAATTTGTATGTTTACTACTAATAATAATAATATTTACTTTTATTTAGACGTAAAAAATACAAAATTAATACATCTAGTATAAACAAAAATATATAATTTTTTTGATACATTCTAATCCCGAAAAGTGCCGAATTAAAGCGTTTCCCGATTAAGTGCCGACGCAAGTCTGAATTTCCCGAAATCGGCAACACTGGACGTGGACCTAGAATATCGTGACGTCATGCGCTCTGATTCGTTCTGATTGGCGTTTCTCATAAAATGGCGGTCTATAATATTTTGTATTTTTATTTTAATAATATGAATATTATTCACTCTTTTAAAATGAAAATAAATACATTTTTTTAAATCTTTATAACCTATTTTATTTTTTAAAATCATAATGTCAATGATTTTTTCTTACTCTCATCACGCCTATTCACTGCGCCGGGTCATTAAGCTAGTTAAAAAATAATAATAAAAGTATAATATGCAGGTATTGTATTTTATATAAGCAAAGATTATTATTGTATTCATTATATTTCATGTACCTACATGTTTAAAAATATCACAACTTTCCCGATTCTACTTTTAAAAGTAGAATCGGGAAAGTAATAGTATGTCGGTTAAAAAGCAGGCAACTCAATAACTCAATACCCTAACACTGTTCCCATCAAGGTTCGCATTCTCCCTGTCTAGCACTCACGACTCACTGCGCCGTGAGCCAATACTTTTCGAAGGAGTGAGTTAACACACCCGTCGCAGTGAACAGAATCGACGCAATTGAGCGGTGCAACGCAGCTTTACACATGTCATGTCTAACGCAGTACCGCGTAGGTATGCCTTTAGTTTATGAACACATAATGTAGAGAGAAGAAGGAACATATTTTATCGATTTTCGAGATGTAAGTTGTATTTAAATTATAGATAAATGAAGTACTTATATGCATAGAATAATAAAAATACGCTTATATGTAAGTTTTTACCTTTCTAAATTCTGATGAGCAAAAGTCTTTTTTCGATGCAAAGTAATTTCATATATATTGTATTGAAACTGTGACGTCATAATATTTTGATTCACTCTGATTGGTGTTTCTCATAAAATGGCGGACTTACATATTTTGTATTTTTATTTTAATAATATTAATATTATTCGCTCTTTTAAAATGAAAAGAAATGTATTTTTTCAAATCTTTATAACCTATTTTATTTTATAAAATTAAAATTTCAATGATTTTTTCATACTGTCATCACGCCCATTGTGATTTATTTGAAGCACAGTGTCACAGTACAAATTTTCCACATAAAGTTAGACTGTTTTATGCATTTATTTTGGCATCCTGGCATTTTACATCTATTCTGAGAGAAGTAGATGGGTCGGTGGCAGAGCGGTTAGCGCGCTGGGTTAGTAATCCAGAGGTCGCGAGTTCGAATCCTGCCTCGACCGATTTCGTTCACCTATAGCACAAGCATTTATTTGCTTATTTTAGGGAACGTAGGAAGATGTATATGTACTTGTTTAACAAGGACATATTCATTTTTTTAAAAAAAAGAAAAAAAAAAGAAAGAAAAGAATAATTCCCAGTGGTCCAGTGAGATATATTGTATCGTCTTATGTCTTTTACTGGTCGAATAAGCCAAACTTATTATAAATGGGAAGTATTAGTTGGAACTGGATAGAAATATCTAATTGTAACCTTCTGACACTTTTTCAACTTTAAAACTAGTGGGATGTGGCCAACACTAAAATCTCCACTACACAATGAAGCTTCCCTGCTAATATTACACACTAATATCAATATGAAATTAAATAACTTAACATTGCTAAACATAAAAAATTTCTCTTGTTATATATATTTTTCATACAAAATTTTTTTACATGTTATGAACGGTTGTATGTTTTTCTTTTAACGTTGACCAACTTTGAATGTAGTTTTTTGAAGATTATTGGTATTGTATAAATAGTTTAAACAAAATTAAAATATCCCGAATTTCCAGGTCGTGAGAGCATTTTTTCAGTTTTAACAGATGAAATCATAGAGAAACATTGAGAAAAAATGAACCGTTGTCTATGGAAAACTAATCGAGGACATATACTGAGGACAAAAAATTTCATATCTGTGTACGGCATACAGGATATGGCATACTCACTACATGATACTCATTGAAAATTGTGAAATCATGACTCTCCACTATTCCATAGTTGGTAGTGGAGAGTAAAAAGGTTGAAATGATTTCCTCCTCATTGCCTGTAGGTATAGGAATTGTAGTTTTATTTTTGAAAATATAGGCAGTCAATAAAATAAATAAACAATATAAATTTGTCATATTTTTTTTTCTTCATACAAAATATTTAAAAAAAATTACAGCGTTCTAGCTTTTAGTTTTTGATATATGCCGAAAAATAAATTAAAAATTCAAATGATAAAACCCCTAATTGGAACAAAAATTCAAAATTCTGAGTATAATTCGTTTGTATGCCTAAAATAAAGTTATAAGGGAGGGGGAGGGACACATACATACAAAAAAATGTTCCTTCCTAGTACCCACGTCTTGGCTTAAAACTGTCGAATCGTTAAGAGAAATAAATTATCTTAAAAAATCGACAGTTGTATGGTCCAGCAGTGAGGATCACCACCCATTCTGAAGGTTCAATTTTTAATTGCCATTATGGTATGAATGAATGAACTAAAATACATTTTTTCTCTCTCTCTCACACACACACAGGGTCGTCGTCCTCATGGCTGAGGGTCATTTTCCCGGCACAAAGCTCCCCTATGTCCCCAACAAGATGTGTTGCATCTCTAATATTGAAGTTGGTAGCTTCCTTGACCATCTCGTTGGTAATCTCCCCCTCAGTCTTATTCCTGGAACGGTCCCCAGCATTGAAGCCTTTCACTTTATCCCCTTATACATGTGCAACGAATCGGAGGGAACGAATTCAGATATGGAAATAAATATCAAAAGCGTTACTGACTTGCGCGCAAGATATCCAATGTTGGAGTCGATACCGATAAAGTCCGCCCTCTTGGCCTTGATCTGCGACAAGCAGTCTATGTGCGACGTTCCAGGAACGCAGAAGATGTCCGGGCGGAGTCCCACGGTGAGAGCGGCCCGCTGCACCCAGGTGCACTTGAGGTGCTCCGTCTCGTTCACAGTGCACCAGCGGAGGGTCTTGTGGCAGGGGTTCGTCTCCGCAACGGGCAAGGGTCGGCCTGCAGATGCAAAAAACTTTATAATATGTTAACCTATTCAAAGATTTTGTCCTTGTTTAACAAGTACATATTCATCTTCCTACATTCCCTAAATTAAGCATACTTGCTTGTGCTATAGGTGCTTAGAAAGTACATTCGTCTGCAAATAGCTATGAACGCGCGAGGGGAGGTCATCGACCACTAGTATCGGCTGTACAACAATATTCTTTTTAATAATAATTACAAACCCAGAATAGTACATAGTAACAGAGTGTTCAATGACCCTGTGTTTGTTAATGAGCCTCGGGGATGAGGTATATAAGCAAACTGCCGATGCAATCATAGGGCCGGTATTACAGTCTCAGTTTAAGAGCTAAACTCAAGTTTTACAAAAATATAGCGTATTACAGTGTCCGTTTAGGCAGCGCCCTCTGGATTTGCAGTTTTTGCAGTTATATCGAACGACGAACAATCCAGAGGGCCTTGGTTTAGGCCTAATCTTCCCTCAAATATGTCACTAAAACGACAAATATTTATCTCAACGTTTCTGGCGGATTAAGTACTTAACGGTGAGTCAACTGTCATTTCTCGACTCTTTGCTTGGCAACACATGTAGTTTCAGTGTTCTATCACTAGATGCGTTAGTTGTATCGACGGTGGCGCCACACAACATAACAAACTGACAGCCATATTGAAACGAACATGGGCATTTAAAAGCATTATTTTGGTGAAAAAAATTAAATTTACCATATTGGATAATAAAACAATAGTATTTCAAGTCGTAGCGTCCCGTTTTGTAGTTGGTATTATTTGAGGTTATTTAAAATTTGCCAGATAATAACCACAGAAAAAGTAAAAATATGTCTATAATTGAAGATTTAGTAACTGACATGTCATATTGCACTGTAATACGGAAATGGATTCAATCTCCCCTTAATCGGGCCATAATCTCTTTTAGTAACTGGTCTACAAGTGAACTTGCATCGCGCGCGTGTTATTTTTCAATTTACGAAACAATTATCTTCTATTTGTTAAATTCTATTGTTAATATACAGAACATTTATTTTATTTTATTTCGTGTGTAAAAATCAAGTGTAACTCAATATATAGAATGTAAGTGTACCTAATGTGTTTAACTTACTCTCTGCTTAATTTACCCACTGACTGTAAATATTTAATTTGATGGTACATGCACCCCAGTATTTAGTAATCACCCCTCTGTGAATATGTCGTCTTCTTATTGTGACTCGTTAAGCTAAGATCAATTAATAAATTTAAACTAAGTAATGTTTCACTTTACTTAGTGGACAGAATCTGTACTGGTGACCTCGTTTCCAATTTTCGGAATTGGTCGCTAACATGTCACAATAAGAAGCTATTCGGATACCTACTCTAACTGCATTCCCTTCAGGAATCAATTCTGAACCAAACGGAGTTGAGCCCTCGGTTCGGTCGTTCCCGAAAATACCTTAAACCTCAGGGGCTTCAGTCCATACCTCGAAGGGCCAACGCTTCCTACATTCGTCTCTGAATACGGGTATCAAAATTGTCGAAAATATACGCACTTTGAGTGATGTAGTCTGCTGGTTTGACCCTGGCATTGGGCATGTACTCCAGGACGTCTGACTTCTCCTTGAATATGATTGCGTCCAGAGAATCCACCCAATTGTTGGCTGCGATGGCTCTACCACCCGGCATCCAAGTTCTCAGGTCTCCCAGCAGTTTTTCGGCCAAGGAGCTGAAATATAAACGACATAATATATATATATAATTATTTACTAGCGGACCCGACAAACTAAGATGTCCTGCCCGAACGATGATTTGCCTGCTATTAGCTGGTTCAGCAAACATAAAGATAACCACACACCATCCCGTCATATGTCACAATGTGGGGTAACCAGCGACAGGTGTGCGGGTGTGCATTACATTATAAAATGATGCACGAAAAGATGATCGAGTGTATATTCCCACACATCAGTCTTGCCTCACCTAAAATGGACAACATTAAGTACGAGTCTTGAAATATGTAAAATGTTATTTTACATGTTGTATTTTCGACTACTTGGCTCTTACGTCCCACTAGAAAATGATTTAGGTAGGAAAACACTCATTAAAATCGGTCCAGCTGTTTAGGAGAGTTCAGTGACATACCTACACATGTACAGAAGAATAGGCGTGATGACAGTAAGAGAGATTCACTAAAATTGTGAATTTAAAAATAAAATAGGTTAAAAAGATTTTAAAACGAGTGGGTTATGACCAACGCTAAACTCCTCAGTAACAAGTCATTCTATAAAGTATTCAATTTTTTTTATGGATAATCAGCATTTTCATGAAATGAGTTTGTTAAATTATTTTTTATTTAAATATTTTATTATGAAAATTTAATAACTCTTCAACGCCATTTTATGAAAGTGATGTGCCTTTTTATCAATTTGAAAATAAAAAATTCAAATTTTAAGTTTCCTGAGCTTGGGGTCACTTTGAATTATTTGACAGTTAAAAAATCGAGAAGCACTATTCACATATCCTTCAAAATTTAATGGGGTCTAAGCGAGTAATTCATATACATATTTGCAAAATTTGAAAATAATCGAATAAGTTCTTAGTCTATAATCGATAAAATATAATAAACACGCCGTACATAACACATATGTAGTACACAGCACATGCATACACATAGATTGTGATGAAACTTTCAGAATACAATCTCAGGATGATACTATTTGATAATCTGCAATAAAAAAATAACCTTGAGAATAATTGTGAATTCATAACTCCCCACTATATCCCCTTGGGTTAGTGAGGAGTAAAAAATCTTTTAAATTTCCTCTTTTACAAGAATGAGCAATAGTGTACCTTTACCACAAGATAAACACAAAAATACAGACCTTCTAGAAATGAGAGCGGACCACGGCTGACGTATCCATGTGCAAGGAGCAATACTTCCCAATGTGGCGTTGGCCAAAGCAATAGTAGTGCCGTTCTCACACAGCAAAGCATAATCCTTTTTTCCTTCGGCGTTATTCTGAAAACGTATATTTTAATTTATCGTCTAGGACCCTAATGCACAGTCCAAGGTAACTAAATACTAACTCCTAACCTCACTGGAGTGTTTAGTATTCTTAAGTTAGCAATTGCGTTGAAGAGACATCCCTAACCAAAATCTAAATACTACGCCAAACTTAAGGTCGATGGCGTAGAATTTCACATTATTGTATATGAAGAAAAAAGATAGATAGCTTTCTATGGGCTTAGAAAGCTAACTATGTCTTTTCTGACGTTTAAAATGTTTTTTTGCTATAACAACACAAACATATGTAACCAACATCACACTGACAGCTCGATGTCACAATTTTTTTTGAAATCCCACCGAGTTTTCGGCATCTCGTACGGATCGCTGAATACTCTGTTTGGTATTTGATTTGACAAAATTACCAAATACATATTCAACGAAGCCGATAAAATCATCATCCACCGAAAAAATCTCGTATTTTAGTATTAAACCACTCGTAAGGTTCCCCCCGCTATCAACCTTACTTTTTGACAATTCGCAAATATTAGTTTACGCCGACGCGCATGCGTTAAGTATTTAGATATGTCTCTGCAATGCAATTCTCATATGTGAACTTGGTAGCATCCTCCAGTTAGGAAGCCACGTGATCTCCTAACTTAAGTGAGCGACTGTGCAATGAAAACATAGTTAGTATTTAGAATTAAGTATTTAGGTAGGACTCTACCTAAACAGGGCCGTATTACGGGAGTTATTTAGGAATAATGTAAGAAAATTTGAGGTCCCGTAAGCAGTATTCTCGCAGTACGGGACTTTACCTTTTTCTTCCTTTTTCACAAATAACTCTTGTAATACGACCCTTAAAAATTAAAAATCTCAATGGTGAAATTTTACACATATGGAGAAATGGATAAATATATTTTAATTATTTAACATGCTTCAATGTCCCGCCGTTGGCCAAGAATGTAAATATGTAAAGGAATAAACAATCGTTTTTATATATGATATTGTCACACAAAATGTTTGAAATGATGGGAAGTGTTTTAAAATTTGATTGATTATAAGCATTATAAATAATTTAAAGTTGACCATTGAAACACACAGCGGGCCCCAGTTTGCCCGGGGCTGGTGTAGACCATAGTTAATATATCAAAAGTTTGAACTTGAAAGATTAACTACCCTTGAATGCATTTAAATGAAGTTAAATACATTTCGATGACATAAACGCATTTTTAAATATGTAGGTGTGTAAGTTTCTATTCTTCGTACGTTGAAATCTTTTTGAAGAAAAATATAATTGGTTTCTGCTCTCCGCTTCAATGCAATAGCTTTTGCAGTTTTAAGGAGTAATTTGTTACGGATATCCTTAGCATAAAATGTGCAGTGCAGTTCATATTATACGGGTGATCCTTCTTATACGTTATCTTCTAAGTTAAAACTACGATAAGTATTTTACTATAAAGTATAGTTATTCATTTATTGTGTTGTGTATTTTGTTTTCTGTGCATATAACATTTACTACAAATTATAGTTCGTTTTTATTGTGTTGTGTATTTTGTGTCCTGTGCATATAAACATTTACTACAAATTATAGTTCGTTTTTATTGTGTTGTGTATTTGTGTCCTGTACATATAACGTTTTTTTTTTAACATGTCTACGTAGGGGACGCCAGCTATTAGGATTTGGGTCCATTTTACTCTTCCGAAGAAGCGCACTACGTAGCGTTGGGAGGGGTTTGCAATATAGAAAAGAGTTTATTAATTCGGATTTTAAAAAGACCCGGGTTGTACGAAGATGGAAACACAGAATTCGGAAGATCGTTCCACAGTCGTTCCACGTTTCCGCGTTTCAGTTCCACGTTTACTACAAAGTATAGTTCTTTTTTATTGTGTATTTTGTGTCATGTGCACATAACATTTACTACAAATTGTATTTTATTGTGTTATGTATTTTGTTTTCTGTGCATATAACATTTACTTCAAAGTATCTCATATTGTGTTGCGTATTTTGTGTCATGTGCACATAACATTTACTACAAAGTGTATTTTATTGTGTTATGTATTTTGTTTTTTGTGCATATAACATTTACTTCAAAGTATCTCATATTGTGTTGCGTATTTTGTGTCATGTGCACATAACATTTACTACAAAGTGTATTTTATTGTGTTATGTATTTTGTGTCCTGTGCATATTAAATTTACTACAAAGTATAGTTCTTCTTTTATTGTGTTGTGTATTTTGTCATGTGCACATAACATTTACTAATACAAAGTGTATTTTATTGTGTTATGTTATTTAACTTGTGGAACATAATATAAACAAATATAATGCACACTGGCGGGCTTATTGCCATTAGGCAATTTCTTCCAACCAACCAGACACTACAAAATATCTTATATAGTGTTGTGTATTTTATTTCATGTGCACATAACATTTACTATAGAAAAAAAATAACGAACCTTTAAATATTCTCTGAAATGGTTGTACGCGATGTATGCGACTGATCCCCTGTTGGAAGCGAGGCACTCCATGGCAGAGAGGTGGCTATTGGCTGCAACGCCAGACACTGCGCGTGGCTCGAAGTATCTATATCCGTCACAGTCGGGGGTGCCATCGGACGTACACAGCGAACAGAGTGATGGGAACTTGGACTCTGAAAAATTACAATTATATAATATTACTACAGCATACATAGCACTTGTAATCCATGAAATACTCACAGAAAAATGATTAATTCTATCAGTCTTAAAAATAAAAATCGAATATAAACCCGTTGACCAATGTTTCATCATGAGAAACACTGGTCATCAAATCATGAGTCCATCTAACAGCACTATCTCAATTGATAATAAAATAATTGAAGCTGTTGAAGAATATATATACCTTGGACACAAGATAAAATTAGGAAAGGATAACCAGACAGCAGAAATACCCAGAAGGATAGGACTAGCTTGGGCAGCCTTTGGGAAACTTAAACATGTCCTAAAAAACAGAGATATTCCCACATGTCTGAAAAGAAAAGTGTTTGAAACATGTATCCTGCCTGTGCTTACGTATGGTCTGGAAACTATCACGCTAACTGCGAGGACCATACATAAGCTAAAATGCACTCAGAGATCCATGAAAAGGCAAATGATAGGCGTAAGTCTAAAGAACAAAATTAGAAATGAAGAAATCAGACGCCAGACAAAAGTTGTTGATGTCATTGATCGAGTTGCAAAACTTAAATGGCAATGGGCAGGTCATGTTGCCAGACAGGGTACGGACAGATGGGCACCCAGAATTCTAAATTGGAGACCATGGGATATGAAAAGGGGAATAGGCCGGTCCCAGAAAAGGCGGGCCGATGATATTGTCCCTGTCGCTGGAAGCAGATGGGTTCAAAAAGCCCAAAACAATGACGAGTGGAAGCTCTTAGAAGAGGCCTACATCCAGCAGTGGAGAGATGGCTGAGAAAGAAGAAGGAGAAGAAGACCAGTGTTTTGGGGGGCAAGTCTGGAAACTCAAAATCACTACAAATTTGTTGCTTCCTTAAAAAAATATGTGATAAATACGCTTAAAATTTGTGAACTCGTGACTCTCCACTATTCCATAGTAGTGGAAAGTAAAAATCACTACGAATAGGTTGCCTCCTCCCTTTTTGAAGTTGGGTTAAAATACATAGATGACTCACTGAGTTTTTTGTCCTCATCTGGATTGAGCAGCCATGGTCCGGGTCTGCAGGCTGCTGAGAAGAATCTACTGAGATCATGTGCGTCGTCTTCGGCTGAACTCTTTGAATCCTTGACACATTCCTTCGTTGCTGACACCACCTTGATTCAATTATTATAATTTATATCTATTACAGACAATTTGTATTATAATTATTTTTAAAATATTTTTAAATCTTTCAAAGTCCTAGATATACGGCAACTCTATACAAGATCAACCTTATATTTATTTTTTAAAAATAATTCAAATTTCACGAAAGTTAACACAAGGGACACTAGGATTAAAACTTCGGGTAGCTATCGAGTTCCGAAAATGAATACTAAATTTGGACAAAGATTTTTTTTATATTGCACCGCGTTTATTTAGGAACAAGGTGGCTACTCGAAGTAGGTAGACTCCAGAATTAAATGAATGTGTCAACAATAATACTTACTTAATTTTTTGGTTTCTTCTTGTATATTGTATTTATTGGCTGTCATGTTTTTTTGTGAATTTTTTACTGTGTAGGTTTATCCAACTGTCGATTTGTTCAGGAGAACTTTGTTCTCTTAACATATCGACAATGTTTCAAGCCAGAATACGCGAGAATTGTATGAAGAGGTCTACTTTTTTCACGGCATTTCCAACTTTGAGATCAAAAAACACCAACTTAGAGGCTTCGCAGCATATATGTTCCATACACGGATTTACTCAGAATTCGGAGTAGAACATTTCGTGTGTCTGTGTGTGTGTCCGTCCCCCCCTTATAACTTTTGATCCGCTCAATTTACAGAGCCCAAAATTTCAGAATATATAAACAGTTATAGGCCTACAAAACTTTTATACTCAGAATTTTGAATTTTTGTTTCAGTCAGGGGTTATCAACTTTTGAATTTTTACTTTATTTTTCCATATATCTCAGAAACCATAAAAGCTAGAACGCTGAAAATTGGTATAAACACAGAAAAATACAAAATCTCAAATTAGTTTTTTCAAAAAAAATCCAGGGTTTCTCAAACGTTTTTTATTAAGAAAAATATTTTTTTTATGATAAATTTATGAGTTTAACTGCCTATATTTCCAAATATTTTAAAAATATCGAAAAAAGCCGAAACACCCCAACTAGATAATTTAATTTTCTATAAAAAATATACAAGATGTATTAGCACATCTCAAACTTTTTTTAACAATTTTTATAAAAATTGAATTAAGTGACGACATTTCTTCATACAATTTGTATGGCAATCGCCTACACACAATATCTAAGAAAACTTAATTATTTGATACTAATCTCCAAACATACATACATACCATCATGCTGTTTTCATATTCTGCGTAGGATCAAAGGACTGACCTCCATACTATCCTATCTTGACATACATACATAGGTACAAGTGTTGTATAGAAAATCAAATATCTTAAAATATTAAATAATTTGTGTTTATGGGATTATAGTTTGGTACTTATTCTTCAACTATACATACTATCGCTATCGACAGTTGGATCTCATGTGTTACATGCAACTAGTAAATAATCAATATTTTTACTGTGATTTTTTTATTGTTAAGGATGATATATATTTTATTGTAATTTTTATGTATATGTATGTGTTGTATTGTAAAATGTAATAACTTTAAAAACTTTATTGACAGTTGCTTCGGAACAGACTCTGTCTAGTGAAGCAGTTATAAAAAAAAATCAATTATTATCATTTATATGTATTCGGACCAGCTTTATTTATTACAGTCCCATACCAAGAACGTGTAGACAGTATAACACAGTAACTATATATTTTTTTTCTGACTAATGTAACTCAAAACGATATCAAATGTATATTTTTTATAGCTTCTTAAGTACTAACTTCTCCGTGTCATCTTACCGACGAGAACTCTACGACGATGTCCGGGGGAATTTCTTTGGACCCATTGGACATGCGGACCTTGTAGCCACGAAGAGCAACTTTAGGGCTTTTAAGACTTTCTTTTATAAATTCGGTGCAATCTTATATTCACTATCACTGAGCAGTGAGCCAGTTGTTTCCACATGATTAGCTCTCTTTGGCACATTAAGTGCAGTGTCTGCAAGGTTTTAGAGTTCTCCGGACTCTTCTTATGTGTTCTTTCAGAGTTTTGCAAGGGGCCGTAGTCCCCATAAACAGAACGGGTGGTAGTGGGGGAAGAACACAGCCTCTTAAGTAATTCTGTCAAATCAGCAAAATGTGTTTAAATAATACAATCGATTTTAATATGATCTATGGACTCGCGAATTCATTTAACTTTTTGTGAGTATAGTCTTAATTATGTTAGTTACCTTCTTTTCAAAGTATTTGAGAACTCTATCTGACCAGAGTTGTTCTTTGGCTTTGCCGTATCCTGGATGACAGAGACCTCCTCCAGATAATCCACTCAATCCACCAACATGACTAGCCCTCACCACAGCGACTGCTTGGAAGGCATATTGTTCTAAAAAAGAAACAATACAATAAATAAATAGGATAATTCGCGTTAAGTAGCCATCTATAGTGTGTAGGTACATAAAGTAGCCATCTATAGTGTGTAGGTACATAAAGTAGCCATCTATAGTGTGTAGGTACATAAAGTAGCCATCTATAGTGTGTAGGTACATAAAGTAGCCATCTATAGTGTGTAGGTACATAAAGGAACCATCTATAGTGTGTAGGTACATAAAGTATATAGCCATCTATAGTGTGTAGGTACATAAAGTAGCCATCTACAGTGTGTAGGTACATAAAAAGCCATCTATAGTGTGTAGGTACATAAAGTAGCCATCTATAGTGTGTAGGTACATAAAGTAGCCATCTACAGTGTGTAGGTACATAAAGTAGCCATCTATAGTGTGTAGGTACATAAAGTAGCCATCTATAGTGTGTAGGTACATAAAGTAGCCATCTGTAGTGTGTAGGTACATAAAGTAGCCATCTATAGTGTGTAGGTACATAAAGTAGCCATCTATAGTGTGTAGGTACATAAAGTAGCCATCTATAGTGTGTAGGTACATAAAGTAGCCATCTATAGTGTGTAGGTACATAAAGTAGCCATCTACAGTGTGTAGGTACATAAAGTAGCCATCTATAGTGTGTAGGTACATAAAGTAGCCATCTATAGTGTGTAGGTACATAAAGTAGCCATCTGTAGTGTGTAGGTACATAAAGTAGCCATCTATAGTGTGTAGGTACATAAAGTAGCCATCTATAGTGTGTAGGTACATAAAGTAGCCATCTATAGTGTGTAGGTACATAAAGTAGCCATCTATAGTGTGTAGGTACATAAAGTAGCCATCTACAGTGTGTAGGTACATAAAGTAGCCATCTACAGTGTGTAGGTACATAAAGTAGCCATCTATAGTGTGTAGGTACATAAAGTAGCCATCTATAGTGTGTAGGTACATAAAGTAGCCATCTACAGTGTGTGGGTACATAAAGTAGCCATCTATAGTGTGTAGGTACATAAAGTAGCCATCTATAGTGTGTAGGTACATAAAGTAGCCATCTACAGTGTGTAGGTACATAAAGTAGCCATCTATAGTGTGTAGGTACATAAAGTAGCCATCTATAGTGTGTAGGTACATAAAGTAGCCATCTATAGTGTGTAGGTACATAAAGTAGCCATCTATAGTGTGTAGGTACATAAAGTAGCCATCTATAGTGTGTAGGTACATAAAGTAGCCATCTATAGTGTGTAGGTACATAAAGTAGCCATCTATAGTGTGTAGGTACATAAAGTAGCCATCTACAGTGTGTAGGTACATAAAGTAGCCATCTACAGTGTGTAGGTACATAAAGTAGCCATCTATAGTGTGTAGGTACATAAAGTAGCCATCTATAGTGTGTAGGTACATAAAGTAGCCATCTACAGTGTGTGGGTACATAAAGTAGCCATCTACAGTGTGTAGGTACATAAAGTAGCCATCTATAGTGTGTAGGTACATAAAGTAGCCATCTATAGTGTGTAGGTACATAAAGTAGCCATCTATAGTGTGTAGGTACATAAAGTAGCCATCTATAGTGTGTAGGTACATAAAATATAGCAATATTCCAAAGCGGTGTAATCTGTATATTGGTGAATTAATAATAATTAAGTTTTTATGTAGATTCTTAATGCGAAATCGTGCATTTTGACGCAAAGCAATTTATGAAGCATATTGGTAAAATTTAAATTATCAATGGATAATTCAGTAACTCTTCTACTAATTCACTAGCTCTTCGATTCTACGTAAGATACTCTTCGATTCTTGATATATAATTAAGTAGCTCTTCACTTATAATTAATTCATAAGTTTTACAATTCTCGATGAATAAATTATCAATTATATATCTCTTTAAATATCATTATCAATTAACATGATTCATAAGCTCTCAAATTATTATCTATACATGATTCATAAGATCTTCAATTATTATTATCAACACATAATTCATAATCTCTCCAATCATTATGAAGAAATAATTAAGTAGCTCTACAATTCTCAGTAAATAATTACGTAACTATACAAATCTAAATATATAATTCAATAACTCTACAATTATCCAGATGTAATGAAATAGGTACACAATTATCAAGAAATAATTAATTAGCTATATAAGTCTCAATAAATAATTCAGTAGCTCAACAATTCTCAATAAATAATTACGTAACTATACAAATCTAAATATATTATTCAATAGCTCTACAATTATCCAGATGTAATGAAATAGGTATACAATTATCAAGAAATAATTAATTAGCTATACAATTCTCAATAAATAATTCAGTAGCTCAACAATTCTCAATAAATAATTCAGTAACACTACAATTACCAAGAAATAATTCAGTACCTCTACAACTTTCCATAAATAATTCAGAAGCTCTTCAATTCTTACACTATAAATAGGTACGTTTTATATAAAGTTAAAATGTTACCATAACGTTTGTCTTCGTGTCTGACGCTAGCCAAAACATTGTACTTTTCAGGTTGAGCGATTGCAGTTAGAATAGTCTCTTCAGCTGTCAAGATCACAAAGTCGGCCAAGTCCTGGTCCATCTTCAGAAGACAGTCCACACTAAAAATAAATAAACTCTTTACAGCTGTAAATTATTCAACAATAGGCCCTATTCAGATTCGACTAAAAAATTTATACGGAATTTTAGTATATGAGAAATGTCAAAAAGTTGATTGCATTTATACGGAACTCATTACGTCACACCGCGCGGATGAAAACCTTTTACACAAGTCGCCCGTTGGTTACAGACGTTTTCGTACTCTGAAATGTATCAGAATTGGACATAATAAAAGCATAATTATATTATAGAGAACACAGTAAATTCTAGCAACTTTGTAAAAAAATCTCACCTGTCTATAGCCGTTACACATGTCACTTGACTGTTTCCTTTGTCCAATGCCTGACATTCGGCTATCTTCCCTGGACTCGCACATACTTTATCTGAAAACAATTCCAAACTTTAATAACTTTATATAAAATAAACCAAAATTAAAAAAAAATAAGTTTGTCTGACAATAAGTTGCAAGATGGGTGATGGCAAAGTGGTTGGCGCGCTGCGTTAGTAATACAGTGGTCGCGGTTTCGAATTTTTTAATTTTGTTTAGTCATTTCGTTTAGCATTTTTGAATTAGTCAATTAAGGTCACACATCCTCCTTCTACACTATATTTAAGATGGAGGTGATATTGTAAATTATATAATGTATAAACTTTTTATGTTCGTGTATTTAGTTATTGATTAAAATCAAGAAAAAATAATAATTACATTAATTTTGTTGAAATTCTTGAGGATCGCTCAAAATATGTGACGTTACCTCCACATTTACTCTAATAACGAAAACGTCCTTCAAATATCCTTGAAGTCCTGAGTAATACTCAGGACTTGTCTATGAATACGTGTATTGAACGACATTACAAAGGACTTGTAAATTATTCAAATTAAATGCAAAAACATATAACGATCTCGCTTTGAACTCAAATGATTTAAGCATCCAGATACTTAACATAGGTATTAAAGTATTGGGCTTTAAAATATCCATACATTTCAAAAATCTTGAATATTTGTTTAAAAAATCTAAAGTCATTCAATAATTTTACAAGTTATGTACCAACAAACCTAACCTTTATAATCATAAAAACTTCTTGACACCTAATAAAAACAATGATTTTTTTGTCCAACTGTCTATAATGAATCGACAAAATTGAATTTAGTGACGACATCGTTTCATACAATTTGTAAGGCAGAAACACATCTCACTAAATATGTAGTTTGATACCTACTTAATCTACATACATATATCATGCAGTTTTCATTCTCTGGGTAGGAAAAACGGACTGACCTCCATACTGCTATCCTATCCTGACATACATACCTACATATTTTATATAGAAAACAAAATATCTCAAAATATTTATTAATTAGTGTTTATGACATGTGATAATAGTTTGGTGGGTATTCTTCAATTATGTATACTATCGCCATCTACAGTTTGATCTCTTGTGCTACATGCAACTGGTTTTACAAAAATATCACTCCTTTTCCAAAAACATAACCCGAATAATAACATCGCATTTCTACAAAAATATCACTCTTTTTCCAAAAATATATCGCGAATAATAACACCCCTTTTTTACAAAAAATATCACTCCTTTTCCACATTTCTAGAAAAATATCACCCCTTTTCCAAAAACATAACGCGAATTATTATACCGCTTTTCTTCAAAAATATCACTCCTTTTCCAAAAACATAACCCGAATAATAACATCGCATTTCTACAAAAATATCACTCCTTTTCCAAAAATATATCGCGAATAATAACACCCCTTTTTTACAAAAAATATCACTCCTTTTCCACATTTCTAGAAAAATATCACCCCTTTTCCAAAAACATAACGCGAATTATTATACCGCTTTTCTTCAAAAATATCACTCATTTTCCAAAAACATAAGCCGAATAATAACACCGCTTTTCTACAAAAATATCACTCATTTTCGGAAAGATAACGCGATAAATAAAACCCCCTTTTTAAAAAATATTACTCCATTTCCAAAAAAATAACGCGAATAATAACACCCCTTTTTCTACAAAAAATATCACTCCCTTTCCGAAAGATAATGCGAATATTAACACTGCTTTTCGACAAAATTATCCCTCATTTTCCAAAAAATAATATTATTAATAACACCGCTTTTCTAAAAAATATCACTCATTTTCCGAAAGATAACGCGATAAATAAAACCCCTTTTCTATAAAATATCACTCCATTTCCAAAAAAAAAAAAAACGCAATAATAACTCTTTCTACAAAAAATATCACTCTTTCCGAAAGATAATGCAAATATTAACACTGCCTTTCGACATAAATATCCCTCATTTTCAAAAAATAATGCATTTAATAACACCGCATTTCTACAAAATATGTCACTTCTTTCCCGAAAGATAACGCGATAAATAAAAGCCCTTTTCTATAAAATATCACTCCATTTCCCAAAAAATATCGTCAATAATAACACCCCTCTTTCTACAAAAAATATCACTCTTTTTCCGAAAGATAATGCGAATATTAACACTGATTTTCGACAAAAATATCCCTTATTTCCAAAAAAAATGTAATTTATAACACCGCATTTCTACAAAAATATCTCTCCTTTTCCAAAAACATAACGCGAATTATTATACCGCTTTTCTTCAAAAATATCACTCAATTTCCGAAAGATAACGCGATAAATAAAACCCCTTTATTAAAAAATATAACTCCATTTCCAAAAGAATAACGCGAATAATAACACCCCTTTTTCTTCAAAAAATATCACTCTTTTTCCGAAAGATAATGCAAATATCAACACTGCCTTTCGACATAAATATCCCTCATTTTCAAAACATAATGCATTTAATAACACCGCATTTCTACAAAAAATGTCTCTTCTTTCCCGAAAGATAACGCGATAAATAAAAGCCCTTTTCTACAAAAATTACACTCATTTTCCAAAAAAATAACACGAATAATGACACCTCTTTTCTACGAAAATATCACTCCTTTTCCGAAAGATAATGCGAATGTTAACACCGCTTTCCGACTAAAATATCCTTCCTTTTCAAAAAAATAATGCAAATATTAACACCGCATATCTACAAAAATAACACTCCTTTTCTAAAATTATAACGCGAATAATAACACCCCTTTTTCTTCAAAAAATATCACTCCTTTTCCGAAATATATTGCGATTATTAACACTGCTTTTCGACAAACTATCCCTGATTTTCCAAAATATAATGCAATTAATAACACAGCATTTCTACAAAAATATCACTCCTTTTCCAAAAACATATCGCGAATTATTTATTATACCGCTTTCTTCAAAAATATCACTCCTTTTCCAAAAATACAAGCCGAATAATAACACCGCTCTTCTACAAAAATATCACTCATTTTCCGAAAGATAACGCGATAAATTAAACCCTTTTCTACAAAATATCACTCCATTTCCAAAAAAATAACGCGAATAATAACACCCTTTTTCTACAAAAAATATCACTCCTTTTCCGAAATATAATGCGAATATTAACAATGCTTTTCGACAAAAATATCCCTCATTTTCCAAAAAATAATGCAATTAATAACACTGCATTTCTACTAAAATATCACTCCTTTTACAAAATCATAACGCGAATTATTATACCGCTTTTCTTCAAAAATAGCACTGCTTTTCCAAAAACATAACCCAAATAATAACATCGCTTTTCAACAAATATATCATTCATTTTCCGAGAGATAACGCGATAAATAAAACCACTTTTCTATAAAATATCACTCCATTTCCCAAAAAAAATCGTCAATAATAACACCCCTCTTTCTACAAAAAATATCACTCTTTTTCCGAAAGATAATGCGAATATTAACACTGCTTTTCGACAAAAATATCCCTCATTTCCAAAAAAAATGTAATTTATAACACCGCATTTCTACAAAAATATCTCTCCTTTTCCAAAAACATAACGCGAATTATTATACCGCTTTTCTTCAAAAATATCACTCAATTTCCGAAAGATAACGCGATAAATAAAACCCCTTTATTAAAAAATATAACTCCATTTCCAAAAGAATAACGCGAATAATAACACCCCTTTTTCTACAAAAAATTTTACTCCTTTTCCGAAAGATAATGCACCGCATTTCTACAAAAATATCACTCCTTTTCCAAAAACATAACGCGAATATAATACCGCTTTTCTACAAAAATATCACTCCTATTACAAAAATATAACGCGAATTAGTATACCGCTTTTCTTCAAAAACATCACTCCTTTTCCAAAAAATAATGCTCATAATAACACCGCATTTCTAAAAAATATCACTCCTTTTCCAAAAAAATAACGCGAATAATAACATCCCTTTTTATACAAAAAATATCACTCCTTTTCCGAAAGATAATGCAAATATTTACACTGCCTTTCGACATAAATATCCCTCATTTTCAAAAAATAATTCATTTAATAACACCGCATTACAAAAAATGTCACTTCTTTCCCGAAAGATAACGCGATAAATAAAAGCCCTGTTCTACCCAAATTACACTTATTTTTAAAAAAAATAACACGAATAATGACACCTCTTTTCTACGAAAATATCACTCCTTTTCCGAAAGATAATGCGAATGTTAACACCGCTTTTCGACTAAAATATCCTTCCTTTTCCAAAAAATAATGCAAATAGTAACACCGCATTTCTACTAAAATAACACTCCTTTTCTAAAATTATAACGCGAATAATAACACCCCTTTTTCTACAAAAAAATATCACTCCTATTCCGAAAGATAATGCGAATATTAACACTGCTTTTCGACAAACTATCCCTCATTTGCCAAAATATAATTCAATTAAAACACCGCATTTCTACAAAAATATCACTCCTTTTCCAAAAACATAACGCGAATTATTATTCCGCTTTTCTTCAAAAATCTCACTCATTTCCCGAAAACATAAGCCGAATAATAACACCGCATTTCTAAAAAATATCACTCCTTTTCCAAAAAAAATAACGTGAATAATAACACCCCTTTTTCTACAAAAAATATCACTCCTTTTCCGAAAGATAATGCTAATGTTAACACCGCTTTTCTACATAAATATCCCTCATTTTCCAAAAAATAATGCAAATAATAACACCGCATTTCTACAAAAATATCACTTCTTTCCCGAAAGATAACGCGATAAATAAAACCACTTTTCAATAAAAATTACACTCCTTTTCCGAAGGATAATGCGAATATTAACACTGCTTTTCGACATAAATATCCCTCATTTTCAAAAAATAATGCAATCAATAACACCGCATTTCTACTAAAAATGTCACTTCTTTCGCGAAAGATAACGCGATTAATAAAACCCCTTTTCTAAGAAAATATCACTCCTTTTCCGAAAGATAATGCGAATGTTAACACCGCTTTTCGACAAAAATATCCCTCCTTTACCAAAAAATAATGCAAATAATAACACCGCATTTCTATAAAAATATCACTTCCTTCCCGAAAGGTAACGCGATAAATAAAACCCCTTTTCTACAAAAATTACACTCATTTTCCAAAAAATAACACAAACAATGACACCTCTTTTCTACGAAAATATCACTCCTTTTCCGAAAGATAATGGGAATGTTAGCACCGCTTTTCGACAAAAATATCCTTCCTTTTCCAAAAAATAATTCAAATAGTAACACCGCATTTTTACAAAAATATCACTCCAACTTTTGAATTTTTATTTTATTTTTCCATATATCTCAAAAATCATAATAACTAATACGCTGAAAATTGGTATAAATATAGACAAATAAAATTAGATGGGTCGATGGCAGAGCGGTTAGTGCATTGGGTTAGATCCAGTGGTCGCGAATTCGAATCCTGCCTCGACCGATTTAGTTCACCTATAGCACAAGCATTTATACTTATTTTAGGGAACGTAGGAAGATGTATATGTACTTGTTTAACAGGGACATATTCATTTCATATATAAAAAAATAACAATAAAAAAAATCGCTTTTTCAAAGAAATTTCAGAGGTTCTCAAACATTTTTGTATGATAAATTTTTGTGTTTACCCGCCTGTACATCCAAAGTTATTAGAAAAAAACGAGACACCCCAACTAGATAATTTAATTTGCTATAAAAAATAGCATTGTAGTAGTACATCTCAAAAAAAATTTAACAATATTTATAAAAATTGAATTTAGTGACGACATTGTTTCATACAATATGTAAGGCAGTAAACACTACACAATATCTCACTCAATAGTTTGATACTAATCTACAAACATACATCATGCTGTTTTCATATTCTGGGTAGGAAAAACAGACTGACCTCCATACTAGCCTATTGTGACATATATACCTACATAATTTATATAGAAAACAAAATATCTTAAAATAGTTATTAATTTGTGTTTAAGTTTTGTACGCATTCTTCAATTAGGTATACATAGTATCGCCATCGAGAAGCACTGATCAGATATCCTTCAAAATCTAATGGGGTCTAAGCGAGTATTAGATATACAAATTTGCAAAAATTGAAAAGAATCGAATGAGTATAATAATCGATGAAGTATAATAATCGATGAAGTATAATAAATACGCCGTACATATCACACACACACACACACAGATACATTGTGATGAAACTTTCAGAATACAAACTCAACATTATACTAATTGATAATCTGCAATAAGAAAATAGTCTTAAAAATTGCGAATTCATAACTACCCGCAATATTTCCTTTGGATAAGTGAGTAGTAAATAATATATAAGTAACAATCA
Source organism: Molanna angustata (assembly GCA_963576475.1). Classification (NCBI taxonomy): domain Eukaryota; kingdom Metazoa; phylum Arthropoda; class Insecta; order Trichoptera; family Molannidae; genus Molanna; species Molanna angustata. The sequence goes on from OY754983.1 coordinate 14,920,491, forward strand.
TTCACCCAATATCTCACCATAATATGTAACTATTCCTATCTTATCTTAACAATTGCAGTGACAATCTGTAATTCGCTTTGATATTACTCAATTCATCTTTATTTTATATAATTTATTATACCTACACTGTGTGTTGTCCTCTAAATAAATAAATATATATATGATATATGAAAATATATACTTATAATGATGACATAATATAAACCAAATATGTTATGATAGCATATATGCATACGCAAAAATTGGATTTATTCCGTGGCGAGACATAATGATATTTTTGACAAATTTTATATTTCGTGATATAAATTTATTAAAATGATATAAATGAATACTTACAAAAATCACCTCGCTGCTGTGCAGAAACAAATGATAGACAACTTAGTACAAAAAACAATACCATATATTTGATACTCATTGTTGAAAAACTTCACATATAAATTATGTAATAATTTAAATTATAAATACTTCTCCGTTCACGCCAACATGGCGGCGCACCCTACAACTTTATCAAACCACGCCCCGCGTCAAACTTAAATATAACCAATCAAATAAATCCTATTTTTCTATAAAACTGCGTCAACTGTTTTGTAAAAATCGTCGGTCGATAATTTTTAATTGACTAATAAGCGCGCCTTCGATATTAAACGGAGCCTAACCTACAAAAACCTATAAAATGTCCGAAAAATCGAGTTGGAATGAACGCGCCAACCTTTAAAATGACAATCTAATGATAACTATCTTATCTAATTGTTATATTATATATAGGTACATACTTTTTGGTATGTGATAACGGCAAGATTGCAGCCGGCGATACTAAGTTCTGGGTAAATAATTTAAAAATAGTCCTAAGTCCCTACATTTGAATGACATCAAAGATAATAAATAGGTAGGTAGGTACTATGATACATGCAATAAATATTTATATTACATTTTATTGGAAAATGTATGAAATTTATTTATTCAGAACAACAAATTAATTAAAATGGTGAACAAATAATTGTGTACAGTATAATTTTAATATTTTCAAGAAAAAATGTATCGGGGGGGGGAGGGCAATTCCAGTTAAACGGTGATATCAAAACCTTCATTATAACCCATAACGGTGATATCAAAACCTTCATTATAACCCATAACGGTGATATCAAAACCATCGTGATAATCCATGACGGTGATATTAAAACCTTTATTATAACCCATAACGGTGATATCAAAACCTTCATTATAACCCATAACGGTGATATCAAAACCTTCATGATAACCCATGACGGTGATATTAAAACCTTCATTATAACCCATAACGGTGATATCCTTCATGATAACCCATAACGGTGATATCAAAACCTTCATTATAACCCATAACGGTGATATCAAAACCTTCATTATAACCCATAACGGTGATATCAAAACCTTCATGATAACCCATGACGGTGATATTAAAACCTTTATTATAACCCATAACGGTGATATCCTTCATGATAACCCATAAAGGTGATATCAAAACCTTCATGATAACCCATAAAGGTGATATCAAAACCTTCATGATAACCCATAACGGTGATATCAAAACCTTCATGATAACCCATAACGGTGATTTCAAAACCTTCATGATAACCCATAACGGTGATATCAAAACCTTCATGATAACCCATAACGGTGATATCAAAACCTTCATGATAACCCATAACGGTGATTTCAAAACCTTCATGATAACCCATAACGGTGATATCAAAACCTTCATGATAACCCATAACGGTGATTTCAAAACCTTCACAAAAACCCATAACGGTGATATCAAAACCTTCACGGGTTATCATGAAGGTTTTGACTCAACCGTTTGACCGGACTTGCCCCCCTGATCCCGATTTCCTCTCCTTGTCCTTTCCCAATCCTTATTTTACTACGAAGTGTTTTTTTTAATCCTATTCTTTAGTGTAATGTATATTTTCTTTGTAAATAATTTCACTATCATCATTGGACTTAAAAAAATTCGATCACATTTCCTATTACCGTAATACGTTCTCCATTGGCCTAAGATACGACAACGGCGAAATATACATATTTTGTCACTTCTATATCGTCTGCTGACAGGAAAAAGTCACTAACTGCCTATTTTGGCAAAATTGAGTTAACTATGCTATCATATTCACCAAAACACACTTTATGTTTACCTATTACATCTGGAAAAAAAATTATCTTCATATCAGGTCCCGTTGCGGAGATTTTTCGGAAAAATATTCATTATCTGCATTTTTTTTCAATTATGCCGTCTGGAAAAAGTCATTATCGTTGTAATGAAGTCTTTTTTACATATTTTAATATTTTACATATCTTTTTTACGTATTTAACTACCAACATTCGAAAATTTTAACACATTAACTAAAAATAATAATTTTCGATAAATACATAGCATCACATCCTAACTGGGTAGGCAGAGAGAAAAGAACGCCATTGTTTTCTATCCCGGATTGTATTTATCGCCTTATTTATATTGATACATCATCTCAACATTTTAGTCTGTTATTCTCATACATCAACCCATGCATGTCCCTAACGGGGTAGGCAGAGAGAACCAAACACTATATTTTTATATCCTGGAACACATACATCGCCTCATCAATATTATACATCATTATTACATGTTCATCTTTTTTTGTGTTTGCCTGACACTGTTCATTTACAGCACAAGTTGGGTATTATGAGGATGCATAAATGTACCTACTTGTTAAACGAACATGTTCTTTAAAAAAAAAACAAAAAAAAACTATATTTTTACATGTATTGTTGATGTTAACGGTATTTAAGGTTTAGAATTCATCATATGATTTAGAACAAACCCAGGTTTAATATTGGTTAATTCATAAAAAAAATATATAAGACAGAAAATAGAAGTTGATCTGAATATCTTCTGAAAATGTGAGTAAATACCTAAATTTCTATTAATTTTAAAGTCATGAAAAAAATTTAGAGGTCCTGGGCACAATAGGTATGTACCTTTCATTTGAAACATCTGAAATATTCATGATAGGTACTATTAAAATTAGAATATTAGAAGAATACGAAAAGTTTGGAAGAAATTGCAAAATGGCAATAAACTCGCCACTTGTGCAGGTTGCAAAGAAGTGATTAAAATTTGAAATTTTTTATGAAAGCATTATAATGAATTTTGCCACATAGAAATATTACATACAATCTCACACAGTATGGCAGATGAGCCGTCAGGAAAATCTCATTATATGCAATTTTGTGTTTTTTTTTCATTCCCTATGAGTTTTTGTCAAATTTTAACATCAAATATAGTTAGATTAGGCTACTTTTTATATATGTTGAAAAATTCATGACAATCTATAAACAATTAAAGAAGTTATGAGAGTTAATATTGCCGAAAAACTTTGACAGCCATTATCTCGAAAACATGTTTGTTGCAGTTAGTGACTTTTTCCTGTCAGCAGACGATATAATACGCTCTTTAATCCTAATTCACCGCAGTACATTAAAACCAAATTCACCTATTTATCTAATCACGGCCTATCGCTTCCATCTGCTGAATGTACTACATTAACTATCCCCATTCACAACACTGATTTTTTCAGCTCTTCCTTTGAAGTGCGTTCAGCAAGACTCTGGAATAATTTGAGTCCTGATATAACTTCGTCAAACTCGCTTTCCATTTATCTCTCCGATAATACCTGATCCCTATCCTTTTCCTTCCTTCCCTTTGCTACGTAATATTTATCCCTAAACACCTGATCTCGATTTTCTCTTATTGATCCTTCCCAATCCTTTTTTTGGTGCTATGATGTTTTTTTTATTTTTTTTTACATTTACATATCTTGGTGTTATATATATTTTCTTTATTCTTTTGTAGCTTTCATTTTTTGTTGATGTGCGTGTATAATTCTGTCACTCTGTAATCTGGTTGGTTGGAAGAAATTGCCTAATGGCAATAGGCCCGCCAGTGTGCATTATATTTGTTTATATTTTGTACAAAAGTTAAATAAATAAAATAAATATCATCTGTCATTCTTTTGCACATATATAATTTGTTCATACTTTGTAATCTGGATGGTTAAGGCCCTTGTATAGGCTGGGTACACTGATGTACACAAAAATACACGCTAAATAACCTTCTAATGTACGAAACATCAAAAAATATTGTGTATCACCTAATGTGTGATATACAACATTTTTTCGTGAAGAAAAGGTAAAATTTAAAGGTTTATTCAAAATAGCAAGAATGGTAATTAAAATATTACAATATTAAGAAAATCAGCCGGCAGATTTTCATATTCTCTTTCGATTGAAGTAAAAATCTACTTCATAGGCCTTGTAGTGTTTTAGTTACATACAGTAAAAAATTAAAAAAGGGTTTTACTAAAATAAATTTTACAAGAAAAGTATTAAACAAATTCAAATTTCAAAAAACTCATACAATAGAATAAAGATGTTAATACAAACTGTTCTTTATTTTAAAGATGTATCTTTTGAGGATACTGGGGAAATTATTTTCAAAATATACTATATAGCCTACTATAGCCTCTTAAAATAAATTGCCTAATGGCAATAAGCCCGCTAGTGTGCAATATAATATATTTGTTCATTTTTTGTTGCTATTTCTTGCATATATGTATGTGTGGACGTAAGTGTCAGTGTGAATGTATGTATACATGTGTATATATAATGCTCTTTTCTCTATTGTGTAAAAACCTGAACTGTTTTTTTTACTGTACATTTATTTCTTTCTATGTATATGTAGGTATTATAATCTATATTTTTTAAAGGATTTTTCATCCATCCAATGTAAAATGCTAATTTTGTATGTAAAAGATATGGTTTGTGTAGCAATGCTCTAAGATCTATGTTCAAAGCTCTAAACTCTAAGCTTTAATATCAAAACTCAAAGTTCTAATCTGAAACTTTAAGGTCTATGCTCTATACCCAAAGCTCTCAGCTATAATCCCTAAGCTCTAAAATCTTGGCTGTAAGCTCTTAACTCTAAGCTTTAAGCTCTTAGCTATAATCTCTAAGCTCTTGACGGTAAGCTCTAAGCTCTTAACTTTAACTTTAAGGTCTAAGATCAAAACGCAAAGCTCTAAGCTCAAACTCTAAGCTCTCAGGTCTTGGCTGTAAGCCCTAAGATAAAAACTACTGTATTTTATGAGACCTTTGGGTGAGTTTTTATACAAAATATGAGTCTAATTCTTCTTCTTTTATGAAGACTTTTGGGTCAATTTTAAAAAAATATATTTCCTTTAGCGTAATTCTTCTTTTTCTTATTTCATGTAGACCTAGGGTGAGTTTTTAAATAAACTATTTCCTTTAGTCTTATTCATTTTCTTCTTCTTTTATGTATACATTTAGGTCAGTTTTTATACAATATATTACCTTAAGTATAATTCTTCTTCTATTAAAACGCTTAAACTCAATCAAATTTCAAACCACTTTTCATTGTCCGATTTAGCAAAAGTTTTGTGTGACAATATTATAAAAACGATTGCTTATTCCTTCACTAATTTTCATTCTTGGCCAACGGTGGGACATTAAAGCTAGTAAATAAATAAATAACATACTTATATGTTTCTATGATGTACATATTAAAATATAGGCGCGTGATTTTATAGCAGTTGTAATACTTATAATATACAAATGTCATCATTAAGTAAATAATATCGACGAACAGAATATTCGTCACTATTTAAATATACATCATACATAGTTTGTTTGTTATCTCTCAGACCTTCCTCGAGTATTGTAGTCACAGTGGTGTAGCCTATACATACCTGACATCAAGATTTATTTACACTTCCTCGAGTATTGTAGTCACAGTGGTGTAGCCTATACATACCTGACATCAAGATTTATTTACACTTCCTCGAGTATTGTAGTCACAGTGGTGTAGCCTATACATACCTGACATCAAGATTTATTTACACTTCCTCGCACCCTGCACGAATGCCGAGTTTATTGCCATGTGTCAATTTCTTCAATAGTTTTTTTTATTATAATATACTAGACGTCGAAGTTACCCAAACCCAACCCAAACCCAAACATCTTGCGCTGTGAGGCACCGGCTTAGAATAGTGCTTCCACTCTTTTCTATTATTGTTTTCGAGTGTCCCGTAAGAGCCGGGTAATCGAAAATACATCAGGCAACAATAACATCTGACATAGTTCAGGGGGGCAAGTCTGGTTGCTTATTTACCCAGGGTATGGAATCATTCCATTTTCTAAACCTCATGGCAAGTCCCGTCTTGGGTTTTGGTGAGCGAAATCACGATTTCACGGAGATTCCACGAATTAGTACCAAATGGCAAGTCCCGTTCAGGGTAATCGAAAAGATTCCATCGATAATCGGGGTTTTGATTTCGCTTGCAAAATAGGTGGTGTTTTGCGAGCTGTCAAATTTGTTCAATGTTTAAAATGACGAATCTTTTATATATCTCAGAAAAGTGTATCAACTTTTTACGAAAGTATACAAATAAAACATTAATGTTTCATTCAAAATTATTTGTTTTGATCCAGAAAGGTTATTTGTGTGAAAAAAGACCACTTTAGTGTAGCATGTTTTTTTGTGTTTTTTGCGTATTTCTCTCGTTGGTTTGATTGATGAATGAGAATTTGTGTTTTTGGTTGATTTTTGCGAATATTAAAATAAATAAGAAGTTGTATGAATTTGTATAAGACATATTTATTATAAGATAAGTGGTCATTATTATTCACAAAAAATCGCTACAATGAAGAATTGATGACGAAGAAGAAAGAAAAGTTCGTTTTCAATCACTGCATATATGTAGGTAATCTAAGATGCCGCCAAATTTATGAGTCGTTTCGCCGCGGAGGATGCGCGCCGCGCGGAGGTACACGTTCATACACGTTGCTGTCAGTGTAAAGACGGAAAAAATGTTCGAGCCAGTTCAACGAGTATAAAATCAAACCATCTGACTCCAAATATTATCCGGAGATATCTAATTTCAACGTTAAAAACTGGTAAACGTAAAATACTCTCTAGTGGTGAAAACAAATTAGTTGTACCTACCTAATTTGAATTTGTTTTGCAACTTTCTTTCCTGTGCGGTGAGATGTCAAGATTCACAAGCATAATGTCATTATGTACACATTAAGAAGCCAGCATTTGGTCTTTATGGAGAATACTGTAGAGTTCCAGGTACTTCTCATGTTTGTTGAAGACAGGCCTGCTTTACCCAATTTGGATTGCCGATGCTTCCGTCCCTTGTCAACTGAGCAGCGAGATATTTAAAGGACTCAACATTTACTGTAATGTCTCCATCTACTGTCTAGCATTAGTGCAGAAGTCGTTGCACATTACATTGATCTTCACAACATTAATTTTTAGCCCAACGCTTCATGAGTGAGTTTATAGGTTCTCGGTGGTGACTGAACCAGTCAGAGTGCATATCACTGACTTTTACTCGACGTTTGCTGCCTTTGTGCAAATATTCAATTATCCTCACAATTTTGTCTGGTATGCCATATGCAGAGAGAATCCCCCATAAGCTTGGTCAGTGAGGACTGTCAAAAGTATGAAGCTATAATATTACTAGTCAAAAGCCTTTTCATCTACGAAGCAACACGCCAGGGAACTTTGACTCAATGCTTTGTTGCAGAAGGCACCTGAGATTATGTTCTGCACATGACTTCCTAGGAATAAAACAGGGTTTGTAGGAATATGAGATGAAAATATCACTTTTTATTATTTAAATAAAGTAGATAAAAAACTACATAACATGTATTTGTACTTAACTCCATTCAAACGTTTATATAAAAATTCAAAATATTCTACAAAACTATCTTTCATTAATGAATATAACGTTCTCTTAAACTAAGCATGAATCCTATAGGTGAACAAAATTGTTTGAGGCAGGGCGCAGTTTAAGCTTGGTATCACTGGATTACTAAGCCAGTGCGATGCCTGCTCCAACACAAACTTATCTTCAATCGATTATTTTTTTAAAGAATAAATTTGTCCTTGAAACAAGTACATATACATCTTCATATGTTCCCTTAATAAGCATAAATTATGCTTGTGTTAAAGGTGAACGAAATCTGTAGAGACAGGATTCGAACTCGTCTCTTAATTTATGGAATAAAGTACAAATTGATAGCATTACTGTCTGACATTATAGAGAATAATTTGACAATACTTACATTATGCAATTTCATGTGCTCTGATCAGAAGCTGGCATTTATCGTTGGAGGTATACAAGATTTTAACAATAAAATTAGAGATGGGATTTAAAATAAAAATACATCTTAAAATTATTAATTATATGTATATTAACAATTGGATTACATCTTAAAAATATTATTTATTATATGTATATTAACAATTGGGTTTCTTCAAATTGAATGCTACTCAAATACCTCATTACCTGCTTGATAAATCTTGAAATCACAATACCTATAAGCATCAAAATTTGTGATGTAGAGAATCTAATAGGTTACGGATACATTTTTTGTTAGCATGTTTTGTATACATGTCTTATATTCACAAACCCTTAAAATATTTAAATCCATGTAACACAATAATGAATATAAATAAATATATAGACCTTACACCATAAACCAATTCATTGAAGCTCCATACTAAAAACAATAATCCAAATTCTGAATGAAAAAAGCTGCCAGATTTTGAATAACTATAAAATATGTTTCATACTCAGTATTAAAAATAACTGTTTCATTAAGCATTTAATATTAAGAGATTGAAACGTGTTGATATAGTTGTGATACCTCCACATATTACACTAAACACAAATATTAATAAATTCCTGTATGTTTTATATCTACTAACAATCTTTTACTATTTATATTTGTAATTAAAATCATTCACAATTTTATTTTCACACAAAATTACTGTAGAAATCTACGTATGTACATAATGTACAACACATAATGGTAATACAAGAACTCAAGACATATTTCAAGAATATATAAAAAACTTTCATATACCTACACCTTATTTTTTTTAATCAAAGCAACACAAAACAACCACTTTAAAAAAGCATAAGTAAATCTAAATTATGTAATGAATATACATAAATATATAGACTTTACATCATAAACAAATTAATTCAAGTTTCATATTTAAAATTCAACAATAACAACATCTAAATGAAAAATATATATATTTTTAAATAACTACAACATATTATATTTCATGCTCCATAAAAATGTACTTCAAAGCAAATGTTTCAATAAGTATTTAATATCAATGTAATAGTAAAGAGAAAGTTATGATCTGTAAGTCTAATAGGAATAAAACACACTTACATACTTAAGTTTTATTAGTAATTTAATATTTAGGCATTAGATGGTATCGGTCTGTAAAAGACTATCATCAGAGTGTGTTTTATTTCTATTTTATAATGGTGTTTCACAAATAAATGTCCGTAGACAAACTTATAATAAAAGAGTTATCTATAGTGATACTACCTCTACATTTTATACTAAATATTATTATTTCTATCTCAGTTTATGTAATATTAGCAAACAAAGTTATTAGTTATTAATTTTAAAATGCTTGGCACAGAAATTATTCTCAAGGCGTGGATACTTCAGAGTGATTGTTTTAACTTCTCCGTCAAGATCTTTTTCAAATCCAATAGATGTAATAATTGAGAACATATAGCAGATTTGGAAGTAGGAATCCATTCTTTGTTGAATTGCTGATATCTATTTTGGTGTAACATCGTGGAGAGGCACATTAAAATTGAAACAGTGCCCATCCTTCTTCAGATAAGTCTCATAATTTAATTCACGGCCAGGAACACAGCAATAATACAGAACCACCTGTAAATTTAAACATTGTTAAGTACAAATTGTATCAGATTATAACATGAACACCGTCTGGAAACTCAGTACATTGGAAAAAAGTATTAAATTACCCCTTCCCCCTCTATCCCCTTCGGGGACTTTGTATAGATGGCAGTAGTGTCAATTATGGCAGGTTTACTATTCAGTTACCTACCAGTTTTTTTACTAACCGATTAAAATAAAAAACGAGTAGGTAGGTTCCTACATTTGTTTATGGTACAAATATTATTTTGTCTATGCTTGTTTTAGTTATTCAACCAATTAGAAGCACCCATTTCAAATCTAAAAAGTGGTGTGAGGTCAACCAACAACCAACAGTTTTAATGGAAAGTTTGATAACATCAATGTTTTTATTTTAAAATTTACGAATTTTCAAATTTATCTGAAATCGATTGGTGCTAGTGTTCCAGTTTTGCACTTATATTATCGAAAATGCATATGAAGTATTTTGTTTTACTAAACAAAGGCAATTATACACTGTGATACATTATGTTCCAACGGATATTTTTTTGTGTGAGTGAAAAAATACAAAATATGTAGTATATTTTGAGAAAGTCATCTATTATAGATGGAAATTAAGAAAAACAAAGAGGAATAAATAAGATGCATTTAATATTTGCCCCAGGTAAAATAATATTATTACCGTTTTTGTTTAGAGGTTATGTTGTATGTCACTTTGAAATTTATTCGATGTATCAATTTTAATGAAACAACTTATTTTATCGATAATCCAATATTTTTGTTAGTAACAAGTTGATCCGATATCTATAAATGATAGTACTAGCAATATTTTTAAAACAATTGCATGTAGTGGTGATATTTTACTCTGGTTAGAAATTTGGCAAAAACTTTATAAATATAGTTATTTTATCAATTCCAAGTTGACAACATTATTAATACTAGAAAACTAATAGTTCAATGCGCTTATGTATGTAATATAATGGTGTTTTGTTTTTCAGAATTGACTTTGAGCAGACTCGGCAGACTGAGCGATATTCCATGAAAATTTATACAGTTCAACCCATGAATCCACGAAGAAATTTATAAGTCCATAGTATTTTTGTCTACTACATAATATTAAGATTTAATTATATTGTTTAATGAATACAAACATTGTAGGTATGATATAGTTTACAATATATAATAACTTTGTTTTAAATATTCTTTTATTTTCATAACTCAATTAGAGAGAAAAAGAATACTTACCTATCTTTCTAACTTTCTAGAAAAACAATTTGCTATCTCTGCTGTTCAAGATTAAAACACTGATTCTTTGATTTTTTGGGAATAATGTCTTTTTTTGCATTATCGTAAAAATATTTTTTTATAATTTTTCTTTATAAAAAGTGATTTATACCTAGAATTTTTTGGTAATGAAATTCTCCCAAAAAACAAAATTCAGTGTTTTAATCTTAAACACTGGGGAAGGTCAGTAATATTATTATTATTATTACTGGATTCCAGTAACACTTTCGGGGACCAAACAGAGATGGCGCTAAAAGCGCGGCATTAAAGAAAAAGTCGAAGTTTCCCTTCTACAAACAGAGATGGCGCTAAAAGCGCGGGATCAAAAAAAAGTCGAAGTTTCCCTTCTAAATAAGTTCTCTTTTCTATGAACATGAACGTTATATGATGGTGAGAGGAGATATATTTATGTTTTGACAAATGTCATTCAAAATGAGTAGATTTCGTTTAAAATAATAAATTATTGAAATAAAACCATAAAGAAACGTTTAAGACCATTACATTGTGTAAAAGAGTTTGGAATTTCCTATTTATCTATCACTTTAAAGTATGATTTGTCATGACACAAAATCATCTGTAAATTTAAACCGTGAAGGTATATTTAAGTATAAATGTCATTCAAATACTGTAAAATTCGTTTAAAATAACAAAATATTGAAATATAACCATAACGAAACGTTCAAAATCATTTTATAATTATATGAAAGAAGTTTACTATCAATTAAAAGTATAATTTGTCATGAAACATAAGCGTCATTTTAGGTTAGAATGCTTCATTATAAATACTATTGATAAATTATGGGAATTTCACTACGAATTTGATACTTACTTTTATCAGAGATAATCCGAACACAACATTGTTCACTTAATAGTAAACTTAATAATGGTAATTATCTTAATAACAACGCTCGGAACATAAATATAAGTAATGTCATATTAATACTTTCATGACGTATGTAAATGTAATGCAGGGCCTACCAGCCACCATACATTGAAATCGGTCCAATTCTGTGGTGATGGACGTGATGGTATGTGTGTGTGTATGTATGTGTGTATTATAATATCAGAAAGCTTTTGTACGGTTTAAGAGATGTCTCTGTTTAGAAATCAGAAAATTTTGCCATAAGTAAAAAAAAAACATCGATCTTTCAAGTATATTTTAAATTTTTCATGAGCGAATACATTTTAACTACTTAATTTATTAATATAATTGTTATTTCTTATTTTTAGCATATGTCGCGTTTGCTAAAAATATTGAGATGAATTGATTTACTGAAATAACTGAAAATGATGTTGGAAATTTGTTTTATTCTGGCAATAATATATTCTTCACGTGTTGGTGATGTGTTCTGTCATCTGTCATTGTGCGTCATTGTGTTTTCCGTGAAACGCGGTCCAAAACTATTATTTCTTATTTCGCATTTCATATTTAAAAGCTTTGTAAACAACTTAAATATTTTAAAATGCCACGTCTATGTTGTGTCACTTCATGTGGTTCGAAGGAATCAATCAAATCAATACAACGGCAATTTTGTTTTCCGTCAATACGAGATCGTTGTAGATTGATAAAGTGGATTTCCGCGCGTGGAAATATTCATCTTCTCCGCAAAGATTTTAGCAAATTTCATTTAAATAAGACAATATGATATTGTGGTATGATTTGGCATATTATATTATTTTATAAATGTCGAGTAATTCGTTATAATAAACACCATTGTTCGTTACAATTGTCTTTTCTTGTTAACCTAAGAATTTTTGTATGTGAATTTTACTTCCTTCTTGCAGTGTTTCTCATAATGGTTGAATAATATAAGCATATTATACAATTTCAACCATTATAAGAAATCAATGCAGAGGCAATATTCAAATAAATAAATAAAGTCGAATTTAGCCCCCCCCCTATAGGCCTAGCCCCGCCTATGCCCCGCCTCTTAATGAGCTTTTGTACGGTTTAACAGATGGCAGTAAGCAGTATTGTTATGTTGCCAACTTCAAGTTGGTTCAGAAGTTGGTACAATTTCAATATACGGTGGCTTGCGTTCTTTAGTTAGTGTGTTCTATGATGTAATGCGTAAATTAACAGGCCGTGGAAGACATTCGATACGATAATCTATATTATCGTCAGTAAAGACTCGGCATAAAACGGTTACGAGAAACACTGTTTTTATGAATATTGTCTCGTATCATAAAAACGACCCTTTTTATTTCAAAAATTTGGATAGCATTCAAACCGAGTTTCCAAAACAATTATTTACTGCCATCTGTGAGCAGATATTGGAAACTTATTACCAAGGGTAAACCATTGATTTCTCTTTCGATTTAGATTTCGCTTTTGTGACCGGACTAGCAATCGTGTAATCGAAAAGCGAAATGTAAATGGAATGTAAATGGAATCGTAGTGAACCAGACTTGCCCCCCAGCAATGAGGTTCACCACCCATTCTGAATGTAGTGCCTTTTTAGGTGAGACGAAACTGGTGTGTGGGCATACACAGATGTGTTGTGCTCCCTTTTATAAGGCAATGCACACCCCCACACCTTTCGCTGGTTACCCCACATTGTGGGATATGCCGTGATGGTATGAATGAATGAATGAATGAAGTTAGCAAATTTTGTATGAATCGAAATGAGGCATTTTTCCGGGGGATTTTTGACGTTTTGGTTGGCAGACCACATCGTTTTTTTCATACCATCACGGCATATCCCACAATGTGGGGTAACCAGCGAAAGGTGTGCGGGTGCGCATTGCCTTATAAAAGGGAGAACAACACATCTATGTATACCCACACACCAGTCTCGTTTCACCAAAAAAGGCACTACATTCAGAATGTGTGATGGTGAACCTCATTGCTGAACTATGTGAGATGTTATTGTTGCCTGTTATATTTTCGATTACCCGGCTCTTAAGGGACACTCGAAAACAATGATTTAAAAGAATGGAAGCACTATTCTAAGCCGGTGCCTCACAGGACTTAATAATATTATGTCATAATATTATAATCAGTGTATTTACTATGCTTATACTTATTCAAACGACTTCCCAAATCCTAAAAAATCTCTAAACGCATTTTATGGAGTACATTTCTATTAGATTCTTAAACAAATATGAAATTCCCAGAAGACAAAAGTTTTCACAATACACCATACACACAAAAACATTGTCACGAAACTCATATTTTCTACATGGTACCTGTTGAGAAATTTTAAGTAAAATTGCATAACTAGCAAGTATGAGATATATTATTTGATACCTATAAGAAATGTAAATTTATTTGAAAAATGTTGAAATAAATTCTTTTACTTCATAATAAAACAATGGCGCGTGTAAAACAACGCTTAACTACCACTGTCCTCCTGTGAGGACAGTCATATTTTGCTCATAAATTGACATATTTATAAAATTAATTTTGTAAAAATAACTAAACTAAAATATAAACTAAGGTATCCTTTTATAAAAATAAAAAATATATTAATAAAAATGCATTTTTACTTTAGAAAACCGCATCAAACCTTGCGACAAATGTTTGAGTGAACTTCTGTCAAATCGCTTAGAGAAAAATAATCCAACTGTCGATTCGTTCATGAGAATTCAATTCTCTTAATGAATCGACATTATTAAGCCAAGATGCGTGTACGAAGGATCATTTTGTATGGTGTAGTGGACTTTTTGCATGCTAATAACACGAACTAGAGGCATCGCAGCATATATGTTCCCGTACATGGATTTACTCAGAATTCGGAGTAGAACATATTATGTGAGTTTTGTGTGACATCTACTATATTGTATGAAAACCTATTGAGTGTAAACGAAGTATTGAACGGCCTAAAAAGCCGTGTTTGCCTGGACCTGGAGGGTATTGGATAATCCTTACAATACCCAATACTTTACCGATGGATCGTCAATTTGTTACATGTGTTGTGTAATCTATGGAAAATTATTATTGTTGGATTCGATGTGTTAAAATATTTAAATGTGGAACATTTATCATTGTTTTATTTCTATAATTTTTATATTTATTTATTTATTTTATTTATTTATTTTTCATTTGTTTGGAAACTTAACAGCTATACATTTATAATACTTAATTGCAAATGAGAATACAAAATAAATAGCCAATTATAAAGTTTCACATATTTAAATTATTATACATTATTAATGTTGGGTAGTCATTGTAAGATGGTGAGTGTATGTGGGGGAAAGGGAAGGGTAATGGATATAGGAAAGCGTTGATAAGGAAGGGATGAATGTTTAAGGAAAGTAGGTTTGATTTTTAACCAGTAATATTACCAATAACTGCGCGTAATTGGCGTTTCATCGATGTCTGTGTGGAGTTAAATATATCAGGTTGGGGGTCAAGACTATTGTAATAATTTAAGCATCTGTTGACATAATTATTCTGTGCGTAATTTGTACTGCAGTATGGTGTATAGAAAATGTGATTTTGGCGTGTTGTTTTCATGGGGCAGTTGAAAGAAATTTTTTGGAGTAGGTAAGAGCTGTCTACAAGGTTATTAAGTATTTTATAAAGCAGATAGACATCGGATATCTTTCTTCTTTTTTCAAGTGATATAAACCCATGTAATTTTAAAGATCGGTCATAATCATGGCGGTAAATTTTTTTTCTAAAATTAAGCGTTTTAACAAACCTTCTCTGAATCCTCTCAATTCTGTCGATGTGAATATTGTAACTAGGGCTCCATACGGTTGATGCAAACTCCAAATGACTTCTAACGAAGGATTATATTGTTTTTTGCTGCTATGGTTTTAAAATAATAAAAGATGAAGGTTACTTTTTCAACCTAAACTGACTGTCACGTCACACACTGTGTTTTAATTTATTATAATATTTAAATCAACATGTATAGAAAGAAGTGGTGGCAATTTCACTGATGATAAAATCCCGGAAGAAGATTAGAACGTTTGGGGGCAGGCTGTTTTCATCACATGACATACTATGTATAAAAAAGCGATCCGATTTAACTAAATGTTTGAAACTCTCTTTAATCAATTGATAGATTGATTTGTGATTCAAGAATAAATAAATATAGTACATACCTATTAAATTTTTCGAGTTTATTTTAATTGTGGTTTAATTTTGAATTGTGAATTCCTGAAAATCAAATTTAACGCGGGTTTTCTTGTGAACTTACATCTCTTTGGGATAGCGAAGAGTAAAAATTATGAGACATCTATGGATATACCAACAAACTAAAATACACTTAAATATGACTTCCATTTTAAATTCATAATGTAAAAATGGAAATTAAATAGCAGGACGCTGTGCTTGGCGTGGAAATACACAAGAATATAATTATTATAAAAAAAGGAACGTTGAAATTGTCATCTATTGAAAAATAATGAAACTAAATCGTGACGTGTTTCTTAACTTAAAAAAGCATAACTTCGTATTGTCAATAGATGGCAGTAATCCAAACAAATGTTTCCATTTTAAACAAATTATAACTCAAGGGTATTATTATTATTATTATTTAAATCAAATTTCTACACTGGAAGTCAAATCGTCTAATGATTTTGTTATGACAAGTAGGTAATCATATTATTATTATTAATTATATGCACTTAGATTATATACCTTATAATTCTATGTTTATTCAGATAGGCAAACCCGAAAACAGAAAGAGATACGAGAGAGCGATAGATAAATACTTAGGCCCAGAATCATAGTCGCAAAATAGGTACTTAGATGAGTTTGAGTTACAGATTTGTAATCATAGAACTTTGTTTCTCACAGAAGTCATCAAAAATCGTTACTCATCTCCCGTGAGTTTGAGTCACCAAAATCGGTGACTTTAGACGCTGAGCATGCTTTGAACTGTCAAAATCGTTTACAAACCTAGTTCAATTTTAATTTTTATTCGAGATATTATTTTTGTGGTGAATATAAAATTATATTCATTAAACAGGGAGCATTAAAATGTCTGATATATTTGAGTTTTTGCAAGATATTGACAATATTGGGAATACAGATGTGATTAATTTTCCCGATGAATCATTTGCCGCAAGGCGAATGAGACGCCGCAAATGTTATATTCGAAATATGACATTTGCCCTATCGAATTTTATGAAAACTGTGAATTTAAAAAGCGCTACAGATTTTATAGAGAAACTGTCCTCACTGCCATATTGCCGCTTATTCACGATGGATTGCGAAAAATCAACAACAGAGGCATGCCTATAACGCCTGAAATTCAAATATTGATAGCCCTGAGATTCTATAGTACAGAAATTGCTCGGCGATCCACTCCCAAGCATCCTGTTTTTGCTAATTAAGGGCTGATATATTTTCTTATTTTCTACAATAGTAATTTTCTTCCCCAATAATTCCATTTAAAAATGTTAATCATATGCAGTATTCCTTTTAGCATTCATTATTAATTATTATTATAAAAATAAACAAAACGCGAAAGAAGCAAGCAGATGTTTTGAACTCAAATGACAGTTTTAATTCATAGATTGAAGAGAGTAGATAGGAATTTCAAAGACAAATTTAAAAAAGTAACCATAAATTTCAAAATAATTGCTGAAAACTTATGAAATTCCTACAGTTTGAGAACTATCAAACTCAACTGAGTTTGAGTCGTTATCTCAGCTCAGACACGTCAGATTTTGGACTATGTTTACCGAAAAACCTACTCAGCTAAGAAAGCCTTGAGCTATGCTCTCCTGAGGCACTATTGAGACCTGACTCATCTCATGTTTATGATTCTGGGCCTTAGATTATCCGTAGAATATATCAAAAATCTTTCTAATTATTTACGTAAATAAGAAAATATTTCATCCTATACAAAACTTTCTATTTTTGTTTATGGTCAATGCAAGATCAAACGTCAAAAAACAATTATTTTTTTATTAGCTGTTTTTATATTACCTTCCACATTGCATAAAGGTATGAAAAAGATAAGTTAGTATGGCACCTGGGAGTGGTTGCGTTAACAGTGCGCATCCACGTTCTATAGGTGAACATTGCAGATTTTAGTATCATTTGTATCTTTGTAAGTCCTTTTTGTGCTCTTATACCTGGGGCTAGGTTATGGCCATAGGGGCCTAGCCAGTAAAGTTTGGGGTGGCCGCAGCCCCATAATAAGGATTCTGGGCAAAAGGTCGATGCCCCCTTTCAATTCTTACCTATGGAAAAGCAGGGCAGACGCCTTAATGTCTCGATCGAAGGTGACTCGTCACGCGCGGCGAGGATCCAGCCTGCATCATTCACTGAGCGTGAAAATAGAAGAAATTAAAGTACTGTTCACGTGATGTGGTACCTGTAAATGGCCAACATGAGTACTAAGGGGTAGAGGAGCCCCCCAGCATGATTGGTGGGCACGACCCACTCGACGGTAGCCCGCCATGATGATGAGACAGGTGTAGCGGACGCTGCGCCTGGCGTGGAAATCGAAGAACTGAAAGTAATACAGGCGTGGTGAAAGCTTCCTGTGATAGTCTAGTGTTACCGTGGCACTGTTGGGTGGGAAACCCTCGTCATGATTGACGGGCCTTCACGTTTGTGGTTGGACTCTTAGTGGTATGAAATATGCATGATAGTAGTTTCTTGTTTTGTCCGACGAGCAGCCGCTTCGGAGACGAACAGAACTACTTAGTTCTATCACGATCTCTATGGAGTGGAGTAGGAGACTGCGTAATTCCTTACTGTGCTCTTATACGCTACAAGTTAATGTCCTTGGAAAACAGGCGAACTTTTTTCGACACGACATTCCTGCACAAAATAGTGAATAGTGATACCAACATACCGACGAGACAAATTAGAAAAAAATATACATTCAGACTTCCCATCTGTGGCACAAATTATGCACAGCACTCTTTCATATACAGAGCATGCAGAAATTATGATTCTTTCTTCCCTGACATTGATCTCTTCAACTCATCGCATAGAAGATTTAAACTATCCATTTTGGCCACATTCCCTCATCGCTCTGAGTGATCTTACGCACGCTTCCCATAACGCCCCATTTCCTTCCAAATTTCTTTTCCTACAGCAAAAAATATTATGTTACCGATGTTCCTTTTTCAATTCATGTTTTTTAACCAGTATTCAGTAATATTCATCAGACATTTTTGGCTTATTTGTTGTATTAATGTCTGCTTGTCCTATGTACTAAATTGGCTGTATGTTTATTTTCAATAAAAAAAATACCATCCATCTGCAGGGCAACTCATGAATTTGATAACAGTAAAATAAAGATTAGCTTCAGACTAAAGCAATTTTTGAGGTTAAATTAATTGAATAATATTATTAATTTATACAAAAAATCATGACAATTTCATACTCAACGTTCATATTAACAGATTTTCGTGATTAAATATAGAGAAAGATTAATATTGGATTAGGATCGAGTAGGTACTGATTTAAACATTTTTAAGATTAAGGCAAGCTAAGAACTTCATGTCATGAGTAGCCCCCCAGATTACAATATTTGGTCATTTGTTCAGCGCACACCCGGGAAGATTTCTGAAAATAAAAATTACTTCCTTTTTATTTTTTTTACATATCTCAGTAACAGTAAGTACATAAGAGGATGCGCACTGGTAAACGCAACCACTCCCAGGTGCCAGACTTACCTTTAGCATACATATCTTCAATAAGAAAGGAAATATCAAAAAACCAACCATTTAAAAATGATTCATCGAAAACGTTGCTATCTCTCAGACTATAATTTACGGGTAAACAGATTTCATATTATCTGTGTATTGCTTAATATGTCATCAAAAACACCAATTAATACGTACCATCACGTCGCATTAATTGAGTAGGTACCAAATCTTTATATAGGTAGATATTTCTATTTAAATGTAGAATTCATTTTACGTAATTCTCCCCACGTGGTCAAACCTTTTGGCGTGTGTTCCCTTACAATTTATTGATGAGATATGTCTTTATATTGCATTCCTTCCTAACGTCCTCATTTCTTACCCTGTCAAACATCGTCTTGTTACATATTATTTTCAGCGATCTCATTTCAATTGTATTTTGATGCGTCTTTTGCCACGCACAATAATTTTCACTCGCATACCTACGTCAAAATAATTGTCAAATTTCAAATTTTCATGCGTCTCCTGGCATATTCAAGTTTCACTCGTATACCTCAATATAATTGATACCTAAATATCACATTTTTATGCGTCTCCTGTCACTTTCAAGTTTCACTCGCATGCGTCAAGATAATTGATACCTATATTTCACATTTTCATGCGTCTCCTGCCATATTAAAATTTCACTCGAATGCGAAAAGTTCACTTTTTTGTTGAAAACAGGAAATAATATTATATTTAAAGAATATCTGTGATAAAAAAATAAATCATTGTCCCCAAAAAGAGAAAATATATAAGTAGGTACCTACTTAAGTAGGTACCTAAAATGATTATTTCAAACATCCCCAAAAACGTTAATTCTATTTTAGTCACTTCCCAAATACGACATAATGACTTGGTAAGATCAATAACTTTAGAAAAAGATGAATAATAACATCGTGGTGACGTCATTATTCCTTTTTAAGTGAAAGGCCGTTTTTCGCTTGTAATATAATTATTTTACATTTTCAACTGATATTTATTTCAAGCCATTTATTTATTAGCCTTAATTGATTCAAAGTAATATTGTCATTAATATTCTTGAAATGTGAAACAACCCGATTGTGTTATTGTGAATGACAACTTTGGCTTGGCTTGTTAAAATTAATAGTTTTGCAAAAAATATAAGTAGGTATATGTATTTTTTCTAAAAACCTCTTTATGCGCGTAGCTCCTTATTTATTTTTAAATGAAGAATAATAAATTTATACATGTACTGCGTCTGAATTCAGAGAGATACCTAAACCTATTTCAGTCATAGCCAACTTACTCTGTCTTGACGATTTTAACTCTAAACCGGGGTTTTACAAAAGGCCATACTTTCTGAATATGAAAACACAACGAGCAGCAATGAGGTATGCATTCGATAATGTTGCCACAGTGGAAAATTATTTATTTCAACTTAAAATCAAATTGTTTTATTTTTATAAATAAAAATTTGTCGATCCATATTTTAATTGAATTCAAGTCAATTCACAAGTCCCAGAGAAACTCGTAGAATTTTATTATAATAGGTATACTAGATGTCGTGGTTAGCAAATTTTGTATGAATCGAAGTGTGGCACTTTTCCACGAGATTTTTGACGTTTTGGTTGGCAGACCACATCGTTTTTTCTATAGAGAATAACGACTAATGTGAATTGTTTTCGGATTTATTTGTCGAAAAAAACACTTTGTTCGTTAAGATTTAGAGAACAGTAATCTAGGGATGGTTGAAATGTAAGGAAAACTGCAATTTGTTGTCAACCAAAATGTCAAACCCGCGATATTCCATGACTCACTTTTTGCACGGTGGTCTCACGGAGTACAAAACAAGATAAAAACTTATTGAATTTTGAAATAGTGTATTGTATTAGAATACTTCTCGTGGCATTTGAGAGTTACTATGTAAAATATTATTTTACAGGCAAACTAACTTAAACATCAGATTTGTAATCGAATTTCTCAAATAATATGTATAGCTGTGTGTTTCTCAAAAAAAGTATTTTATATCATTTCTCTAACTGAATTGAATCAGTAAATAATTTTAAAATAAAAGTTATAGATTATCCTTATTTTACAGATTTTTTAAAATTACTTAATGTCCGAGATAGTTTTTTCTTTCATTTCACGCCAGGTGTTCTGAACATGTAAAAAAAAACAACAAATATTAGGTGAGTATCCTAATAAACACTTTTCATGAGCATGCGATAGTTGACTCTTACTAATACGGGACTATAAAGTGTATTTGACGGTACTAATATATCATGTTTTCAATTTGACGTTATATGCTCTCTTGATACGCACCCAACAATAAGTGGCCACATTCTGGAGACTTACGATTTGAAAACTGGGTCTCCACCAGGCACGAACCCGAGACCTTTGTTTTGAGAATCAGATATCCAACCAACAATTATAGTATTTTATATTGCTTCATGGGTAACTAACAGATAGTTACTATGTCAAATATTAATTTAACACGCACCCAATAACAAGTTGCCACAATCTGGAGACTTAATGATAGAGATCCAGCCAGAAAACACAATTAAAACTGTGTCTCCACCGGGAATTGAACCCGGGACCTTTGGATCAGCAGTCAGATATCTAACCAACTGAGCCACGAAGGCCGACAACTATGTTGATAAACAAAGATTTGCTGTCCTGGTTTTAATGATATTTTGTTATTCCTTTGAATTCGCAGTGATGACACTACAAATAAAGACAAGATAAAAAGTTATTGAATTTTAAAATGCAGATAACACAACACTTATTCATCATTTTTTTATAAAATTTATATTATCATAGATAAATTTAGGTGTGTGATAGAATAAAAAATGCGTAGGTATATAGAAAGAATGCAAAATAAATAAGGCATATTTTCCGGCAAATAACTTGGAAATTTTTTTCTTATGGAGGGGGTGATTTGCACATATACCAACCTAGCAACACTCGAAGGCCACGTGTTTTTTCAACTTATTTTCCAACACCCGAAGGCCAAGTGATTTTCAACTTATTTTCAGAAAACTATAATAGGTGAAGTGAAAAGCAGGGGTCACTATAGAAAGGGATGGCAAGACCATACTAATGATATTTTGAAAGAAGGAAACATTATAAGCTTGAACAATCGACGAGCATGTATGAGACGATGCGTGAATGTAAAGGAAGCCATGAGTGTTTATAAGAATAGAGATAACGAAGTATGGCGATCGATTCTGTCTGCCTACCCCGTTTTTTAAAAGTCTACAGTAATTTATAAATTGAAATCGCTTACCTATATTTTTATAATTCTTAATTGAATGAATAATATATTTCCAACAGTAATTATATTACAAAGAAACAAAATACAATTTAATTTATACCTAATTTACAATTTTACATTTTTTATCCATACCTACATTTGGAAATTTGACAGCCTCGCTAGACATAGACTGTTCTGAGGCAGTACTAATTTAAAATTGTTATGGTTACTCTGCGATCATATGATTTGTTTTCTTTTTTATTAACATATTCCATTCACTAACATACACAACAAATTGTATAGATGCATAGTTCTAAAAAAAAAAGAAAATAATTAATTGTTTTTGTCAATAATAATTGTTTAAATGTGGCAACTTTTCATTTTGTCAGAAGGGAAGGATGGTATTCGGTGGCAAAATAAGCGAAACATTTCAACTCACACAAATACACACAATATATATGTATAAATACCTAACTACGGATGGTCTATCGCTGTACGTATACACACACTTACACATATATATACCTGCACTCATACAGTCAAGGCTAACAACCAACTTTGTATACGGCCATATCGGAAGTAATGACAATTTAATACAAATGAAAAAAAAACTTGATTTTACTTTGTACGACAAATACGATATTGATGAAATATCAAAGTAAATTAATAAAATATTGTTAAGGGTTAATTTATTTCCATTAGAATTTATAGGTTTGATGTGAGGCACTGGCTTAGAATATTGCATTCAAATTTTTCTATTATACATATTTCGGGTGCCATAGGCAACAATAACATCTCTCATATTTCAGCAATGAAGTTTACCACCATTCTAAATGTAGTGCCTTTTTAAGTGAGGCGAGACGAGGTGAGCCCTACACGCATGTATCGTGCTGCACTTTATAAGGCTATGCACACCTGTCGCTGGTTACCCCACATTGTCGTGATGGTTTAAATAAACGTATGAAAGAAAGAATTTTAAAGCGCTAAAAATATTGTACATTCAAAAAATGAAATTAAAAATTACAGTTAAAATTTTCAAATTTCTTACAAACGACAGTTTATATTTTTGAAATTTAACAAAAGCCCCAATATAAACATTTTTTTGTTTTATTTTATTTATTAATTTAATGATTAGCGGCATTAATTACCCTTCACATACATATGTACATGATAATTCATGTAATATTGAAAATAATAAACAATTATACACAGTAGAAAAATAGACATAATAACACAAAAAATACAGCCAAAAAATAATCTGAATTAAGCAAACATAAAAAAATAATAATTAGCACTACCTTGATCCCTGCGCAAGTGACGAGTTCATTGCCGTATGGCAATTTCTTCCAACTTATCAGTATTTCCATCCCAGAGAAGCGATATTTGCGTGAGAAATGAATATAAATAAATATTTACACACGAAAGCTTGCACTCTGGTAAAGGAAAATATGTTTTTTCTTACTGTGCATCTTTTCTATATAGTTTGATTGTTTTATATTTTGTATATGTATTGTGAATTTAATATAAAAATCTCTTCTTCTGGAGAAATTTATAAAAATAAATCAGAACATATTAAAATTCTATTGATTTGAGTATATTTTCTATGTATATAATATATTATATTGTATTCTTTCTAGGGAAATATTAATCACGCACCCAATGACAAATTGTCACATTTATTATCTCGCAGATCCAGATTCAAAAACCCAATATTCAGTCTGGATCACCTATAGCACAAGCATTAATGCGTATATGTAATTGTTTCAAGGAATATTAATTCTTTTAAAAAAAAAATAATAATAATAAATTATAAACTGTGCCTGCTTTGGGAATCGAACCCGGGACCTTCGGCTCAGAAGTCAGATATATATATACATATATATATGACTTTCTGAGCAATGAAGGTCATTTAGATGGAATATTATTTGTAGTAAACACAATTTTCACGATTTATTAAAAAAAACGTACTTTTGGGTGACGATGTATGTGAGTATTCTTAACTTGAAGTGATATGGATAATATAGTAGGTACATCGATATACTTACACAGGCAAATAAGTACCCTCAACTTGTATCACAAATACATTTATAATATATTTTAGGACAGATATACAAAACAATTGGTTTGTGATCGATAACGTTTCGTTATGTAATTTTAAGCGTATTTTATCGGTCATTTTTAAATTATATTTACACGTTTCAACTTTTAAACGCTTAAATTCATTTTATATTTTTATTTGTCTAACACATTTCATTTCCTTCCAAGGATTTTGAAATAAATACATAATTATTAATAAGCAATAAAATATAATACTGTGTCAACATAGAATTATGACGTAACGTTGGTTCCGTGAGTCTTCTCCATACAGAGAAACAGTTAGGTTAAGTATATAGATACATGCCATTACGCCATGCCACTAATGGGGTAGGCAGAGAACGCCACCGAATGTCATATTTTTCTATCTTGGTAGGCATTCATCGTCTTATCAATATTCATACAACATTTCAAACACGTTTGTATGTTATTCAGGCTCCGGAGAAATAGCCCAAAAAAAACAACGTTTGAAAAATACTTGTATTGTAATTTTCGCCAAACATCTTGAATGAGCAACAACCGGAAGGTTGCGCAGAGCGCAAATTTGTGTCTTTTTGCCTCGTTGGTTTACGTGCGAATTACCCCCCTTCTCGGCTAAAAATTCAATTTGGTTGGCGACAACTACCTATACAAAACTTCAATCCTGGATCTATTTTTTCAAGTTGAGTAAAAAACAAATCATACTATTTGAAAATAATGCATTTATTTTGTGCTGTGAGGTACCAGCTTAGAATAGTGCTTCCACTTTTTTTATTATCATCGTTTTCGGGAGACCCATAAAATCTGGGTTATCGAAAATACAATACGCAACAATAACATCTCACATAGTTCAGCAATTATGTATACAATCCATTCTGAATGTAGTGCCTTTTTATGTGAGACAAGACTGGTATGTGGGAATACATACATGTGTCATGCTTCCTTTTTATGAGTTGTTGTTCATCCGCACACTTGTCGCTGCATATCCCACATTGTGGAGTAAAAATATTAAATATGAAATATCTATCACTAAACATACTTACATAAAAAATATTATGACGTGTACAAAATAAAAACAATAACAAAAAAGTCATATACTTATTAAGTATCTTATTGTTAACCAGTTATAGAAACATTGCTGATTTTTTTTACCATACCTAGATAAATAAATAAAAATAAAATAAAAAACATTCACATCATATTTAACAGCATTCCATACTCCATTCCCAATGGAGGCATAGTTTTTAATTGTTTTTTCAGTATGGATCTGAAAGACGATAAACATCACGAGTCCCCAAAATGTTCCAACTTGTTATTGGGTGTCTGTTGAATTAATATTTGATATAGTACCTCTTTGTTTTACGAGAAGCAATACAAAATAAAAATTTCTAATAATCATATACTTATGTATTAAGTGATATTTTAATAAAACGAGTGGGTTGTGGCCAACGCTAAACTCCTCACTAACAAGTCATTCTATAAAGTATTCAAATTTTGTATAGAAAATTTTCAGCATTTTCATGAAATGAGATTGTTAAATAATTTTTTATTTAAATATTTTATTATGAAAACTTGATAATTCTTCAATGCCATTTTATGAATGTGATGTGCCTTTTTACAAATTTTGAAAATAAAAATTTCATATTTTAATTTTCCTGAGCTGAGGTCACTTCGAAATATTTGACAGTTAAAAAAATTTGAGAAGCACTATTCATATATCGTTCAAAATCTAATGGGATCTAATCGAGTATTAGATATACATATTTGCAAAATTTGAATAGAATCGAATGAGTACTTTAGTCTATAATCGATAAAGTAAAATGAACACCGCGCCGTACATAGCACATAGCACACACACACACAGATACATTGTGATGAAACTTTCAGAATACAATCTCAGCATGATACTAGTTGATAATCTGCAAAAAAAAATAGCCTTAAAAATTGCGAAATCATAACTCCCCACTATATCCCCTTGGTTTAGTGAGGAGTAAAAAACGATAAATTTAACAAATTATCATAAGTATTTTCCAATAAACACTTGAAATGGTTTCAAATGACTGATCTCAAAAAACCAACTATCAAACCTACAAAATTTACAAATACTAATACGTTCGTATCCCTTTCGGCGTGGTTCTGTTCTAACGCGTGCGAATGAAACGACAAATATAGCTCCCGTCGGCCCGCATCGGAGACGAGCTTATCTGCGTCCCTTTCTTTTACATTCCTTCCTTGGGCGCGCGACAGGGACGGAGGAAATTTTCCTCATTTCATCCGGAGGACCATGCAGTGTCGGTAGATAGTGCGCGCCGGTCGTACGTCTCTGTCTAATTATTCATATTGTACTGGCCGCTAAATAAATATAATATGTTAGCCATAAAATAATATCATTGGCCGCTTTGTTTTAATAATTTTCGTTAATCATAGATAATTTTTCCGTGTTTTGGCGCCCACCGCTGAAGTACCGTGATATGTAATGGCCGACGTATTATGCCATTGTGTATTATTTTGATTTGAATAGTAATAATATGTTTATTTTCGAATAATATTTACGATTTAAATTTTATAATTCGTCAAGTGGTTGTGAATATGTGACTAAACGTGTCGAGGTCCATTTTTATTGTTATTATTAAATTTGTTGAGCATGATGTTTTTATAATTTGTTGTGCCGTGTTAAAAATAATATAATAAATATATAGTATAGTTTTTGTGTTTTATTTTTGTGCTCAATCAAATATAATATTGTTGTGTTTTTAAATCGATATTATTCGTTTGTGGTAGACGAAAAATAGAAGACTTGGGTAAAAATGTCTTATCAAAGATAATTTTTACCTGATTTTGGATAACAATGGAATCAGACACGTATAAGGTAAGAAACTGTTATAAAATACTGAAATTGTTGTCGTTCATTATATCACTAACAAATAACGATTTAAAATATTATTATAATATTATTTAAACATAATTTTCGGAAAAAAATGTGGCGTTGTTTAGAATTGTTATAATTGATTTATTTTTCAATTTATTTCATATGCTAGTATTTTTTTATTTAAATTATTGATTGGATATATTTTCGGTTGTAAAGTTAATAAATCCCACGAAAATAATTTTATTTTAAATGTTTTTCAATGCAGGTTTATGTCGATATCTATTTTAATTGTTTTTTTTTTTGTGTACTTAATTATTATTATTGAAATTAGATTAGGTAATCAAAATATACTATTTATCCATGGTGTATTGAGAAATTCCTTAAAGATTTGTCACAGTATAATAATGCTTTGTGTGTTCTGGTTACGTCGGACCGCTTTCCTGCGCCCACTGTACCGTGTTGGTTTCTTGTCGCTCTCTATGCCTCCACTGTACACCACGGTTGAATATGATAACGAACTGAAAGCGCTAGAACGCAACCCCAAAAAAATGTTTTTTTCGAATTTCATTGAAAAAATAACATTATTCATATTTTCGGAGTTAACTTAGTAGAACATTTAAAATAATTAAGTTGATTGTATTTCACTTTATTCAAACTACGAGTAATTTAAATTGATCGCTTCATTCACGTTCATGCATCGACTCATACATGCTCTTATATTATAAATAAATAAAAAGTATACAATTTTTTTTTTTTATTATACTTAACAAAAATTAATGTGTCCATGCTAAACAAGTACATATACATCTTCCTACGTTCCCTAAAATAAGCATAAATGCTTGTGCTATAGGTGAAAAAAATCGGTCGAGGCAGAATTCGAACTCGCGACCGCTGGATTACTAACCCAATGCGCTAACCGCTCTGCCATCGACTCATCCATTTTATCTTATTTTTTTAGGATAGATACTGGCAAGAATGCCCAAATATTGTATGCATAATATTCTATGAAGAAATAAAATAAAGAAATTAAATAATAGTTATAGGTAGATAAAATACGTATGGTGTTGGTAAATATTTCTTCACTATCATTGTGCAGTATGCGGTAGGTGCAGTGTCTATTGTATATTATGTTACGGGTGGAAATTACACAGTTAGCTAAGAGCCGTAATAAACCATAAGTTTGAGTAATTTCAGTCGAACGTTTTTGATGCTGGCCGTTTCTTCCTCCGAACTCACTAATACTTTATCGGAATACGTGCGTGTGCTTATGTTTTCGTGACTTGGTGTCTGAATATATGTGTTTGGGGGGCTGGGGTTAGATTATAATTATAATATTAATCAAATTTATAGAGGGCAGTTTTATAGTAAAAGACCGTTCCAAGGCCGCTTTTACTTCTTTCTTGGCTGAGGTTAGTTATAATTAGAATTCGCTGATGTGTTCCTAAACGGATACTAGTGGTGAGATACTTAAACGTAATACTTTTTAGGCATCTCATATCCCTTACTGTTAATTCGAAATTTCTTCCCGTTTTTTTCTGAAAATCGTTCCGACAAAGTTAGTCCGGCGGACGAAGCGGCTAGATTCAAAAAAGTTCGACTTTAATTACTCAAACTTGTGGTTTTACACATATTACTGTATATTTTCATTTATTTATAATCAGCATTATTCCCTTATAAATCATACCTTTTTGCTAAAAAAAAAACACATTTTCGGGAATTGCATCACTGTGTCACGCCAATAATCCAACTGTCGATTTGTTCAAGAGAACTTTGTTCATACAATTTGTATGGCAGTGGCCTATGCACAATATATTTGAAGACTCAATAATTTGATACTTAATCTCCAAACATACATACATACCATCATGCTGTTTTCATATTCTGGGACAGACTGACCTCCATACTATCTTATTCTGACACTTACACCTAGAAAAATATTATAGAAAACAAAATATCTTTATGTTTAAGTTTTGTACATATTCTTCAATTATACATACTATCGCCATAGACACTTGGATCTCATGTGTTACATGCAACTAGTAATAGTTAACACTTTCTTGCTCCCTGCGCAAGTGGCGAGTTTATTGTCATATGGCAATTTCTTCAAACTAATCATTGTTTCCAGCCGATAGAAGCAATATTAGCGTGAGAAATGATTAACAAGTATTATTTTTTTTTTTTTGAAAAATGATTATCACCTAAATTTTAACAGTCAATACAATTTTATACTAACTGTTTTCTTAGTGTTATTACTGCTACTTTCTTAAATTTATTTATTTCTCAAGTATCGTATCGAATTGTATTGTACGAAAATAAATTCAAATACAAATTGTTTTTGCAATTGAGTTTAAAAATTATATTCTCATGTATAACTGTAATAAAACGAATAAATAAGTAATGTCTCGGTCTATATTTTATTCATATATCTATGATAAATTTAATAAAAAAAATGTGTTAAATGAATTCAAAACTGACTAAACATTTAAAGCCGATTCATACAGCTGTTTATTTTTAGTTAAAAAATAAAAAAAAAGTATCCAAAAATATTTTTTGAATATATTTTTTATAATGCAATATCGATTGCTAGTCAGAAAATCGTTAGTTTACAGCGATAATATGGCTTTTTATAGTGAACAAAACATACAAACAAATAAATATATTAAATATACGAAGAGGTTATTTTTAAACGATATTTAGTATTTATTATTATAAAGATGTTAGTGTCCTCCGAGATCACACTGTTGGGTCTACTGTACAAGAGCCAAAGTGCGTTGGGCATTAATATAAGTTGCAGTCCCTCCTTGTGTATCGGTAGAAGCGTCACCTTGTTTCTAATGACATTTTATTATTATAGTACTCTTTTTATACCTTTATTTATTTATTTTACATTTCTTCTCGAGCAATCAATAGAAGCTATGTCAAATATTAATTTAACACGCACCCAATAACAAGTTGCCGTATTGAGACTTACGATATTAATTGACTCACAGATCCAGACTGAAAACACAATTATTAAAAAACTGTGCCTCCACCGGGACCTTTGGATCAGCAGTCAGATACCTAACCAACTGAGCCACTAAAGCCGAGAGTTTACTTTAGTTTCCGTCAAAATTCTTGAGCCTTATCGCCGTGGAGGGGGGCGGTTTGCACATATACCAACTACCAACTAAGCAAAAATACTTAAATTAGCACTCTGCGCACCTACGTGCTCAGTAAACTCTAAATTTGTTATTTTTATTTTCAAAATGATAAAAAGGATACCACTTTCATAAAATAGCATTGAAGAATTATCAAGTTTTCATAATAACATATTTAAATCAAAAATAATTTTACAAACTCATTTCACGAAAATGCTGAATATTTTCCATACAAAATTTGAATACTTTATGGGGTGATTTACTAGGGTAGAATTTAGTGTTGGCTTCAACCCAACGTTTTATTCATGTGAGCAATATTTTTTACATCTTTGACACAATTTATATGAGATAAAAAGAAACATATCGTAACAAAAAACAACATATTTACGCATATTTAAGAGAAATATGTAGAATTATTGTTAATCAGTAGATAAATAAAACGACTAACTTTAAACATCATATTGTGATTACACAATTTTTAATATGATAATTTATTTTTTACTATCATAAGTTAATTAAAAAAAACAAAGGTGGGCTGATTAAGTTACAATTTATTTTTTATTTTATTTATTTATTTTTCAAACCTTTATCACAAAGACTATTATGAAGATTACTGCTGCCCAACTAGGTAACCCTGTTCTAGGGCTAGCAGTTTACAATTTTACCAAGCCAAATATTTGACATTTTGGTTATACATAGTTACATAGAGCGGAAATCACAACACAGTAAATTACAATTACTTATGTTGTTAATCTAATTTATTTAAAAATGTATTATTGTACGATGCCCATTTTTTAAAATAAATATTAATATTTTATGTTGATAGTCAAAAATGAGGAGTAAGGAAACATTCAGTAATGTAAGATAACAGTAATTTTGCTATATATGATTTAAAACGTTTATGGACAAAATTAAATCATTACTAGCGAGATTGTTAAAACTAATAATACCCGAATCAAATTTATCTAAATGTAAAGATAATGATGAAAATATATTCAGTGTAACATGAATACTCCCATGTAACAAATTATACACTTATCGAGTCATATTAAATCATTACTTATCTAATGAATATAAATTACATGTAAAGAATATTATATAATATAAATCCAGACCAGTTGTGCAAAATACATAAATTGATAATTCCCAGATTGACAAACTATTTAGGTGAAAGGACACTGAAAGTAAGCGTACCGAAAATATTTAACACCTTTCCAAGTGGTATGGATAAACTTGATAAAATATCCTCGGTTAAAACTGTATTTAAAAAATTTATTGTAGAAATTAATTAAAAACATTTGACACATTTATAAGTAGTAATTAAATAAAAAACATGTATAATTTTAATGTTATAATTTTAATACTGTAACTTAAGGAATGTAACATGTACTTGACCTTTTTGTATGGGAAACTCACTGATAGTGAGATCCCAATTATTATTATGTAAAAATTTTTTTGAAAATAAATAAATAAATATATTAAATATAATGTATAAATAAACCAATCCTCTTCGTATTAAACGAGAACTCGGAAATAAATAAAATCAATAAAACAATTCATTTTATTTAATGCGACGTGTCTGGCGATACCGCATCGCGGACTGTGTCGTTCAGCTAGATATGGCGAGGTGAACACCGGCGGAATCTACGTTTGTCAGAATGCTTCAATATCGTATTTTTGTTTTTACTTATTTTTTCGTCATTTTCTCGGTGGATTTTATACTGAATGTTACAAAACGAAAGACCGACTGTCGCCCGAACATTTTGGCGTGTTTAAAAACATATTTTAAGCTTTTAAAGTTTTTTTCTCACAAAAGTCAATACAAATCTCCGAATTTATTTATACAAATAATTCTAAGATCAATAATTTATCCAATATTTCTCAAACGATGTTCCTTCTCTGTCCGTCAATTCCCTGCTTCCTTTTTACTCCTCACTAACCCAATGGGATATAGTGGGGAGTTATGATTTCGCTATTTTTAAGACTATTTTTTTTATTGCAGATTATCAACTAGTAAGTAGGTATCATACTGAGATTGTATTCTGAAAGTTTTTAGACAAATACAATATATGAATCTTGTTTTTATGGAAAAGGTCCAGGGTTCTCGCCCCTTTTTTTAATCAGATACATATTTTCATGTCAAATTGATGTGTTTAACTGCTTATATTTTCAATTTTTGTTTAAATTATCGAAATACTTCGCATCTATCCAACTAGATAATTTAATTATCTATAAAGAATACCTACGTACATCGCATAATTTTTATAATAATTGAGTTTATTGACGACATAGTTTCATAGTTTATACAAGAACCACGAACGCCCGGCATACAAGAACCTTTAATATTATAAGATTTCATACAAACTACGGTAGAAATAAATTTGTTTGATGATCGTGTGAGGATTATAATTTAACATTTCAGGATTAAGACATATTTCAACTACCAATTTCGATATACAGATCTGGTTTGATATCGATGCTGGCGACGCGACAGTTAGATGTTAGTGGATGCGAGCGATTTTCTTCTTTTACCGTTTACCCCTTCCCCTTCCGTTTTCCCTTTCCTCCTTCCAATCATATATATGTATGTATTTTTTTTTCTTCTCTTCATTAATTTTGTTTTCATTTTTATTTTTTATTACTTCGTTTTATGTAGGTACTTGTTAAATTGATATAACTATGTTTTTTTTGTATAATAATAATATAATAATTTGGATGATTTATATAGCGCCGTTTTCGTGAATATCTCACCTCAAGGGGTATAATTTGCGCTTTTCTGTAATTGGACTTATCCCTGTATTATGTTTGTATTGTTACTTATTGTATGTGTAGTCTGTTGAAAAGCCAAATAAATAAAAATAAATAAATAAATAAATAGTTTCATATCTACGGTGACTCAGTATTTTGATACTTAAATCTCCATACATACGTACCATCCAGCTGTTTGCATATTTGGGTAAGAAAAAAAGATTGAAATTAACATTATCCTTACTTGACATACCTACATGTTTTTAATAGAAAACAAAATATCTAAAATATTCAATATATTTGATTTAAGGGTTTATAGTTGTGTACATACGTATTCTTCAACTATACATACAATTGCCTTCGACACTTGGATATCATGTGTTACATGTAACTAGCAAGTATGTAATTTTGCTCTATGTTATTCCCGCCTACTTCTAGTAGAATGGGTACATTATAATATTAAAGAATTGTTATATTTATCCTTACAAACGTTCGTCGCTTCGTTTAAATATATGTATTTGTTTATCATAAAAACAAGTCAAGTACCTAATTAACATACTAGGCCAGGCCTGTTCCGAGGTGGTAAAATATAATCGAACAAACACATCAAGTAGAAAAATATGTAGGTACAATTATTAAAAAAAAAAGATATGGGGGGCAAGTCTGGTCCAACCGCCGAAATCATAACCCGCACGATAATCCTTATCGTGGATATAATTATCATTTTTTTTTTTTTTTTTAAATGAATATGTCCTCGTTAAACAAACATCTTCCTACGTTCCCTAAAATAAGCAAATAAGTGCTTGTGCTTAGGTGAACGAAATCGGTCTAGGCAGGATTCGAACTCGCGACCACTGGATTACTAGCCCAGCGCGCTAACCGCTCTGCCACCGACCCATCTATGGAGTTCTATGACTTCTAAATATATTATAGAACTCCATATAATAATTATATCCACGATATGGGTAATCTTGAGGGTTTTTATTTCGCCGGTTGGACCAGAATTGCCCCCCTGAATGGTCAAAAGATGTGATAAGATGTGTAATTGTTGTCCTGTTTTACTTTCGATTACTCGGCTCTTACGGGACACGCGAAAACGACGATAATTTAAAAGAATGGAAGTACTATCCTGATCCGGGCTCTCTGCAAAAAGCATAAGATAAGATAACCTTACTGTATAGGTATGTATTGACTTAATATCAATTATTAGATCCGTGATGTCTTTAAAACTGTGTCTCTCGACTTGTCAAGATGTCGAAAATATCTAATATAATATTTATATAACATAATATCACATTAAAATATGACAAAATGCCCCACCAGTGTAAGTCATACGGTTCAGTCCTGAAATTTTAAACCATTTGTACAAACACCATCGGAGGCAGTCGATATAATATAATATTGTAAACAGACCAACACACACACACACATACAAATATGCGGGGCAGAGGCGTGCGGTGCGGGCGAAGCTGAAGCGCAAGCGCCGAACTACTTTCTGTACGGGGCGCTAAATATTATTTTATTTATTAGGCTTACGACTCGAAGCGTTTTACATTTTTTTTTTGAAAAACGGCGGCAAATGACACTAACACTTTTAATTTCATGTCACATGTACTCACTGCTGGTAACAAAATACTTAATGATTTTTTCCTCTCTGATGTGAAAAAGGTGTTGATGAAATTATTTCTGCAAACAATTTCCATTCATAATTATCGATGAAGTTTTTATTTGGTAGAATTCCATTATAAGTTATATCTATAATAAAAAGTAAAGACTTTTTGATTCTACATTAATTTCCATTCAATTTATGAAGCAACTCGCGAGTCTCTATTTTCATTAAAAACTAACTAAACCTAATCAAAAAAATAGTAAGAATGTAGATTTACGTACACATCATACTATTATTTCTTTGTCGTATTTTATTACATCCCGTATAATATTCGGTTAGTTTTAGTTAGTGTATAAGGATAAAAGGATATTTTAAAGGAATTGAGACTTAAATTTCCAATTGTGTGACCAACATTCAATAGAAAAATGTAGATAATACTCACGGTATTTTTTTCTAGAAACACACTGTATAACATATTTGAGGAATTTTATTTGAAATTAGAGTGTTTAGGTTTATATGCCCCTTAATATATTTATTTACCGTGACAGGTACCTACTAAGTACCTATCACCGTATTGTGGAGACTGTATTTGAACAATTATTACAATTTATAAGAGTATAAGCCGACGGCTTTGGCACACTTGGTAAGCCGCTTGGTTTCTGTGCGGGAGTCCTGGGTTAGATCCCCAGCAGAGGAGAAATATATTTAAATTCATTTCTCATGCTAAAGGTACTTCTCTGGGCTGGAAACACTGGTTAATTGGAAGAAATTGCCATAAGGCAATAAACTCGCAACTTGCGCAGGGTGCAAGGAAGTGTTTATTAATTTATTATTATTATTCAAATTATTATATTGAATATCTACCTACTAAAATAACTTTTTCAGCATTATTTTTAAACAATTTAAGACATTAAATTTAAAGATATAACTTTGTATTAACCACGTTTTTGTATTAAAAAACGTGGTTAATACAAAGTTATATCTTTAAATTTAATTTGTTAAATATGAACCACAAAGTTAACATTCAAACATTTGAAAAAAAAATTAAGACATCTCTATAATTGGTTTTGAGGAAGGACTGTACAATATGTGTGGCCGATTTGAGGTTAGGGTAGTCGATAACATGGTGATTATGGTATTTAAGGTGGTTTTTAGGGAGGGTGGCTGATGGGAAGTTGCTTTTTTGACATCTATGGGCGAATATTCAAACTAAATGAAAATTTTATGAAATATCGAAAATTAATAAAGTTTACAAAAATACAATGAATTTTTTAATACTGATTTAAAACGAGAATATTGAAATCATTTTAGGTCATAAAAACAAAAATTTCAAATATTAAAAACAATGACAAATATTTAGTGACTGTATATAATGCAACTCGCTCACGCGAGTCGCAATAATAACTACATGCAAGCCTAACCTAACCATTTTTTACAAAAAGTTTGCTTAGAATAGGTTAGTTACGTTTGTATTTAGTTAGTATTGCGACTCGCGTAAGCGAGTTGCATTATACATTGAGTGACAGTATATAATGCAACTCGCTCACGCGAGTCGCAATAATAACTACATACTAACCTGACCTAACCAATTTTTACAAAAATTTTGCTTAAAATAGGTTGGTTAGGTTTGTTTGTTATTATTGCGACTCGCGTGAAAAAAAACCGCAGTAATTGTCAAAATGGCGTAAAATTTATATGAAAAATTGTAGTTTTAAAATAATTATATCTCCGAAACTACATACTTATCTCCGTATAATGAAACTTTCCAATTTTACGTATATAAATAATACCTTTCTGCCATAAAAATTTGATGTCTCTAGTTAACCACACATATTGTACAGATGAGCCGGTTTTGGTATGTGTAATGTTTTTGCTATTTATGAAATAGCTGTTGAGATGAAATAAAATAAAGTTCTTTGTGAATAACGCGAACAAGTGTTCTCAGGTGTATCGAGAGATCAACAAATATTTTGTTCAAAAAATATATATTTTATGGTACCGGACCATTCTAATTATCAGCTTGTTGAGTGTGTGTGTGTGTGTAGGTATGAGTGTGTGTGTGTGTGATATTATATCTTCATATGATAATATACATTCATAATATGTTCGTTAAAGTGGAGGTAAAACACTAAGCAATATAGTTGTATACACAATATTATGTAGGTACCTAGGTACGTTGCGATGTGATAAATATTTAGATAAATACATACATATCTGACATCCGCTCGACTTATCTTTTTACACCTAATAAACACACGGACGGACGGACGTACACTCGATTGTATTATTATAGGAGATGCACTGTTGTGTACCCGTGACGTTGGACGGGTAAATTTTCACCGTGGAATGGCGGATAGCTACCACGTGAATAAAAAAACAATACACGAAATAGGTTAACCATAATTGTGCCAAGCGAAAATTTTGGACTCCATGTTAAGCAAAATACGCGCACGGAGGAGTTTGAAATGTATTAAATTATATAAAATATTATTTCACGCCACACCATAGATTGTTTACTTTCATACTTTACAAGTGTTTGAAATCAGAAAGTTATATATTCAAACAATTCTGAAAAATATTAATCATTGACCTACATATCCAATGATAAACATACAAAAGCCAAAGTTAACAAACTACTATATATTATTTACCAAAAATTATAACGGCATTTGCAAAATATTTTATCAGTTTACAATTGGGTCCTTAATAAAGACCGATAACAAATTTCGGCTCTCTTTGTGTAACTGTAATTATATTATTAAATATTTTATCTAAGGTATTCGTCTATGTAAATTAATTTGTCACAAAAATGTTGTTATAAAAAATGTTATACTAAAAAAAAAATTATGTTAGAAAGAAAATTCATAAAATATGTTATTGTTAAAACATCATAATTTATCAGTGATATGTTATGAAAAGATATGCAACGGAATTCAAAAATCTACACACTAAAACATGAGTCCTAATCAAAACATGTGTCCTAGCCAAGGCCGTAGCTAGAAGAAAAAAAAAGAAAAAAAAAAAAAGAAAGAAAATATTTCTTAAGTAAGTAACAATGAGACTGCAGTTACATACGATGCACCCATTTCACTCTGTTGTTACGGTGCACCCATTTCAAAAGTTTGTATGAAAAAAAACAATTATTGAAATATATTTAATAATTCAGCATTTTATCACATTTTTTTAGCGTGACACTGCGTCAGGTATACTGGTACATGCTCGCACATACATTTGATTTTTAGATATTCTTATTTTTCCAGGACGCTTGAGACAAACACACACACACACACTAATTGTTTTTATTTTTTTTACTTGTTTAAATTTTTATTTTTAATTGTTTTATTTTTTTCCACTAAGCTAAACCCCCCCCCCCGAAATTATTTTCTGGTTACGGCCTTGGTCCTAGCGAACATTAGCGAACGTATGCAAACAAAAGGGATGGAGAGAGTAGATTATTGTAACTGTTATCAGGTGCCGTGTTAGGAAAAGAAAGAGCGCAGAAAGGTATCAATGCATTAGACAAGGACAAAATGTGACTATTTTAAACGAGTGTGAGACATTGTGCGCGACACATTTTTTTGCGAATAATTTGTATGGCGTTGCATATCTTTCCATAACATATCACTGTAATTTATCGATTTATATTGTACTTATACTTAATTTTTGGTTTCGCGATTTTTAAGGCTATTTTTACTTTTGCAGATTATCAACTAGTAACATGCAAAGCAGAATAAATGCAGTTGAAATGAGATCGCTTAGAAGAATTTGTAACAGAACGATGAATGACAGAGTTCGGAATGAAGATACAAGGAAAGAATGTAAGATGAAGAAAGATGTATTTAACAGAATGAATATTAACACATTGAGATGGTTTGGCCACTTGGGGAGAATGAACGAAGGACGCCTGACGAAGAAAATATACAAAGCTGACAGGAATGGAATAAGAGGTCGGGGGCGCCCAAGAAAAGGATGGCACGACCATGTAAACGATATTTTGATAGATGGAAATGTAAGAAGTGTGAACAACAGACGAACGTGTGTAAGACGATGTATGAATGTTGATGAGGCGATGAATGTGTGTCAAGATAGAAAAATGTGGCGTTCGGTTCTCTCTGCCTACCCCGTGAGGGACATGGCGTGATGGTATGTATGTATGTATAACTAGTAACATGCTGAGATTGTATTCTGAAAGTTTCATCACAATGTGTCTGTGTGTTCTACTATGTGCTCTGTGCTATGTACGGCGTGTTTATTTTACTTTATTATTTTTACCTATAGACTAAAGTAGGTACTCATTCGATTTCTTTGAAATTTTTCAAGTTTGTATATCTAATACTCGCTTAGACCCCGTTAGATTTTTAAGGATATCCGAATAGTGCTTCTCCTCTTTTTTAACTGTCAAATAATTTAAAGTGACCCCAAATTCAGGAAACTTAAAATTTGGTATTTTTATTTTCAAATTTGTTAAAAGGCATCTAATTGGGTCTAAGCGAGTATTAGATATACAAATTTGCAAAATTTGAAAATAATCGAATGAGTACTTTAGTCTATAATCGATAAAGTAAAATAAACACGCCGTACATAGCATATAGTACACATCACACACACACACAGATACCTACATTGTGATGAAACTTTCAGAATACAATCTCAGAATGATACTAGTTGATAATCTGCAATAAAAAATAGCCTTAAAAATTGCGAAACCATAACTCCCCACTATATCCCCTTGGGTTAGTGAGGAGTAAAAAAATATGTGTATGTAGTAGTAAGAAAAGACATTATACCTCCGCGATAATAACTAAGTAAGTGAATTAATAAAGACATAATTTGATGGCTTGTATAGCTCCGTTGTTGTTATAAACTCACCTCAAGAGCGCTTTGATTAGATTCAGTAAGTTGGTTAAAAACGTAATAAAAATAATATTAATAGAATGATCGCAACTAATAACAGCCTACATACATAGTTATAAGAATTGTTGTAGTCTCAACAGTGGCGTAGCTAGAAATTTTAGGCCCTCATGCAAAAATTACGATGAATTCATTTCAACTATTTGAATATGATTAATATAACTAGAAAATGGAATAGAAATCAACTCTTCGATTTTTAAATTTGTTTTTTCTTGTTTAAATTAATTAATTAATTCCTCAATTTTCAACACTATTAAGGAAAGATATTCTTGAAATTGGCGTTATATAAATAGTCCACTTGTATTATCATTATTAATTCATATTTGCAAATCACAACAAAGTTCTTCAATATCTTTATATTTTAAAATATTCTTTAAGGTGTGTTTAGACTTTTTTTATATTTGATAATAATTATTATTTCATACAGTCTATGGAAATTTGGGCCCCTTCTCATGCTGGACCCTCATGCTTCGCATGACCCTGCTGTTGTGTGGTAGATGCGCCATTGAGTCTCAGTTTAGACCTGCCCATTCGAACCAACACTCCTCTCTGAAAGATATCCTAAGGAGTTTTTTTTCTTCATTTTTTCATTGTATTGATTTCCGTCTTGTTGTGGCAGTAGGTACCAAACAGTCTGAGCACACGGCGTTATGAACCATGTGCCAGGGCTCGAAAACCGTTGGTTAAGTATTTTTGTTTATCGTATCAAGGGTCAAAAACCCTCAGCCCAGCTCAAAACTTACTTTAAGAATAGGTATTCGGCGATTACTTTTGGGGTATTCTATTATTAAGCTTTATTAATGTTGTTAATTTTGTTTTTACGCTATTAGTTTCGGAGGAACTGAACTCCCATCAACAGGCGCACTTTAACTTAAATAATTATGAATTTTTAAATTATTAGGTACCTATATTTCTCACTAACACCAATGAGAGTGACACAAGAGCAGCCGTGTCAATGAGAGCAATCCTGTCTCCATAGTCCATATCGCGAAGAACGAAATTTTGGGTCTATAAATATAATAGAAGTATAGAAGGCCATGCCGCGCTCGACATTTCACCGTAGTTCCAACAAATACCTCGAAAGTTTAATTAATCCGGTAATCCTATATAGTTCCGAGTCCTGGTGCATGACACTAGAGGACGAAATTGGTTAAAATGAGATAATAATAAAAAAAATAATTGAATAATTATTGAAGAAATTGCCATACGGCAATAAACTCGCCACTTGCACAGGGTGCAAGGAAGTGTTTAATATTATTATTATTATTAATAATAATATTAATTTAAAAATTTAAAGTTGTATTAGATTATGAGCGAGTACTGATTTATACATTATTAAGATTAAGGCAAGATAAGAATGTATTAGGAACGTTTCATGACTAGTCCCCAATGGTCTAGATTAGTCTAGAAGATTAGGCTGTATTTGACATGCTGTATCGATCGGTACTAGAAAGAGCAACAAAACGCTTCCTGCAAAATAACCCTGTGGGCAGATGACCTCTGGGAAGAGCATGGCAAAGATTGATAGACAATTTTACCCGAAATGTTTGTGATGACTGGAAGTCCGTTGCTGCTAAAGGAAATCTTGGAAATCCATTGTTCAGGAGGTTAAAACTCTACCGGTAATTAGGTTTATTGCTGTTTGGGGCGGTGGTGGAGGTGAGTGCGTTTTTGTCATTGTCGTGTTCTTGCGAAACTTAATCTAATCTAAAAATTAATCTAATTTGCTTATTGATAGGCACATTTGTTCCACTGCTGGATATTGGAATCTTCTAAACTTTACCAGTGTACTCTATTTAGGGCTGTTTGCTGCCAGCTAGGACTCGCTTACCGGACCTTGGGCCTGAGCCAAGTTGAAAACGCTTAATGATATCGCCAAACGCTATTTTTTGTATGGGATTTGACGTTTGTTGTAGAATTTTTTTCTACAATAACAAATAACAAACGTCAAATCCCAAACAAAAAAAATACAGCGTTTGGCGATATCGTTAAGCGTTTTCGATTTGACTCAGGGGCAATGTCACCTATCCATCTTTTTAGAGGTCTTCGTACGCTATTTTTGTTGATCCAGGTCCTCCAATTCAGGATTCTAGGTGTCCATGTAGCCTCACCCAAAGCTCAGCTAATTGATAATGCGGCGAATATATACATTCGTCGCAAAAACATCCTGTTGTCATGCAATTTGCAATTAGGAAGACGTCAGTAACTTATCAGAATTTAGAGAACAATACAGTTTCAATAGGTACTTTTCTAGGGACGAACGTTCAAGAACCACCATGGTCATTGACCCGGCACGTACTCATTTAACTACCTTCCTGAGGGTATAAATGGCCAGGCCGCGCTCGACATTTCATCGTAGTTACCAGCATCTACTGTGAAACCTTACATTTCGAAGTTGCTCATTTTTTTAACATACTTATTTATTTTTGAAAGTTTATATAGTTTATTTTTGAAAGTTTTATTGTGAAATTGTAAATATACAAACATATGTATATGTAAGTAACCAAGCCTTTCTATTCTATCTCTCTCTGTGAGATCCTACATACACTGCTTGTCTTGATTAAAGTTTAAATTCCCTATTTCAAAACGATTTTAATTACTAGCTTCAATATAGCGACAGGCTACATTAATGCCCCTACAGGCTAAAATAATTATAATAATAAACACTTGCTTTCACCCTGCACAAGTGGCGCAAGTTTATTACCATATGGCATTTTCTTTCAATCGACCAGTATTTTCAGCCCAGATAAGCATTATTTGTTTGAGAAATAAATATCTCCTTTGATGGGGATCGAACCCAGGACGACCGCACAGAAGCCAAACGGCTTACCAACCGTGCCACGGTGATCGGCACTATTATTATCCTTTAAGGTCCCCACGACGTCGCCTATCATCACTTCTTGGAAGTTCATCTCCTTATCTCTAGCGGCTCGAAACTGCTTCTCCGCAATCCTTTTCCCTTTTTTAACGATTCCTTAACGATTATTTAAATAAATAAAATAATACAGTTGTTTACAGTTATATGTTTTACAGTTGGCGACCAACGGTTGGCGACCCATCGCTCGCTTGTGTGGAATATGTGACAAAATTCTAAATAGGTCTCTTTCCATCCAATGCATCCAGGATTCGTCAGTCGTTGAAAATTTCGGATGTGTACTCGCACTGTAAAATTATAACATCGAACCTCGTGGACAAAATCGACACGAAATAGGGTAACCACGGCTAGCAGCCAGTTTTATAAAAAGCAGCAAAAAAACCCTTTAGTTTAAGGTTCTTTAAAAATTTAAAGTCGCCTTAAAGTCGTTGCGTTTCACAAGTAATAATGCCGCGTACTTTAGCAAAAGGCAGAAACGTCGCCAAAATACCCGAAAGTTGACAATATTGCTATCAAAATCTTTAAAAACATAGCTAAAAGCATTGGTAAATGTTTCTGTCTAGTACAAAATTTGAATACTTTAAATTTGAAAACTTGTTAGTGAGGAGTTTAGCGTTGGCCACAACCCACTCGTTTTATCTATAAATATACATGAAATACCCAAGAATACAATCCACGAAACTATACAGTATTATGAACAGTCTGAACACGTGTTATACCTATTTGGACCCATAGTTTTCCAAGAAGTAGGTACCTATCATATTTAGTTACCGCAGCGGTTCAGATTGCACGAGATTCTGACAAACTTGCAAGTTTTATAAACAAAGATAGGTAGGTACCTCAATATGGAGTTTTAAATTAAATAAACGAAGACAAAATTTAAATTAAACACTTTTGCGGCCTGCTTTTTATATTTTATTTTATATACATGTATCCCTTTAATGGGACATTTACACAAACATGTTGATAGGTAACATACGGATAGTTAAAAAGATAATATACCAACTCTTCTGTACTTTTTCTTTTTTATGTTTTAATGTACCTACTTACTAATGTTTAAAAAAATCTTGCAATTGTTACATATATATATTAGTTTAAATTGTTTAAAAAATGTTTGTTTTATTACATTTTATTTTACATTGCTTCTCGGGCAACTAACAGGTACTATGTCAAATACAAGTTAGTGACACATTATGTAGACTTACGATATTAATAGTCTCACAGATACAGACTGAAAACACAATTAAAAACTGTGTCTCCACCGGGAATCCAACCCGAAACCTTTGGCTCAGCAGTCAGATATCTAAACAACTGAGCCATGAAGGCCGACAATGTTTCTCCATTTGAGTTTACAAGAGCCATTTAAGTGATAGGTAATAATAACCTTTAAAAGGTTTATAACTTGATGCATATAATATACCTATTGTAAATTTGTAATGTACAAAATGAAAAATAAAAAATAAATAAAAATACATCTTATTCACTTTCGTCGATTGTTCTTTTTGCACTATGGTGCCGAGATTGCCAATCTAGAGGGCTCTATGAGCTGCTTTTCGTGCTATGCATTTTTTTCTTACCGCTCATTTAGCGTTCTGTGAAGGGGCCGTTTACAGTCCCCATATGCAGAGCGGATGGTGGTGAGAGTAGCAAAAGGTTACTTGCATACCATCACGCCATGTCCCTTACGGGGTGAGCAGAGAGAACCGAGCGCCATACTCCTCTATTTTTGCACACTTTCCTTACTTCCTTAACATCTA
Organism: Molanna angustata; assembly: GCA_963576475.1. Taxonomy (NCBI): domain Eukaryota; kingdom Metazoa; phylum Arthropoda; class Insecta; order Trichoptera; family Molannidae; genus Molanna; species Molanna angustata. Next base: position 14,965,367 of record OY754983.1, read on the forward strand.
TGCTCGTTGATTGTGCAAGCTTCTTACGTTTCCTTCTTTCTAAATATCTTTCACATGGTCATGCCATCCCTTTTTTATTGCGCCCCTGCTATTCACTCCATCTCTTCTTTTTATTCTTCTTTCTCAGCCATCTCTCCACTGCTGGATGTAGGGCTCTTCCAAGAGCTTCCACTCGTCTTTTTTGTGGACCTTTTGAACCCATCTGCTTCCAGCGACATGGACAATATCATTGACCTACCTTTTCTGGGGCCGGCCTGTTCCCCATTTCATATCCCATGATGGTCTCCAATTTAGAATTCTGGGTGCCCATCTTTTCATACCCTGTCTGGCAACATGACCAGCCCATTGCCATTTAAGTTTTGCAACTCGATCCATGACATCAACAACTTTTGTCTGGCGTCTGATTTCTTCATTTCTAATTTTGTCTCTTAGATTTACGCCTATCATTTGCCTTTCCATGGATCTTTGCATTTTCGCTTATGTATGGTCCTCGCAGTTGTTTAAATTTTCCAAAGGCTGCCCAACCTAGTCCGATCCTTCTGGGTATTTCTGCTGGGTATCTCTTACACCAATGTATATATTTTTAAAGTATTAGCAATATTACGTTTTTGATCCATGAATATGAACTGCCCAATTAAATAGTGCGTACCTACTCTTTAAGAAAGACTGGAACTTGTTAATGAAGTATATTGAAGTCTCACTGAAAAACGCTTTGATGTGGCTAAACGTTAAGGAATCTCAGAATCCACTTTGACGTGACTAAGCATTTAGGAATCTCAGCATTCACGTTGATGTGGCTAAACGTTTAGGAATCTCAACATCCACGTTGATATGGCTGAGCGTTTAGGAATCTCAGCATACACGTTGATGTGGCTAAACGTTTAGGAATCTCAGCATCCAAGTTGAACCTTATTTTTACTTATTAAAATCGATATTAATGTTATTTTTCTATATATTTTGTATTCCCGCATTCATTGTTTTCAAGTAGTTGTACTTGTATTTTGTCCCTCCCCGGCAAAAAATCACCATAAAACAAAAAAAAATTAGGTATTCACATTAAGGGATTTTTTATTTATTTAAAAATAGTGTCTTGGTATTTTATGACTAGGTAAATAGTACTTAGCTCATTATTTTTATAAGGACCTTCATATGCATAATGAAAGTTGAAACGGGATTGCTAATGTCACCTGCATTCATTCGTTTGGCGAGCTCTATGCATATATCTACTTACCTCATCGTGTGAGGGTATTTATGTTGTATGTAAAATATACATATTTGCGTGTGTTATTATTATGTATATTATAATAAGGTGTACCAGCACTAGGTTAGGTATATAGTACATATGTACATAATATGTCTGTTGTTTGTACCTATTGAAACATGGCTAGTTCACTAGGGATGGGTAACGGTTTATTTTTAACTTAAGTATCTTTTGAATCTTTTTTTTTAATATTTTGCGAAACATACGTCTGACGATTTATCATTCGATATATTACGTTATTTTTTTACATTGTTATTTTATTCGACTTTATTTATATCTAGTAAGCTACGGAATAATGTGGTGTTCTATTGATTTTTAATATGTACACAGCGGAGAAATACGAATGAGTGTGCCTTTTTAGGGAAGTCAGTCGACGAATTCGCCCTTATATAATATGATCGGCACTTCCCTGTGTTATATCGAGAGCATTTTATGTTGATTTTGTGAAGTACCGGCTTAGAATAGTCCTTCCAATCTTTTCTGTTATCGTTTTCGGGTATCCTGTAAGAGTCGGGAAATCGAAAATAGTACCAATTGCATCTCACATAGTTCATCAATGAGGTTCACTACATATTCTGATGGTGAGACGAGACTGGTGTGTGGGAGTGCGCGCATGTGTCGTGCTTCGCTTTATAATGTAATGTACACCTATTGGTACTACCGTCACCGTCGTCGTCGTCGGTACTGGTATGAATGAATGAATGAATTTGTGGAAAAAAATTAACTAGTTACCTACCTAGTTTTTTTGTTCCTGGAGTGCATTGTTCTTAATAATAATAATAATAATAAGTCATTTGTATAGCGCCGTTTAATGATTCGAGATCATACCAAGGGCGCTGATAGTCTAATGTTGTGTTGCTCTCTGAAACAAAGCTGTTTTTAATCCTTTAGTGAAAGTGCTCTTGCTTTGAGCACTGCGGACATCTAGAGGCAGTGAATTCCACTTAATAGGACCACTCACACTAAAGCATCGGTCATAGTAAGCCGCTTTGTTGACTCTGTCCAACTCCTTTAAGGAATTGTTACTCTGTGATCCAGACGACCTGAGTGTGAGATGCCTCCCAGAGAGATCTCTTCTCTGACACAGCTCTTGTATATATTTTGGTGCCAGGTTGTTCAAAGCATTATATACTGTCAAACAAATTTTGTAATCAATTCGCTCTGGACACTTCAACCAGTGTAATTCGTTTAGTAGTGGAGTTATGTGACATCGTTTTTCTGCACCGAAAATAAGTCTTGCCGCTGTGTTGAATACCATCTGTAGTCTATCGAGTTGATACTTCGGCAATCCAGCATAAATGCCGTTGCAGTAATCAAGCCGAGACACAACGAATGAATTTACAAGTGTTTTAATCTCATTCTTGGGTAAATTTCGACGAATGTTTTTCAGTTGTCTGAGTTGAAAAAAACATGAACTGACCGTTTTTGAGATTTGAAGGTCAAGTTACAACTTATTGTCCAAGTGAATACCCAAGAATTTGACACTTGTAGCTGGCACGAGTGTTTCTCCGTTGATTTTGATAGGAGTACTCTCAATGAGGTGCTGTCGCCGTGGTGAAGCTACCCACATAAACTCTGTTTTAGTTGGGTTCAGTTTAAGCTTGTTGCTGGACATCCACGTGGCGACTTTTTCGATGCACTCAACAGTTTCTACTTCCAGACGATTTTTGCATATGGGATTACAAAATTTGAAGAGCAAGCGGTCATCGGCATAAGCAAATGAATTAAATCCTTCGTTTTTAATCAAGTCGTCAAGTCTTTTTATATACAGAATGAATAAAATAGGTCCGAGAACCGATCCTTGTGGCACTCCAAATTTTACAATTTCCGATAAGGACGTGTTGTTATTAACCCTCACAGACTGGTCGACTGACAGACTGTTCTGACAGACTGTTCTTCTATAATATTCCAACTTCGTCTCTATGGAGATGTTAAATAGTTAGCGCATTTAGGCAGAGCGGTTAGCGCATTGGGTTAGTAATCAAGTGGTTGCGTGTTCGAATCCTGCCTCGACCGTTTTCGTTCACCTATAGCATAAGCTTTAAGCTTATTTTAGGGAACGTAGGAAGATGTACCTACTTGTTTAACAGGGACATATTCATTTGGAAAAAAAAACTTCCTAAATGTTATTTTTTGTTTTATTTAATTCAATCGTATTTATTCATAAAAGTTTAATCCTTTCGAGATGTCTTTTTTTTGTCTTTTACGCGTATCTAAGTCGTTCGCTCAACCGCAGCCCCCTGGGCTCGAGGCGAGTCAGTGGGAGGTTGGGCGAGGAAGGAGATGAGGGGGCTTAGCAGGCACATGGTGGAGCAGCTCTAACCAATTCCATTACCCCCTCTCCTGGACCCTACGCACCCCGCCTCCCCTTCGAACTACCGCTCTTTAATTACCCCGTATTACTAAACACGGTGAAAATATGATGCAAGGATATTATAGAGGAGGACTGTTCGTTCTATTTATTTAAATAATAATTATAATTATGTAACGTCAATTACGCGCAGTTATTGGTAATACTAGGTGCATGTAACACATGAGATCCAACTGTCGATAGCGATAATATCCCCTATTCAGTAACTATTGTAACTAAAGTAGGAACGTACTAAAATTATAGATTTTGGATTTACGGTCTTATTTCAGCGTTATAAAATATCAACTTGGACTAAATGGAATAGGAAAGTACCTATATTGTCCGGAATGTTTTTAAAAAATTTCCGAATTACACGTATTTTGAATAATTGTGAAAATTGCATAATTTTCATAATTATTCATAATACGTCTAATTTAATAACTTTTTTAGAACGTTCCGGCCAGTATAGGTACGATCCTATTCCATTTGGTCCAAGTTGATATTTTATAACGCTGAAATAAGACCGTAAATCTACAATTTAGGAACGTTCCTATTTTAGTTTTAATAGTTATTGAATAGGGGGTAATATTAGGCAACCCACCCTTATAGAAGAGTGATTTGTGCCAAATGAAAAAAATATATATTAGAGAATATCACGACTTACAGATTAATACCATTGATTAAGATAAATTAAGTAATTTCGGAATAAATAGTAAGAGAGTTAAGTGATAACAGATGCGACATATTTACTGGTAGAGAGACTTTTAAGTTGGGACAGATGTCATATTATTCGTAGTGCATCGGACATTCAAAGAAGACGTGACCAAATGTTTCCAATTCTGCCCCGCATGCACATGAAGGGTTTTCTTTAAAATTATATTTATTTTATATAGGTGAGAAGCAATTTATTGAGCAATGACACAATCTCATTCTCGAGATATTATTAGAGATCTCTCTTTTGGACATTTTTTTTGTGAAACCAAGTAAAAGATGGAATGTTTAATTAGATATTATAGTAGTATGTTCCTTTGGTTTCAGAAGAGATTTTCCACCGGTTTTGCCATTTATTTTTGGCTATGTTGTCTTTAAAAAAAATTAATGCTCGTTCAAGGCATTAATTTTTATTTTGTGAACTTGAATTAAATTATGCATTATTGAGAAAAAAAAATGTTAAAGTTAAGATTATTTTATTTTTTTATTTTATTTATTCAAGGTTACAGACAGTTTTTTTAAATATACATATAAATTCAAATTTAATTACTAAACATAAAAACCAAAATAGTAACACCAATTAATAAATTACGATCTTACGAAAGAAAAAGAAAAACAAAAAAGACAAAGAAAGATAAAAAAAAACAATTAAAATAAGATCAGTCAAAATTAATTAGACGATGGACAAGCTAGGAAATAAGGACAGGACTATGAATAGGAATGGGAAAAATTTGGAAAGGAAAATCACCGTTACGAATGCCTCAACATCTTCCTAAAAATGGCCAGTGGGCCAAACATGTCAAACATTATGGGGAGTATTATAGTTTTAAAAGTGTTAAGTATTTTTTGCATTATTTATATACTTACATTTCATTACTTCTCGGGAAAGGTACTAGGTATGTCAAATATTAATTTAACACGCACCCAATAACAAGTTGCCACATTCTGGAGACTAACGATATTAATCGTCTCACAGATCCAGACTGAAAACACAATTAAAAACTGTGTCTCCGCCGGGAATCGAACCCGGGACTTTTGGATAAGCAGTCAGACACCTAACCAACTGAGTCACGAAAGCCGACGATTATAAAAAAATATTATTATTTTTTGCGGTATATGCGCTCTTACCGTATAAGTAATTATTTAATTTATTTTCCCAACTCTATGGCAAAGAAACATCTGTCCACAGAAGAGGGAATCTAGATAATATCCTCTTCTGTGCGTCTTTCGTAGGACGACACGACAGACGATACAGTTATTTATTTATTTATTTATAAACGGCATAAAATACATTTTACATACATAGATAAAAACACATATATTGGTATTAAAAATACATAGAATAAGAAAAAAAAACAATTAGGTACCTATACACTAAGCAAAAAATACTTAAACCTAAACATTAAGACAATAATTAAAAAAAAACAATAGATGTAAGCAAACATAAAAAAAAAATTACATTTGGACTCAAAATTAATCACTTGGGTGCGCAGAACACAAATTTGGGTTTATGTTTGGTTGGTTTGAACACGCGTATGCGCAAACCGTCGCCCTATCCTCCGTAATAATGTCAACATAATGGCCGATAACTATACGACATGTATACATAGAATATTGAGAATTTGATGACAGACTTATATTAGCATTTGCACTTAGTATAATATTGATTTAAAGATTTGTGAATGGTTGCACATCCCTATACTCGAAGATGGCTCACAAGATTTTCAATATACAATATACACTAGATACATTGCAAATGAAATAAATATAATTAACTTGTACAGATGCAATAAATACACACATAACCTATTTTTACTCCTCACTAACCCAAGGGGATATAGTGGGGAGTTATGATTTCGAAATTGTTAAGGCTATTTTTTTATTGCAGATTATCCACTAATATCATACCGAGATTATATTCTGAAATATTCACCACAATGTATCTGTGTGTGTGTGCTATGTACGGCGTGTTTATTTTACTTTATCGATTATAGACTAAAGTACTCATTCGATTCTTTTCAATTTTTTTAAATTTGTATAGATATCTGATATTCACTTAGATCCCATTAGATTCTGAAGGATATCTGAATAGTGCTTCTCAATTTTTTTAACTGTCAAATATTTCAAAGTGACCCCAAGCTCAGGAAACGTACAATTTGAAATGTTTATTTTCAAATTGGTAAAAAGGCACATCACTTTCATAAAATGGCATCGAAGAGTTATCAAGTTTTCACAATAAAATATTTAAATAAAAAATAATTTAAAAAATTCATTTCTCGAAGATGCTGAATATTTTCCATACAAAATTTGAATACTTTATAGAATGACTTGTTAGTGAGGAGTTTAGCGTTGGCCTAAGCCCACTAGTATTATTATTATTATAATTATGTATGCTGTATGTTTTCCGAATAAAATAATATAATGTTTATTAGAACATATTTATTCTTTTGGAGATAAATAGTATTGGAGAGTAAAATAAAGACAATCTGATATGGAATAAGCTTCTAACAAATAACACTTTTATCTAAAATAGTTGAAAAAAGATAAAATATCCATCGACCAGTAAAACGTTTAGCGTCACATTGTATTTTTAATGTCGAATACCAAATAACTTACATTGATAAATAAAATTATAATAATTTTACATAATATACAGTAGCTTGCAATATTATTAGAATCACTAAAAAAATAGTATATAGAGATCTTTGAGAAACATTATCCGCGGGAGTGACAAATGCAAAAATAAACAGTACTTTTCCATAAGTTATAATATAATAAAACATACAAATATTTATAACTACTAGTGATCGCCCAGAGGTTAAAAATCAACGGTTTTTTATTAAATTTTAATATTAGAAAAGTTAAGAGAACGAATGGCTAGAACAAGTAGAGGAATATTTGTACTTGGGGAGTATGTTTGATAGGAATGGAAGACCTGATAAAGACATTGAAAGAAGAGTTATGGCAGGTAACAGAATAAATGGAGCTCTCAGAACAGTAATGTCCAATCCAAGCATCTCAAAGGAAGCTAAAATTGCCGTACATAATGCAATTGTAGTGCCCACTTTGATGTATGCCAGTGAAACATGGACGTGGCAAAAGACGCATGAAAGTAGAATAAATGCTGTGGAAATGAGATCACTAAGAAGAGTATGTAATAGAACGATATATGATAGAATAAAAAATGAGGACATAAGGAGAGAATGCAAGATAAAGACGGATATTATATGTAAAATGAAAGTGAATGCCTTGAGGTGGTTTGGACATATTGAAAGAATGAATGATGAACGACTGACCAAAAAAAAATATACATGGGTGTAAGAGATGGAGTGAATAGTAGGGGCCGCCCCAGAAAGGGATGGCATGACCATGTGAATGATATTTTGAATGAAGGAAATATTAGAAGCTTGAATAATCGACGAGCATGTATGAGACGATGCATGGATGTAAAGGAAGCTATGAATGTATGCAAAAATAGAGTAGTATGGCGTTCGGTTCTCTCTGCTTACCCCGTAAGGGATATGGCGTGATGGTATGTATGTATGTATGTATGTATGTTGTAAAAGATCTATGACGAGTGGCTTGTGGCCAACGCTAAACTGCTCACTAACAAGTCATTCTATAAAGAATTCAATTTTTGTAGGAAAAATATTCAGCGTTTTCTTTAAATGAGTTTATTACATTATTTTTCATTTAAATATTTTATTATGAAAACTTGATAATTATTTGATGCCATTTTATAAAAGTGATGTGCCTTTTAACAAATTTGAAAATAAAAATATCAAATTTTATGTTTTAAGTTTCCCGAGGTTGGGGTCACTTTGAAATATTTGAAAGTTTAAAAAATTGAGAAGCACTATTCAGATATCCTTCAAAATCTAATGGAGTCTAAGCGAGTATTCGATATGCAAATTTGCAAATTTTGAAAGGAATCACATTAGTACTTTAGTCTATAATCAATAAAGTAAATTTAACACGCGTACATGTGTGTGTGCTTTGTTCCTACATTGTAGGAACACAACACATACATAAAGATACCTACATTGTGATGAAACTTTCAGAATACAATCTCAGCATGATACTAGGTAGTTGATTATCTGCAGTTAAAATAGCCTTAAAAATAGCATCATAACTCCCCATTATATCCCCTTGGGTTAGTGAGGAGTAAGAAGTTTATTTTTCTCTCTTATGAATGTTTTTCAATATGAGTCTTATAATATGATAAGCTTCTGTATATACGAATATAGAAAATTGATGTTTGTAGGTATTTCAAAAACCATAGCGTTCGATGACTATCGATTCAGGAAGTATTTTTAGACTAAAAATACAATAACGTTCTATGATAGGGGCGTTGGCATTATGGAAATTAATTGAAAAACATGAACAATAAGATTAAATTGTTTTATTAAGACCCCTGTATACCCTGGGTATACGGATGTACATAAAAATGCACGCTAGATTACCTTATAATGTATGAAATACGAAACAATATTGTATGTCACCTAAATACAACATTTTTTCGCGAAGAAAAAGTAAAATTTAGAGGTTTTATTTAAACTGCATGAATAGTAGTTACTTAAAATATTATCCAACTGTCGATTTGTTCAGGAGAACTTTGTTCTCTTAACATATCGACAATGTATCAAGCCAGAATACGCGAGAATTGTATGGAGAGGTCTACTTTTTTCACGGCTTTTCCAACTTTGAAGTCAAAAAACACCAACTTAGAGGCTTCGCAGCATATATGCATATAAAACAAGCTATAATTACATAACATTATCAATTAAAAATACAATACAAATAAAAACAAGCTATAATTACATAACATTATTAATTCAAAATACAATACAAATAAAAACAAGCTATAATTACATAACATTATTAATTCAAAATACAATACAAATAAAAACAAGCTATAATTACATAACATTATTAATTCAAAATACAATACAAATAAAAACAAGCTATAATTACATAACATTATTAATTCAAAATACAATACAAATAAAAACAAGCTATAATTACATAACATTATTAATTCAAAATACAATACAAATAAAAACAAGCTATAATTACATAACATTATCAATTCAAAATACAATACAAATAAAAACAAGCTATAATTACATAACATTATTAATTCAAAATACAATACAAATAAAAACAAGCTATAATTACATAACATTATCAATTCAAAATACAATACAAATAAAAACAAACTATAATTACATAACATTATTAATTCAAAATACAATACAAATAAAAATAAGCTATAATTACGTAACATTATTAATTCAAAATACAATACAAATAAAAAATATATCAAAATTAGGTACTATTTAAAAATGTTTCGTCGAAATAGTTGCTATCTCTCGGACTATAGTGGAAAGTCAAAATATAATTTATCAATTTCGATTTCGCAACGGACAGTTTAATATGTCTTTATAATGTGTCATTAACTTGTTATTGGATGTTTTAAATTAATATTTGACATAGTACCTGTTAGTTGTCTGATAAACTATACATAAAAAAAATAATAAAAAAATATATTTACCTCATGAAAACTAATCGCGTATGTACAGTGAAATAAGTAATATAAATATTTTATAAAATTAATAGAAAACTTCCTTGAGAGTTGATTGGTCGAGTGTACGGCCGCTTCACGTATTCAGTGTACCCAGATACTGGCGGACACCGGCGGAATCTATGTTTGGAGAATAGACACAATAACAATATCATTATTTTTTAATGTGTATTTAAAATAGATTTTAAATTTACACAATTTACTATCCTATTGCGTACATTGAAAGGCTTATTATTTTATGTTAATTATAATTAAAAATTCTACGGTTGACGCGAAGTCAAAGTTATGTTTCAAAATTTAGTTATTTGCTATTCAGTCGATGGGAAGTCAATGTTCTGATTTATAATTGAGTTATTTGCAATACAATCGAAGTCAACGTAATATTTTATACTATAGTTATTTGCGATACAGTTATATTTTGATAACAGATGAGCGGATAGCGCGCTGGGTTAGTAATCAAGTGGTCGCGAGTTCGAATCCTGCCACGACCGATTTTGTGAATCTACAACAAAAACATTTGCTTAATTTAGGAAATGTAGATGTATTCGTTATAAGGACATATTCAATCTTTCAAAAAAAAAATGTGATTCTGTCAATGAGAATTTTTTTTTAAATTATTTATTTATTTCCATAATGGAGTACCTAAGAAAAATTCAATATAACAAAAAAATATTATAATGGAATTTACTACCTTACTAGGCGAAGCCTGCCCCCCTAGACAACGTGTCATTTAGCTCAAGAAAAGATAACTCAATGTATGGAAGTGGCAGTTGCCAGTCACTTCCATACATTAGGTTATCTTTTCTTGTTTTTTTTCTGGAGCTAAATGACACAGGGGGCTGTTCTGATAACAATAATTATGAAATACATTTTTGCTATAGTTACTTACATAAATTTTTAATAGTCAACCTGATATTTACTCTGGTTGGTTGGAAGAAATTGCCATTAGGCAATAAGCCCGCCAGTGTACTTATTATACAAAAAGATTAATAAATATTTTTTTTTACCATGATTCGTAATATTGTCAACGATAAGTAAACGTGATATATTTAGTTATTCGCAATACAGTAAATGAGAAGTCAGCGTTCTATTTTACAATTTAGTTATTTGCAATACAACCGTAGAAAGCAGTCAACGTAATATTTAAAAATCGATATATCTTATTCAGAGCTGGCGAGCAAGGGTCGGATCGTATACTTTTCCATGTAAGGAATCCATTTATTTACCCCACTCTTTACCAGGGGCGCACCGATATATTCGGTGGAATAATAATATTTATACGGAAAAAGAACATTGCAGGTTACAATAAAATAATTTTAATCTGTAGAAAGAACATTGTAGGTTACAATACAATATTTATACAGAAAATAACATTGCAGGTTACAGTAATATTTATTTATACAGAGAAAGAAAAATTGCAGGTTACAATAAAATAATATCAATCTGTAGAAAGAACATTGTAGGTTACAATACAATATTTATACAGAGAAAGAACATTGCAGGTTAAAATAATATTTATACGGAGAAAGAACATTGCAGGTTTCAATAAAATAATATTAATCTGTAGAAAGAACATTGTAGGTTACAATTTACAATACAATATTTATACAGAGAAAGAACATTGCAGGTTTCAATAAAATAATATTAATCTGTAGAAAGATCATTGTAGGTTACAATACAATATTTATACAGAGAAAGAACATTGCAGGTTACGATAATATTTATACGGAGAAAGAACATTTCAGGTTACGATAATATTTATACGGAGAAAGAACATTGCAGGTTACGATAATATTTATACGGAGAAAGAATATTGCAGGTTACGATAATATTTATACGGATAAAGAACATTGCAGGTTACGATAATATTTATACGGATAAAGAATATTGTAGGTTACACACTATAAATTTATGGTCTCGGACTCGATTGGATTCAAAATTTAAGTTCAAATTGACATGTAAAAGATCATTTTTGAAAGAAAAAAAAGTGCATATATTTTTTTTACTTTTTGTCTTTTGTAAAGCTCCAACTAAAAGATCGGTCGACTTATCGATATCATAATATTTTGTGTTGAGAGTTCACTAACTTAATTTTTATTTTATTTATTTATTCAGCAACAAACAGGTACAACTACTTAAAACAATAACATTATGGTAATATGACATAAATAAAATATGTAGTGCCCCATGGCAATTAGGTGTTGCCTGTTACATAATATAATATACACATAATTATTATTTTAACATACATATAACATGAAATAATAAATTATAAATTTTACGTAGACTACCGTCATTTTTCTCTCTCTGATTGAATTTGTCAAAGGGTTTAGCTTATTTTAAGTATACATATTATTAATTAAAATCGTTTGTTAGATAATGCTCGCACATGCATAATACAGCTGTATTATGCATGTGTATAAAGGCGAGTCTGATTTTCAGTGTTTTCTGCCAACTCTGGATTGGGACTCGACATGATGGTATTTGTGTGTTCATAACATTTCATTCGGATAAATTAAAATAATAATAATAATGCCAACGGCGATAATATAGTGCTTGTATGTAATCTCATATTTCTTAAGTAGGTAGGTAGTACATATATTTTATCACTAGTGTGATAAGAGACTAGTTCGAATTTCACCTACAGACGTACCTAGGTATATACTTTTTTATTTGAATTAACCAATAAGTATATATGTATTATGACAGTAAAATGATTGCTCCAGTTTTTCATATAAATATCTAAATAAAAGATGAATAAAATCCCAAACACAATAAGAAACATGAATGAATTGCAACGTTGTCAGCTCAAACAGTAACATAGCAACGTTATTGTTATATTGCTATATATAAATGTTATTATGAATAGTCAAGAATATAAGTGCTTATACATACTGTGTTTTAGTCATATAATGTTATTACCGCAGTTTATTTATTTATTTATTTATTTATTTAATATACAGAAACACCAACAGAACACTGAACAACACAAACAAAAAAAAACATGAAACAAAAAATAGAATCTCCAGTGCTCCAATAACAGGTATCTCCCGCATGGCTATTGTGCATAGTTAGGTATGTACAATCAACGTCTCCTGACCATTCATATTATAAAAAAGACATTACTTTGCACAGTTAAAAGAAAAGTTTAAAATACACATATACATATATGTAGGAAAACAGAAAGAAAACAAATGTTGAACTAATAAAATAAAACATAAAAAAGAAGGAACAATTGAACCGAGACAAAAAAAAACAAATAGATTTTACCCAGCATATTTTAAAGGATAAAAATAAGTAATTTATCATAGATCAATTTCTATGAAATATGAACGTCATTGTCATTACATTAAATTGTCACAACGATTCAGACGCAACGTCTGAATCTACCAATACAATGACACTCCGACACGGCAGAATGTCACTGTATTGGCAGGTGCATACGCGAGTGCAATGTAACGACAGTCAATAAATAACGTCGCGGACAAAATCGCGAACTCGGCAACATGCCCGTCTAACTAGAATATTTTTAGGAAGACTTATAAGTTAATATGTTGTCGAATTTGCTGGTTTATATGTCGTACTATACACGTGTTAGTATTTTTTTTATTTTTAAAACTATAAAAACTAAATAAGAACAAAACATACAATCAAGATACCAAATTATCCTAATACAAAATACAAAAGTGGGGAGAAATGCGCAATACAAATCAACACCCACAGAGCCACACAACATCAAGGTGTCCCTATCACTAGATTTCCTCGAATCAAACGTTTGAAAGTGGACACCGGATTATGAAACACATCAAGATCCGATACAACCCTTGACAAACTATTATATGAGCTCATCATTCGGCTTATAGGACAAAACTGTCCCACATTGGTTCTATACCTTTTCAGACGAAACACTTCGCTGCATCTTAATCTATTATTTGCATGAAAGTTTAACAATTCTATGTCAGATGTGTCCAAGTGACCTCGAATCAGCTTACGAAGATACATTAATTCGGCCACACTCCGCCTAACTGACAAACTAACCATATTAAAAAGCGAAAGGCGCTCCTGGTATTCCAACCGGCCACTATGACCCGCTCTAAAAGAAAGAACCCTAGTAAAATATTTCTGAACACGTTCTATTTATAGCAAATATTATGAATAAGACTGTAAGCCCATTATATGTACATTAGAAAATTCTGCGAGACTTTATATTTCATGTGTCGTTTTCGTGATATTCTTTATTAACCCTTTGATTGAAGGGAAGTAGTTCTACAGTGGAACCACATATAAAATATTTTTTTCCTAGTGACCGGAGAAGCCAGCAACGTAACCACATAAACATACATGATACCTATTTATACTGCCATCTACAATATTATTTTATAAGTTAGATTCACATGTCAGTTATCAGTTCAATTCTGAGTTTCTTGTGTAGACAAGTTCGTGCTCAATTTTCTGTATTATTTTGTGCACAATATAACAATGGCAGGTGAGTCTTGTTTTTTTTTTATTTTTATGTTACTCCTTTACGTATTTTCATTAGTTTTTTTTGAAAATTGTTATAATTACCTAGTTTTTTTTCAATTATGTGAGTGGTCCCATACTGGAACTACTAGGTAACAAGTATATATATACATTTTTGTATTGATGTACAATGTAACCCTTACCCCTTTGCAGCACTCGAGCAAAGCCATCCAGGACACGATGGCATTGCTCTACATGTAAGGTTGGGCTTTGCCTAAACAATAAAAAAAAATAGTTATAAGATATTTCATTCTTAAATATCTACATTAATTTTAATCTTGTAGCCTAGTAGTTCCACATAGGAACCACCACTTTTTTCAAAAACTACAATAAAAAAAAATAAAAAAAAATTAATTCTTTTTGTTTACTTACCCCTCTTACCACTTATATGTGTAGGTAAATTTAGAATTTCAAAAAAAAAAATGTCCCCGGCCGCAAAGGGTTAAGTATGTCTAATTTTACTTTGACATTTTTTGTATCATGCCATGTATAAAAATGTATAAAATTAAAGCATTTTATGTATAAAAATTAAACAATTAAAGTATATTTTATGTTTGACACACAATAGGTTTAGATCATTTTACATTTAATGTATATTATGTTCTTCTATTACAATTTAAAACCGTTGTCATAGCTCGGTTTTGTACTATTTGGATTTTTTAAATTCAGTTCATTGCTTAAAAATAATATCGTAGGACAGTTGGAAATATGTGATTCTATTATCTGATTATAAACAAGTTTTTTTTTATTTTTATTTATTAAAAATGTATTATTATCGTTTTATAAATGAGTAGTCATGTTTCTTTATTTATGTATTTCTTATTCTGCCAAACAATGACACCTTTTTGGACATTAATAAGGTAATGCACACCTGTCGCTGGTTTCTTCTCCACATTGTGGGATATGCCGCGATGGTATGAACGAATAATATTTTTTAATATAATAATAATAGGTACCGTCGTATTACTGACTGACCGTCTAACAGGTCTCGCATTGTCCCAAAAAACGAACTATGGAGCTTATGGTGTCTGTTTATTTTTTAAGATTTAAAATAGTTTGGTTACTTAAGTTCATTACTCGGCGAATATTTATATGTCGCCCTGCCTGGAGCGACGCTACCAGGGCCGGCTTCAGCTCCGATCGCATTTATTTTTACTCTCCCCCACTAGGGAATGGTGCCCGACTTTATTTTTATTTTTTAATTTATTATGTAAACAGACAGTTAAATTCACTTATTTTACCAACATACATAATATGACATGTGAACCAATTAAGTTTACAAATATTATCATTATTATATTAACAAAAGAAGTGGTTTGAGGAAGGGAGTAGGATAGAAAAGTAGGAAAAAGGGGAACACACGTACACCACCTAATCGCGGAGCACAAACCTAGAAATTGAGTATCTGAATCCGTTTAAGGTGACTTTTTGGGTGTTCATTACGCCTTACTCTTAAAATTTACGTCTTCAATAAAAATATAATATATTATTCTATTATTATTTACGAAAAAGTACATATTTTGACGTTTCATTCGTGACAAAATTTGTATGAAAATGTACGGAAAAATGAAAAATAATAAAACATTAAAAAGTCTATTTTTTCAAATTAAATTTAAAGATATAACTTTGTATTAACCACGTTTTTTGGTTGAAACGATACGACCGGTTTCGGAACTAACCGTTCCCTCATCAGGCTAACTTTCAACTAACAGGCTAACAGTTGAAAGTTAGCCTGATGAGGGAACGGTTAGTTCCGAAACCGGTCGCATCGTTTCAACCAAAAAACGTGGTTAATACAAAGTTATATCTTTAAATTTAATTTGTTAAATATGAACCAGAAAGTTAACATTCAAACATTTGAAAATAAGTCTATTTTTATTTGCCTAAGTTACTCACTGGTCGCAAAGGAAGCGATATGAAGAATATTGAATACTGAAGCCGGCCCTGCAACAAACGTTCCCCCATTCATTGGACCATGAAAACAGACGTTGCCAACCAACATGGCACAGCACAAGCCTTTGTCTATTGTTTTGTTTTTAAGACTGACATGTCCAATAAAAACAACAATAACGTCATAACACTTATTTTAAATAATTCGTTGAATATTATACACTTGTGTACAAAAGTATATTAAAAAAAGGTTTTTTTTTATTGGAAAGCAAGTTGTAAAAATAACTCATATTTTTATGAGTTATAAAAAAGTAGTCTTATCGTTTTACATTTTAAGCCTGTTATCATGCGGATAGTGCAAAGTACTATAGGTAGTATCCGGAAAATAACTTTAGAATTTTCGTCGTGGAGTGGAGCGGTTGGTGCATATAACGACCAAGCGAAAAAAAAAACACAAATTTGCGCTCTACGCAACCCCCACGTTACGTAGGTACCTACTCGAGAAATTTGCCGCTAATTAAACGAATTTTGTCGTTATGTTTTTGTTTGTGTAGTATACTATCGGTGGTTCGGTTGGTTGGGTATCTGACTGTTAACCCAAGGATCCCGAGCTCGATTCCTGGCGGAGACACAGTTTTTAATTGTGTTTTAGTCTGAATCTGTGAGACGATTAATATCACAAGTCTCCAGAATGTGGCAACATGTTATTGAGTGCGTGTTAAATTAAATTTGACATAGTACCTGTTAGTTGCCCGAGAATCTACAAAAAATAAAATATCTAATACTCGCTTAGACCCCTTTAGATTTTGAAGGATATCTGAATAGTTTCTCGATTTTTTTTAACTGTCAAATATTTCAAAGTGATCCCAAACTCAAAAACCTAAATATGGTAAGTTATAAAGTTTTCATAATAAAATATTTAAATAAAAAATAATTTAACAAACTCATTTCAAGAAAATGCTGAATATTTTCCATACAAAATTTGAATACTTTATAGAATGACTTGTTAGTGAGGAGTTTAGCATTGGCCACAACCCACTCGTTTTTAAATAGGATCCGAAGTTATCGCTTTTCATATTATAAATTTATTTTTATTTTTTTTAACAAAAAAATGAATATGTCCTTGTTAAACAAGTACATATACATCTTCCTACGTTCCCTAAAATAAGCAAATAAATGCTTGTGCTTAGGTGAACGAAATCGGTCGAGGCAGGATTCGAACTCGCGACCACTGGATTACTAGCCCAGCGCGCTAACCGCTCTGCCACCGACCCATCTAAATATTATTTATTTTTATAAACAGTCAACAGCTATGTAATTAAAAAAAAAATTATATATAAGTAGAGCCAATTAATATTATGAATAGTTAGTTAAAACATAACTACTAACGATAACTTTTCAATAGTTGTCGATCCGTGTTTGCATATAATGCAAGTTGGTAGTTAGTAAGTATGTAGTATTGATTGTTTAAATTGAAGCAGTAGGTACATACCTATGTTGGTACCTCCTATAAACTTCCTGTAATGATTAACTACCAGCTGACTCCAGTTGAGGTCAATAATATAATTGTAGGTAGGTACATTCAAACCTACATAATGTTACATAGCTCATTGTGCATTATTTAACATAGGTAATATTCTATTTACTCTTCTTAAATTGGGACTACGGGTTCCCGAACCTGGGGATTCCCGGGAAGATGAACAGTCCCGATTCCGGGAAAGATAAATAAATGTTCAGATAAATAAAAGTTCAAAAAAACAATAATAAATTATGCAACGATTTAAAAACAATATAGGTAAGTACCTATTATGCATTGGCTCAATCAATTGTTACAGACGGTATGATTGGTTGGGGTGGCGCTGCTAAAATCAATATGGACCCTCTTATCAAGGCTCAAAAAGCTTTAATTAAGGTCATAATAAACCTTAACATATCAGACAGTTCAATTGTTAAAGATTTTCAGTTTTCAACATAAAAATATTTCTATATATTTTCATAAAGATACAATTAATAATATTACACCGCAACATACATACATTTAGATATTGGGTGCTTTCTTTGTATGTTTGTGTAAATTGGAATATTTTCTTGTTTTTTATACATACATACCATCAATCCATGTCCCTTACAGGGTAAGCACACATTTCTGGCTTCCTTTACATCCATGCACCGTCTCATACATGCTCGTCGATTGTTCAATCTTTTTATGTTTCCTTCTTTCTAAATATCATTCACATGGTCATGCCATCCCTTTCTGGGGCGACCCCTGCTATTCACTCCATCTCTTACCCACATCCATTTATATTTTTTGGGTTAGTCGTTCATCCTTCATTCTTTCAATATGTCCAAACCGCCTAGGTATTCACTTTTCATTTTACATATAATATGCTTCCTTATCTTGCATTCTCTCCTTATGTCCTCATTTTTTTTAATTATATTTTTTATATCGTTCCATTACATACTCTTCTTAGTGATCTCATTTCTACAGAATTTATTCTACTTTCATGTGTCTTTTGCCAGGTCCATGTTTCACTGGCATACGTCAAAGTAGGCACTAGAATAATTGCATTGTGTACTAAAATTTTGTCACAATAAAATTGTAGTGCATTTGTCTATATTCATACCAATTTTCAGCGTTCTAGCTTTTATGGTTTCTGAGATATATGGAAAAATAAAGTAAAAATTCAAAAGTTGACAACCCCTGACTGAAACAAAAATACAAAATTCTGAGTTTAAAAGTTTTGTAGGCCTATAACTATTTATATATTCTGAAATTTTTGGGCTATGTAAATTGAGCGGATCAAAAGTTATAAGGGGGGACTGATACACACACAGACACATTAAATGTTCTACTCCGAATTCTGAGTAAATCCGTACATATAGAACATATATATGCTGCGATACCTCTAAGTTGGTGTTTTTTGACTTCAAAGTTGAAAAAGCCGTGAAAGATATTGACCGTGCATACAAATCTCGCGTATTTTAGGTTGATAAAATTGTCTTGAATAAATCGACAGTTGGATAATTCATACTATTTTAATTTGTTTTTTTTTCAAATTGTGAATGTTCTCTTTGGTTATCCTAGATGCAAGAAAATGTATATATTCTTTACATCTAAATAAAATGTACATATATACATTTTCATAAAGATAAAATTAATCATTTTACACAGCAACACAATAATAATATTTTAATAATAACGAGACGACACACAGTTGCATCTTTTCGTGACTCCAAAGACAAACAAGACATTACTATATTTAGCTACATTTTTTTTAATAATAAATAAAATTTATAAAGCGCCGTTTAGTGATACAAGATCACACCAAGGGCGCTGTAGCTTATTTGTTGAATCTACGAAACAAGGCAGTCTTAAGAAGTCTACCGAAGGTGACAATGCCCTGAGCTCCACGTATGTCAAGAGGCAATTTATTCCATTTCAAAAGCCCGTTCAAACTACAACCGCGATCATAGTAAGCCGCCTTATTGAATCTGTCTAATTCTTTTAAAGAATTGGTACTCTGTGATCCAGATGATCTCAGTGTAAGCTGTCTTCCTGATGGAACATTCTTTTGGCACAGTTCTGGTTGTGGAGCCAAGTCGTTTAGAGCCTTAAACACCATCAGGTATATCTTATAGTCCCCTCTTCCACTCGTTAATATGAGAAAATAACAAATGAAGGACATACAGTTGATGAAACATTTACGGTTTCTATTTCTATCGGACTCACTTGCTGCCTTTTACATTTGAATATTTGCTTGTGTCTATCAACAAAGAAAAAGTAATTATTATCATTGTGATAAAACAAATCACCAGTTTTATAAAAACCATCTTCAGTAAAGGCTTCTTTTGTTGCCACTTCGTTGTTATAATAAGTCTGAAAAAGTGTCGGTCCTTTCACCCACAAATCCCCAACACAATTTGGCTGTGTGATTTCCTCGTTGGTTTCCAAGTCTACTAGTTTCCATTCAAACCAAGGTAATATTTTTCCAACGGATCCTGGAACTGCCTGGTCTACAGCCGCTATGAGACCGGCTACTTCTGTTGAGCCATATGTATTTTTAACAACACTATTTGGACATATTTCCAAATTTACAAAATGGATTCACATTTGAAACTTTTGAAACTTAAGAAAATAATAGAACCATGGATTAAAAACTGAGGCATAATATACGGCGGAAACATGATCAAGTAACAATACCTAATATTTTTATTTAAGAATAGGTACCTATATTATTAAAAAATATGAAACAAGTTCAAAATGTATTTTTTGTGATATATGTATAATGAAAGTAATTTTCTACCTCCTCGGAACAGGCACAGCCTAGTGAAATGGTTTATCAAAATTTTTTTTTCAATTGTATTTTTTCTTATATGTATTGTGTATTATGTTGGTACTTTGGTTTTCAATAATAATAAAAAAACATATAAACGTTGATGCGACAACGTTTGTTAAATTTAAACAAGGATTTTAAATTATCATTTGGAATTGGATTTGTTTTTACTATCTGCGAAACCACAGATCAAAGAAAATAAAAATTGACATAAACTTGGTAAACAAAGCGAGGTGGAACGGGTGTATCCCAAAACATATTAAATATTTAAATATAAATTTTATATTAATGACAAATTTATATAGCAATAAAAGTATTTGCTTATTCGAAATTTAAATCCCTTTGTTAACAACATGCACTTTTTGATATTGGTGTCGAGTACTGTTTCAATTTTCATTGTGAACCATTCGGAAGATATTCAAATTCGTTGAATTGTTTGCAACCAAATTTCGGTAGAGGTGTGTGCCAATAAGTTTTGCTATTTTCTGTGTGTGAAACCAACTTACACAGTACATACATACATACATATACATACATACCATCACACCGTATCCCTACTTGGGGTAGGCAGAGAGGACCGAACGCCAGACACCTCTATCTTGACATACGTGTTTTGCCTCATTAACATCCATACATCGCGTCATACATGCTCTCCTATTATTCTGACTTGGTATATTACCATCTTTCAAAATCTCATTTATATGATCATGCCAACTCTTTCTCGGGCGGCCACAACCTCTCATTCCACTCTTTTCAGCCTTGTATACTTTCTTTGTCAGGCGCTCATCGTTCATTCTCTCCACATGTCCGAACCATCGTAGTGTATTTACTTTCATTCTACTCACAATATATCTCTTTCAATCTTGCATTCTCGTCTGATGTCCACATTCCTTATCCTATCATAGATCGTTCTACCACACATTCGTCTTAGGGACCTCAACTTACACAGAGATTGGAAAAACTCATCTCATTGGCAGGCGATTTTGTTACTAAAATTAAAAACATTTGAAATTATTAAGTACCTACTTACCCGTAATAATAATAAAATTAAACAATAAAATATGTATTCTCGAACAACACAAATAAAATGATGTTGTTCATCGACAGTTGGGACATATGGTATGTATGTATGTGTGTAATGTGAGTACCTACCTATATTGTATGTATGCAACAATACTTGCTGACTGCTCTAAGAATTATATTCGTAGTAGGTAGGTACCTACATAATATTATTATATCGCAATGCGGTCATTTCTAATGTGACCACACATCTAACATTTCAAACGGGAAAATATTTAATGTTTTTTTTTATCAAACAAAATTGATTATGGTTTTACATATATATTTTCCCTATATCAGGTCGACCGTTTCGTATATTTTATTTTATTAAATACACATGTACGCCCTTAATGGAGCAATTACTTTAAACATATTGATTGGTTGGTATGTAGTGTTGGTACAACAAGAAAACAATAGGTTAGTGTAAAAATATAAATAAAATAAACAAATACAAAAAATAAATACTAAGGAATGAAAAAAATATTAGGTATACACTTGAAAAAAATAGATAAATCTACACAGTAAAACAACAAATCAAAAATAAAAAAAAATTTACATATGGACTCAAAATAAACCAAAATATTTAATAAAAAAGTATTATAAATACAAAAAATAACAGTAGAAGCAGTCTTATCAAAATTAAAATTAACCAAAAAAGATATATAATAAAAACATTATGATGCAATTGAAAATATGTATACAAATCCACACTTAAAATATCATAAGTTGCTACTCTCATATAAAAAATGTGTATATAGGTAGTTCGTTTATATTTATAATTTCACCTAAATGGTCGACCTGTTGATCCAAAGGTCTCGGGATCGATTCCCGGTGGAGACACAGTTTTTAATTGTGTTTTCGGTCTGGGTCTGTGAGACGAATAACATCGTAAATCTCCAGAATGTGGCAACTTGTTATTGGTTGCGTGTTTTAAAATGATATTTTACATAGTACCTGTTAGTTGCCCGAGAAGTAACTAATATAAAAAAATGAGAATATTCGTTCTCAATTTTATGGAGACGGCTGACTATCGAGTGATATTCTGTCTATGCCATATATTTACTATTTATCATTATATATATGAATGTATTTAGGCATTTTTATTTTATTTCGATTTAAAAAATAAATACATTTTCTTAAATCTAGTATAAACAAAAATAATATTAATAAGTGGAAAAAAAAAACAAATTTACACACTATGAATCAAGTATATAAAAAAAACAACAAAAACAGGAAAATATTCCAATTTACACAAAAAACAAAGGAAGTCCACAATATCTTCAAATAACATAATTACACCTAATCAAATTTAATTAACTCTCACATTTATTTTTGTTAATAACAATTTAATGTATAATTTAATTCAAGAACTTTACACATAATGTCACAAAACTGTTCAAATGAACACCTCGGCACAGGGCTTCCTAGTGAGGTGTTCTTTGTACCCTCGCAATTACACAATTGTCAATAACACACATATAGGTATGTACACATATTTTATCTTATAGTATGTAATTGAATTGTTGCAAAATATTGCAAAATGCTTGTCACATACACAGGGTGTAAAGAAATGAAAAATAAATAAATTAATATATATGTAATATCAAAATGATTGTTCTGAAATCTCCGCGGACCATAATGGACACAGAATGACAGAATATGTATGAGGACTCGTCAGTATAGGAAATATAAATAAGTAGGTACCTATGTATGTGTAGATATGTAGACAGATATATATATATACATATGTACGTGTATAATATTATTATGTTCACTTGTACAAAATTTCACGATTCAAGGTGATCTTGCACGATAAGCTGCCGTAGGGCTCGACAAATAAGTGAATGCGGCTGCCAGTTTTATAAAGAATTGTTGCAAAATTGTTGGTTTTGGTTGCAAGTCAGGGAAGAAATGACACGCAACGCGCCGTACAACTGATTTTATTGGTTGATACAAATTACGAGTATTTTCCTGCACTGACATTGGTTTGTGTATAGGTGATGTCACCGGCATTCTTTCGCTTGGCGAGCCTTACATGTGTGTAAGTATGTATCGCTCCAATCCTAATAATGTCGTCTCAAATCAAACTGAATTTTCTTATAAGTACATGCACATAATAAATATATTCTCTAACCTATTCGGAGATTACGTAGACTAGCTAATGAATTTGGCTCTAATAGATTGCTGTTCAATATACAAATATAGGTAGAAAAATTTTAAGGGTCGAATCACTAGTGGGTCATTTTGTTTTATGTTATTAGTCTTTAATTAGTAAGGCGCATACCTCACTTAATTCTTACCGCAGTGTTATAATTTTCGCAAAACATCTTGAACGAGCTTCCGGTTGCGCTGAGCGCAAATTTGTGTATTTTTGCTACGTTGTTTTACGTGGAAATCGTCCCCCTTCTTGGCTAATAGTTCAAGATATTTGGCGTCAACATTACATGCAAGATGTTGTAGTGTTCGAAAGTATTGTCGTAGTCAAAATGCTTACTTGTATGATGAACACATGTAAATATTACACTAGAATTTTGAAGAAACGACCAGATAATATATCATTTCATGCCGCATATTTATTTGATAACTAATATATCTAAGTACCTTTTCACACAATCCGGTTGCCGGGTAGTTGGCGCCGGGTATAACCGGCAGCGAAGTGTATGGGCACGCATGGTAGCTTTCACACGCACCGGCATGCATGCCCATACACTTCGCTGCCGGTTACCCAGCGCCGGCTACCCGGCAACCGGGTCGTGTTAAAAGGCAGTAAGGATCGTTTTTTTTATTCTGAGTAAACAAGAGAGTAGAAGTTCGTCTCTTTCTCAGTCATCAGTCTGCAGTGTGTGTCTATTATTTTACTATCTCTTTCTTACTTAATGTTTTCTGTCGTGTGTTCTCTTTCTTGGTGATATTGTTAGAATTCGTCAAACTGTACCATTTTTGTAGAGCGTTTTGTTCTCATATAACGTGTCTATGTATAAAATGTCATCATATACATAAATATATACCATATTTAACTTCATGGTATATAATCATAAAATTATGTACTAGTTTTATTATTAAGGCGTTTGAAATAAAATAAATAATTAAATAAATACTCTCATAAAAGATGCTTTTCGTTTATTTATTTATTTAATTAAAAAAAACAGTTAAATTTTAGTGATCAGGTATTATCTCTTTCTACTTTTGTATTCCTATCATTGCTTTAAATAATAAATAAACAAATTCTTTATTTTACATAAACATGTTAAGAAAAAGAAGTACAATAAATATTAAGTAAACAAATTACGAATTTAATAATAAAGAAACCCAAACAGCAAACTCCTGGTATAAGGTTTCATAAATCGGTCAATCTTTTTTGTATTTTTTAAACTTTTTCTTTTGTATTTTTTTTTTTTTTTTTTTTTTTTTTTTTTTTCATAATATGATACCTTCATGCCACAGTACGCACTGTATTGTATAATATTAACTCGTAATGTGCAAACTATACTTATGTTCCTAGGTACATAATATATTTACAAATAAATCAGATTGTTACAAATTATCGGGCGGAAAGCCAAAAAATCAATAAAAAAATATAGTTTCAAATAAATAAATGATAGGCGGACCAAAAAAATCTACAGTTTTAAATAAGCGTTAAAGTGATTTATCGTCGTTTTCGGGTTATCGAAAACACATTCATTCATTCATTCATACCATCTTGGCATATCCCACAATGTGGGGTAACCAGCGAAAGGTGTGCGAGTGTGCATTGCCTTATAAAAGGGAG
Source organism: Molanna angustata (assembly GCA_963576475.1). Classification (NCBI taxonomy): domain Eukaryota; kingdom Metazoa; phylum Arthropoda; class Insecta; order Trichoptera; family Molannidae; genus Molanna; species Molanna angustata. The sequence continues at coordinate 14,990,846 of OY754983.1, forward strand.
AACAACACATCTATGTATACCCACACACCAGTCTCATTTCACCAAAAAAGGCACTACATTCAGAATGTGTGATGGTGAACCTCATTGCTGAACTATGTGAGATGTTATTGTTGCCTGTTGTATTTTCGATTACCCGGCTCTTACGGGACACTCGAAAACAATGATTTAAAAGAATGGAAGCACTATTCTAAGCCGGTGCCTCACAGCTAACAGCGTCGTTTTCGGGTTATCGAAAACACAAAAGGCAACAATAACATCTTACATAGTTCACCAATGAGGTTGAAGGATTTAACGTGATGGTATGAACGAATGTATATAAGCACGTTTAAAAATAAATCGCGAATGTTTTTTTTTTTTTATTTGTCAATAACAATGTGTCCATTATCCGTCGGTTTTATTTTTACGCTTAGCTCGGATCTGAACCGGATCGATGACGTGCTGTGTGTGTATGTGTGTGATTTACGAGATAAATATTATTATTTCGAGTAATTTTTGACATACGACGCTCTTAACTAACGCTGCTGCGGTCGGCCATATTGTTCCGTTCGCCCAATTGATTTGTTGCAACGAGAGAAAACAAAACAAACAGCCGCCTGTCTACGTATTTATTTTTTTAAAGTATTTTTTAAACGTTGAGGTACAATCATAATGTTGATTGGCAAAAATCCGGTTGTCGACTAAAAGAAAGCTAAAAATAAATAAACAATTAATTTTTTACATTATTATTATTATTTATGATTGATGGGGGCAACTGTAGAGGCCTCCCCAGCAAACTATATAGACCAGATGATCGGTGACGTGCGCTGTAGCAGTTACAAAGAGATGAAGAGACTGGGGGACGATAGAGTTAAGTGGAAAGATCGAGTGTTTGGTGCAGACCAATCCTAGGATTGTGACCCATAAGAGAAGAGAGATTTACAGAATTTTGTATGTATTTGTAACTTAAATTTGTAATTTGTACATATTAATTATTAGATTTAATAATCGGTTTGCCTGTGTCTTTAGTTATTTTTAGGGCACAATTGTGATGTGACAATAATATGATTATAAAATGTCATTTTGATACTCGTTCAGACACGGGTATGTTCCCAGTGAAGCGGGTGTCAGTCGCAAATAAAAAATTAAATAACTGTAAAGAAAACATAAATTAATAAATTAAAAATTTGTATCTAATATATTACTAAATATCACTAGATAATAAAAAAAATGTGTTGGTGTCAACAAACGTACGTTCCGTCGGTGTGCGCCCTGCGGGACACTGGCAGAACTTACGTTTATCATTAAATGTTTTTATATAAATATTTGTTTTTGAAGTATGTAACAATGACTTTAGTATAATAAAAGTTTGTGTAAGGTTTCTTGACTCTTTCTTGATAGTCAAACATAATTCAACTTGGAACGTTACGTGTCTCGCATTTAATAATAATATAATTTATGATTTTGAGTATTACAAAAAAAATAATATATACTTAAAAAACAAATAAAAAAATTGACCGCCGTGGCACCAGTAGTTAGCTGCTTGGCTTCTAAGCCGGCGTCCCGGGTCTGATTCCCGACAGGGTATAAATTGATTTATCTAATCGCGTCATTATATGAGAACAGCGAAGCATGTGTTCGTGTCAACGACACAGTGACAACGTGGTTCTCTATAAATAATGGCGTTAGACAAGGGTGCATGCTATCTCCATGGCTCTTTAACTTATACATTGATTTCTGCATAAGAGCCCTTAAGGATGAAAGCAAGGGTCTGAAATTGAGTACTGTAATGGTGCGAGATTTGATGTATGCAGACGATAAAGTTCTATTAGCAGAAAGTATGGAAGAGTTACAGTATCTTGTAAGTCAGGTATATGAAGGATGTATAGAGAATGGACTTAGGATGAATGCCAGCAAATCAAAGACAATGGTCTTTGAAAAGAGTGAAAGCAGAACAGCGTCTAAAATAAGAGTAGAGAACGAATGGCTCGAGCAAGTTGACGAATATGTGTACTTGGGAAGCATATTTCAACGGAATGGACGACTCGATAAAGAGATCGAAAGAAGAGTTATGGCAGGAAACAGAGTGAATGGAGCACTAAGACCAATTATGAATGATCGCAACATATCAAAGGATGCCAAAGTTGCCATTCATAACGCCGTCGTAGTGCCAACCTTGACGTATGCAAGTGAAACCTGGACATGGCAGAAGACGCATGAAAGTAGAATAAATGCAGTTGAAATGAGATCGTTAAGAAGGATTTGTAATAGAACGATGTATGACCGGGTAAGAAATGAGGACATAAGGAAAGAATGTAAGATGAAGAAAGATGTCATTACTAGAATGAAAGTGAACACATTGAGATGGTTTGGTCACATGGGGAAAATGAATGAGGAGCGCCTGACGAAGAAAATATACAGAGCGGAAAGGAATGGAATGAGAGGTCGGGGACGCCCAAGAAAGGGATGGCACGACCATGTGAACGAAATTTTGAAAGACGGAAATGTTAGAAGTGTGAGCAATAGACGAGCATGTATGAGACGATGCATGAATGTGGACGAAGCGAGGGATGCATGCCAGGATAGAAAAATGTGGCGTTCGGTTCTCTCTGCCTACCCCGCAAGGGACATGGCGTGATGGTATGTATGTATGTATGTATCTAACGCGAATATTGCTTGTTCGAGTTGGAATTACTTACTGGTTCGTTGGAAGAAATTAAAATTTTACAATAAAATAGCTACTTGTGCGAGATCCAAGTACGTGTTTAGTATTATTAAATAACAATATTTATATATCGTAATTAGAATTTTAAATTCAAAATGACTCACGTGACTGTATTTTGAAACATTTATTTATTTGTGTTGTCTACGTGTTTCTGACGTTGAACCTTGCACGAAACGCGTCAATGATTCATATAAATTTAAGGAGCGAAAACAAATAGCAACTTATTGTGATTAAATAAATTTATATATTTGAAGTTCTACCTCAGGTAGAAAGTAGAATAAACACGCCGAACATAGTACACATTGTGATGAAACTTTCAGAATACAATCACACCATGATACTAGTTGATAATCTGCAATAAAAAAATAACATAAAAAATTGCGAAATCATAACTCACCACTATATCCCCTTGTGGTGGTGTGGAGTAAAAATGTACATAGCGTTGTTCTCCAATAAAATTATGATTGAGTACCTAACCATTAAAATATTACATACTATCTATAAATAATATTTTATCAGTTACCTACCAATTTGCGGGTAAACATCTGACGAAAATTCTTATCGAAATTACATTTTTAAATTATTAAGAAACGTCGAAATATAAAAAAATACATTACTAAAATGAAAAATTCCTTTCTTTTTAAGTATGTTAATAAAAAAAAGTTATGCGCCATTTTCACTCCAGTGTCAAAAGCACGAATTAATATCTAATATTTATTTCTACTTGTGAATATTTTACGGGTTTCAAATACTTACATAATATGTATAGGTACCTATAGTTAATTATAATTTGAATAAACTATAGGTACACATTTCAATGTCGCGATGTTTGTATGTATGTTGGAACCTAAACCAACAATATCTTCCATAATATAATTATTCCCAGTAATAATGATTCATGATAATACGTGCGCTAAACAAATTGACAAAATGATAAACTCTATACATACACACACACATACATACATGCAAACATTTATATTGAAATAGTGAGGAGTTGTGATTTCTGATATTAGATTTTTTAAAATCAAATTTAGTACGTAGGCCTTCGTGTGGCTTATTTGGTAATATATCTGACTCCCGAGGTGCCGGGTTCGATTCCAGGTGTAGACAACGATTTAAAAAAAAAAACGAATACGATATTATGTCCTCGTATCAAGTACATATACTCGTACCTACCTGTGGAGCTCAGAGCATTGACACCTTCGGTATACTTCTTAAGACTGCCTTGTTTCGTAAAGCCAACAAATAAGCTACAGCGCCCTTGAAGTGATCTTGTATCACTAAACGGCGCTTTATAAATTTTAATTATTATTATTATTATTATTACCTACATCCTTATACGTTGATACGTCGCGGCAGGATTCAAATTCGCGACCACTGGATTAAAGTTATTGTCTACCTATTACAGAACGAAATTTTCTTCTTGGTAGAGTTGTAGTCAAATATATTGAACTTTTAGTCAAGAAGGGGGGCGATTTGCACGTAAACCAACGAAGCAAAAAGATACAAATTTGCGCCCTGCGCAACCGAAAACTCGTTCAAGATATTTGGTGATATTTATACCTACTCTTAATAGCCAATCGATAAGCCGAACGATCGTCCTGTAAAATGCATCTATCGGTAATTTGATTTAATATAACCCTAAGGTGTGCGGTTCTATAATATCAGTATCGACAACATTGAAAAAATATAAACAAACATCACGCCGTTTCTACATTTTTGGATAGGCTTTGGATAGACGCTTTGGATAGAGAGAATCGAACATCAGACTATTCTGTTTTGACATACATGTTTTGCATAATTAACATCCATGCATTTATTTATTTATTTTTTACTTTCTGTGCATATAATTAGTATAATGGCGGGCTTTTTGCCTAATGGTCAGACCAGAGTTAATGTTAAATATACAAAACAGTGTGTACTATGGTAATAAGTTAATCACATTACAAAAATAAACAAAGATAGCAGAAAAGTAAAAAAAAAAATCATAGCAATGATAGGAAAATTAAAGGATAAGGAAAGGAAGAGGAGAGGAAGATGTAATCGGGTGTTGTCAGATAAATATTTTTGCTTTAGCCTTTTCTTGAATATTATGTTTAGTGAGATAGACGACGTAATATCATCGCGTCATACATGCTCTTATGGTCACACTGAAGACCATAGATTTTTTATCGCAAGATGCACTGCGGTCAATCCAAAATTACTTGCATTATATATTACAGAAAAAAAAAATCATGAACTTACTACATTTTTATGACTAGTAAGTATGTTTATTTATATATTTAAATTACGGGGGGAAACATACAGCAATTTGCAAATTACAAAAAAAAACAGCAATAAAAGTTACATATTTGCCAAAAATGTTTCCACGTCATCATAGATTACAACAATCATAATATAAAAATAAAATTACTAAAACATATGTAGGTACCTAAATAGTAGAGTAAGTTTGAAATTAATATGTAAGAAATTGAAACAAGATATATAAAATACAAGAAAAAAATAAAACAACGAAGACCATAAGTAATTTAGCTATAACTATTAACATACAAATGATGCAGGGATATGTAGGAATTGGGGTGAGTGGGGAGGGATAAAGGAGTTAGGTATTCTATACCTCATATCACTGCGTCATTGCCGATATTATACTCCTGCGATATTGTGGATATGTGTTATTGAATATATAATAATAATAGTAAATTTTTAAAACACATAAATGATGAACTATTTGTGATGGGTGAACTATTCCCAATTGAAAGCTTGCTTTAGCTATTAAATATAAATTAATTGACGCGATAAACATAAAACCATATTATGAATATGATCCGATTTCATTTTTAGAAAATAATAATATTTCGCTTTATTACGATAAAACAATATTAACTGACCGGTCAATTCAACATAACAGACCCGATTTAATAATACATGATAAAATTAAAAAAATAACATATATTTGCGACGTGGCTATTCCAAATTCTAGTAATATTATAAAAACTTTTGATGAAAATATTAGAAAATACACCGCTTTAGGTAATGAGATTAAAAGACTTTGGCATTCTCGTAAAATAATAATATTACCGTTCATTATTTCAGCCACTGGCATTATTCCAAAATCGTTAATCCGTAATTTAGAAATTATAGATTTATCGAAAAATTTAATAATAAAAATGCAAAAAACGGTAATTATGAATCATTAAAGATTTTTTAAACGTTAATATTCGGGAATCAGTAGGGTTGTTAGGTAGTATAGAGACCTCCTCAGAGCCTAATCCTTTGATATGTTAAGTATCTGGATGGGTGAACTATTCCCAATTGAAAGCTTGATGATGCGTTTGTTGCATTTTATTTTGCTCTTTAAAATAATTTACAATTTACGCATTGATCTGCTAATTCTTTTGAGGAAGTGTATAATGGTAATAATAATAATTGAGTGTTATTATTTGTAGTGCTTAATTGTTATTAATATCATTAGTAAATCGGCCAGCGCCGCAATAAAAAAAATACATCTAGTATACGAATATTTTTATTATTGCATATGCGCAAACATTGGATTTTTTTCCCTGTCGGGAGTCAAAGATATTTTTTAACAGATTTTTAATTATCTCAATAGAGACGAAGTTGGAATATTTATTGTAGGAGAACCGGGAAATCAAGGCACCTACAGGGCTTACGACCTGTCATCGGCTGGTTTACGTGATCACTTTATGCGCTTGCGCAACGTTCACCAATTATGCCTTTTAATGAGATCCCTATCAATTCAATTTTGAAAGTTCTATATATTGTAATACTGAAATTCTTTTCGCTTGAAAATAAGGAATTTTTACTATTGCCATCTATGGGTGAAATTATGAACAACAATCTTATTATTTTTATTTATTTTGTTGGAACGCCATCTATTGAGAGAATTGGTTTTTTTGTAAATAATGAAAGCTACAATTCTTATATCTGGGGTGACAATGCATTTTTCGCATAGAAGTCAAGTCTGGCGCAATTCAGGGGTTGAAATTGAATTGATAGGGATCTCATTAAAAGGCATAATTGGTGAACGTTGCGCAAGCGCATAAAGTGATCACGTAAACCAGCCGATGACAGGTCGTAAGCCCTGTAGGTGCCTTGATTTCCCGATTCTCCTACAATAAATATTCCAACTTCGTCTCTATTGAGATAATTAAAAATCTGTTAAAAAACATCTAGTATACTTAAACAAAAAGTGTATATATATATTTTTTTAAACAATAAGTATGGTATGACAATCAATAATTATAAAAACATGTAAAACTATGGAGAACATTAATATTTTTAACTATGTATTCAGCAACTAGCCTATTAAAGGTTACAAGACTTGTTGTTATCGGTATCATAAAATAATATTCTTACCTTTCAAAATATAACATAAGTATAAAAATGTACGCTTGCTTTGAGGTGGAGACTTTAGTGTTGGCCACATCCCATTCGTTTATTTTTCGCGTTGGTTAAACGCATTTCTATCATTGTACGATTATCAACTCGTGTTCGAATATTATGATAACATTTAATATGTTTTGAAAAAACTTATAACGCACGTAGACAGATATTGTAGTAACGTATCGCACATAATTGTACATTTTGTATTTTATTAGTTGTCTGTTAGTATAATAATAGCACGAATTTAGAAAAATCACGTAGTTTTTAATTGATAAAGAAGTCCCTATACTACCTAGCAATCCTAATTTTAGTTCCTGAATATTTGTGTGAAATATGATTTAATGATAATTGTGAAATATTCTTAGATCGAAATAAATTTTTAATTATTATGACATTTTTTTAAAAATCTCAAAAGAGACCGGGGAATCAATGCACCTGCAGGGCTTACGACCTGTCATCGGATGTGGTTTTCGTGATCACTTTATACGCTTGCGCAACGATCATCAATTATGCAATTTTATCGATTACCCTATCAATCCAATTTTTTAAAGTTGTATATATTTTATTTATAGGTATTTTTGTTTTAGAAAATTAGCTGTTTTACGATTGCCATCATCTATGAAACGACGAATACACTTTTTTGTATCGCACTCTTGATAAATTGGTTCGTAAACAATGAAATGAATGAATGTTACATGCAACTTAATAATAATAATTGTTTATTTCCTTTTAGAAAACTGATAACATTGGAACAATATTGAAAGATCTTGAATTTATACAAAGAAAAAAAAAATATCTATAAATACCTACGTATATAATATACATATAAATTCACCCATTTTATTCGTATATTTGAGTATGATATAATATTCTCTAGATGTGTAATACAGATATCAATATATTTGTTTCACACCGCCATCTATTGGAAACTAACACAACCTAAAATTGAATTACGTATCTTTTTTCCTACATAATATGTGTGAATATACATACATATGTAAAATTAGCCTATTATCAATTAATGCAACTGCAGTTCGTTGCAGTCATTTACTTAAAAATGGTCCGGCCCTATTATAAAAGTCTCAGCCTTATCATCACAAAGCGGGCGCAAGCGTTACATGCCCTACAGCGGAGCGGGCTCAAGCGGAATGCCCTGCAGCGGAGCGGGCGCAAGCGGTATGCCTTACAGCGGAGCGGGCGCAAGCGGTATGCCCTACAGCGGAGCGGGCGCAAACGGTTTTGTGTCCGTCACATTATCGACACACTGCCCCTCTCCCCACCACTCTCTCTTCATCGCCGTTTTCTTATCACTCCGAGTCGCAGTTATTTTTTGCGGTCGAATGTAGATAAATATTTTAATTTTATATTGAGGACGATTAGGTAAAAATACATCGGTCCGACGGCACTGTGTTTCCATCCCCAACCCCCACATACGGAATTAATTTATTTTCTCAACCCGGCACCTCCCACCCTCTACACTTTTGCCGGTGGGGTATGACCCGCCACTCTCATACGCGTCGACAATCAAATCAGACACCGCGATCAAGTGTCGTTGTTACGATTTGCTTATTTTTTTTTGTTGATAAATACTTATTAATTATTACATAAGTTTTTTCGTCAGCTCAGTGGAAGTATATAATAAATTAAATTAGGTTTAGATTTACATATATACAAAATTATTATTTGTTTTATTTATTTATTGGTTGATAGAGAGTTATACAGTCTACACAATTTATAAAACAGACAATGTACATTGCTTTATTAGTGGAACAGTGAAAACTACATGCATTATTCAATAGGATAATATTTATTTATTGGTTGATAGAGAGTTAAACAGTCTACACAATTTATAAAACAGACAATGTACATTGCTTTATTAGTGGAACAGTGAAAACTACATGCATTATTCAATAGGATTATATTTATTTCTTGGTTGATAGAGAGTTGTACAGTCTACACAATATATAAAACAGACAATGTACATTGCTTTATTAGTGGACCAGTGAAAACTTCATGCATTATTCATTATTCAATAGGATAATATTTATTTATTGGTTGATAGAGAGTTATACAGTCTACACAATTTATAAAACAGACAATGTACATTGCTTTATTAGTGGACCAGTGAAAACTACATGCATCATTCAATAGGATAATTAATGTTGATAACAAAAAATACAAATAATGTGTAGGTACTTAATTTACTAGTAGGTACCTACATAAAAAAAACAAAATATTTTTATTTTAGTAATTATTGGACGGGATTAGGTTGAGAAGAAGAAGATGAAGAAAAATCTATTCTGAGCGCAAAATTTTCAAAAATTTATTAAGCTTAAGGATTATAAGGAAAAAAGGCTTAAGGATTGTACATATGAGGAGCGGCTCCAAGCCTTGAGACTGACAACGCTTAAAGAAAGAAGAATGAGGGGTGACCTCATTGAGACATTTAAAGTGTTAAACAATCATTATGACTGTCATGACTGAACTGCCCCATATATACACTCACAATCAAAATGAGCACTTGCGTGGATATAGCCTGAAGTTGAATACAAGTGTGTTTGGTCAGAATCCACATAAACACTTCCTAAGTAATAGAGTGGTGGATGGTTGTATGTAACAGGCTGCCTCAGTATCTGGTTGTTGATGAGAGTGTTAACTTGTTTAAGAACGTACTAGATGTATTACATCACCTTTATGCTGCCTGCTTGTCACCTCAATAATAATAATAAGATTTTTATGACATTTCAAAAATATATTTTTAACACTGTGTATAAAAAAAAGTCTTCGTGATAGACTCATAAATACAGAGATCCGAAGAATCTGCGAAGCTGAGGACATCGTAAGATGGGGGCGCCAAAGAAGAAGGTACTGTAACGAACACGTCAACCGCATGTCCGAAGATAGGATCCCAAAGATAGCCCGAGACAACGTACCGGAGGGGTCTAGACCACGAGGACGTCCACCAAAAAGATGGCGAGATAGTTGGCAGTCCACATCACAGGAGGCTGAAAAAGCAGCATAAAATAGGCCCTGGGCCTAATGAAAAAACAAGAAAAAGAAGATGTAAAAAAAATACCAAAAGTATTTTCAACATTTTCCTAGAGAATTATCGTTGCACAATTTTAAAATTCAGCATAGATTTTCCTATAAAAGGTATTTAAAAAATACCTTTTTACTGAATTTTTTAAATTAATTTATATTTCCATTTTGTCCTAGATAAATTTTATTTTTATTTTATTAAAAAGGGTACATCGACAGACGTCTAGCTCAAAATTTTCATAAAAAGAAAATAATATTGGCTATTATTATGATTGCTGGACGTCCAATTATGGATGCACATAAAATTACATGAGCTCATATTCAATCACACACGTAAGTTACACAAGCAAGAGTTACATAAATTAGATTAAATTCGGTTACAAAAGTTAAGTAACAAAAAGAAGAAGAAAAAAAATAGTTACATAAGTTAAGCAAAAAAAAATAAGTTATAGAAGTTAGGTACACAAGTCGAAGTAAAAAAATAGGTACATAAGAAGTAACTAAATCTAACATGTGCTTAAAGAGTGCATAAAATCAAAGTGAATGTTCATACTATTATTATTACTATTATTTGATGTTCATTTGCAATTATGACAAGATGGAGTCCATCCAGTTTGAAGGTGTATGATAATATATTATATCGTAGTGTGTAGTACATTTTGTTTATCGTCAAAGGTACGTATGGATGTAGTATGTTGTATGTATGTAATCATTAACTGATAAAATCCAAGTGCGGTCACTCGATTTTGTCGCGTTAGTTTGTTTATGACGGACCACCACTGGCCCCACCTCCCTCACTACCCCTAGCGAGGTAGATGAGAAGGTACCTACCCAGGGGGGGTGGAGGAATTACTGAATACACATTTACCCACCTTGCTTGCTATAAACACTATACACTCGCAATGTACACACACATACATACATACAACAGAAAATGTATGTTACTCTCTGTTCCACACTGATCGACAATGTGTAACAACATTATTTGAAATTATATTTTTGGATTCATAAAATGTCTTAAGATATTATTTAGAACGAATCTCAGATCTAACGGAATGAATCTTATGTCTATTCTATAAAACACTATTATCTGTATCTGTAGTGTTCGGCCGATAGTCAGACTTTGGCCGAAGTCAAAGGCGAAACTAAATGTTCGGTGCCAGCCATTACCTTCGGCCGAAACCGAAGGTTATGGTTCGACTTTTCTAAGAATTTTAACAATTAAAAATATCGATGCAAACTTTGGAGGAACAATTTATTATTTAATAATAAAATGAATATTCGTTGGATAATAATAATTTAATTTAATAATAATATGAATAAAATTGATGGAACTATGTGTAGCATTGATAGTTTAGTCCTTGGGAAGATATGACACAATCAGGGATGGCATAGACGTGCCGTAAATACAAGATTGTCTATGTCTGTCCCTTTCCTATTAGTAACTCGGTATATAATATATTTTATTATATACTTATATCTGTTGCTCCACCTTCTACATACCTACTTCTGTTACTTGTCACCCACACACAATCGGATATTTCCCTAGTATTCCAAAAATAATCATTTAATTTTTTATATAATATAAGAAGATGATATATTATATTATTTGATCAATTAATTATTTTCAATGAAATTTGAAGCTCATTGGTCTTTGTACAAATACATGTTTATAAATCTGGGGGGTAAGTCTGGTCAAACGATGAAATCAAAACCCTCATTATTACCCATATCATGGATAAAATTAGGTATCTTCTGGAGTTCTTTAATATCCCAACATATTATAGAACTCCATATGATAATTATATCCATGGGTAATAACGAGGGTTTTGATTCCATCGTTTGACCAGGGGGGCATGTCTGGTCTAGCGGCGAAATCAAAACCTTCATGATTACCTATATCATGGATATAATTATCATACGGAGATATCTCGAGCGACAACAAACAATTCGGTCAGCCACCACATCCATGATTGGCAATTTGACTGAAATAAATAGAGTCAACACTACATCCTTCGGTGATCGTGCTTTTGCTGTGGCTGGACCAGCCTAGTGGAATAAACTACCACCTCAACTGAGGCAAATCGACAACTTAGCACTATTCAGGAAACACCTAAAAACTCACTTCTTCCGCGAGTATTATAAAAACCTGTAATATATTCAAAGCGCCCTTGAGGTGAGGTTATCACAAAAACGGCGCTATAAAAATCATCCTAATTTATTTATTTATTATCTCAAGACGGACGTTCAACAGCAGACATCAAAAGCAGAATTCACCAAGCAAAGTCGCCTTCAACAAAAGATCAGCAATTTTTGAATCCCCTAATATTAGGTCCTTACATATGAAATTGGCGTTTTGCCGTACTGGCAACTTTGATCTCAAATATCTTCTCTTTGGTTAGGAATTCGAAATTCAAATTTATACAGCTATTTACTCATATATTTGTGTTTTGAAAATTATAATTCATTTGTTTTTTCCTCAATTATTTTTTACCTTTACGTCACTCAGTTTGTAAAATGGAAAACTTGAAATATCGCATTATTTACGAATATGAGTTCCACCGTGGCACCAGTGCTGCAGAAATGCCTCTAAGGATTAATGATGTGTATGGCGACGGTGCCGCAAAAGAAAACACAGTGCGTTTTTGGTTCCAACGTTTTCGTTCTGGAAATTTCGACCTGCAGAACAAGCCCCGTGGACGGCCGGAGACCAAAGTTGATAATGAAGAATTGAAGGCTATTGTGGAAGCGGATCCATCGCAAACCACGTCCGAGTTAGCTGCAGGCTGCGGTGTTAGTGATAAAACTGTTTTAATCCACTTGAAGCAAATTGGGAAGGTGAAAAAGCTTGGAAGGTGGGTACCTCACGAATTGAGTGAAGCAAATCAACAAACGCGCGTTGACTGCTGCGTTGCATTACTCAACCGGCACAATAATGAAGGGATTTTAAATCAAATCATTACCTGTGATGAAAAGTGGTTCCTGTACGATAAACGGAAGCGCTCATCGCAATGGCTGAACCCTGCCGAACCAGTCAAACCATGCCCCAAGCGAAAATTGACTCCAAAAAAGTTACTTGTGAGCGTTTGGTGGACTAGTGCTGGTGTCGTTCACTACAGCTTTCTTAAATCTGGCCAGACGATTACGGCAGATGTCTTTTGTCAGCAACTGCAAACCATGATAGAAAAGCTAACTGCTAAACAACTGAGGCTGGTTAATCGCTCTGGGCCACTGCTGCTTCATGATAACGCTAAACCACACACTGCACAACAGACGGCTACCAGATTAGAGGAGCTTCAATTGGAATGTCTAAGACATCCACCGTACTCTCCGGACTTTGCCCCAACAGATTACCATTTTTTACGAAATTTGGATAACTTCTTGCAAGGGAAAAAATTCAACTCCGATGGGGCAGTCCAAACCGCCTTCAAAGATTATATTGATTCCCGTCCGAATGGTTTTTTTAGTAAAGAGATCGATGAAGTACCTATGAGATGGCAAAAGTGCATAGATAGCAATGGTACATAGTTTGATTAAATAAATATATTATATTTAAAAAAAATCGACTTTATGTTCCTCCCATACAAAACGCCAATTTCATATGTAAGGACCTAATATTTCCATCAAAATTAGGAAAAATTTGATCAAGACTCTTGTCTAGAGTGTACTGTTATATGGCTGTGAAACATGGACCATCAGCCAACGCGAAACGGGACGTCTGTCTGCGTTTGAGATGTGGTGCTACAGACGCATGGCTAAAGTTCACTTGTCAGAACACATCAGCAACGACGAGGTACTAAACAGGGTCGGAGAGACAAGGAAACTTATGAAAAGAATTGCCCAACAGAGAACAACTTGGAAAGGCCACAACATCCGGCACCCAGGCCTGCTTTTTACCATCGTCGAAGGAATGATTGATGGGGGTAACTGTAGAGGCCGCCCCAGAAACAACTATATAGACCAGATAATCGGTGACGTGCGCTGTAGCAGTTACAAAGAGATGAAGAGACTGGCGGACGATAGAGTTAAGTGGAAAGATCGAGTGTTTGGTGCAGACCAATCCTAGGATTGGTCTCAGACCCAGAAGAAGAAGAACGGAGATAATATATAATATGTATTAAGATATTATACTATACTCCATAAGATAATTATATCCATTATATGGGTAATCATGAGGGTTTTGATTTCACCGCTTGATCAGTCTTTATTTATTTATACATCTTTCTGTACATAATATAAACAAATATACTGTACACTGGCGGGTTTATTGCCATCAGGAAATTTCTTCCAACCAACCAAATTGTCTTGCCCCCCAGATCCGAAGTGTCTTAAATTGTCGTCAGTATATTTTGTTGTACCCATCCATCGAAACGTCATACGCCATATATACGCCAGTTTTTGATAAAAAAAATACTGATAATAGTATAAATGCTGATATTTTACATTTATTAAATAATTAATAATGACCTTTTGACAAATATTTGCAACCCCTAATTATGTGTGTGTATATACTTCCATCCTCATATATTTAATAATATATTTTCATGTTTGTTTCAGTTGATGGGGACGGCAGTGGGCCACCATGGACCCTACACCTTCTACAAAGCCCTCCGCATCAGCAGAAGATCCGGGGAGGACCAGATCATCGCCATCGGAGACTTTTTCTACGTCAAGCTGTGGCCGGACTCGGAACTTATGGCTGTTGGTGAGTGGGGGGATTTGTTTTTCAACATCGTGGCGATTTTCGAAGTAATGGGGACTTTGTGCAACATACGATAGAGTTAAGTGGAAAGATCGAGTGTTTGGTGCAGACCAATCCTAGGATTGTGACTCAGAAAAAGAAGAGAAAATTGTAACACTATTATAACATAATATTAGTAGAGATCTCAATTATTCGCGTTATTTTTTTTTTTTTGATAGGATGTTATTTTTGTAGAAAAGCGGTGTTATTATCCGCGTTATTTTTTAGAAAAGTGGTATTATTTTTGTAGAAAAGCGGTGTTATTATTCGCTTTATTTTTTAGAATAATGGTGTTATTTTTGTAGAATGGCGGTGTTATTATACGCGTTATTTTTTTGGAAAAGAGATGATATTTTTGTAGAAAAGCGAAAAGTATCGTTATTTTTATGAAATCGATGTTTTTTTATAGTAAAAGGGTGACATTTTTAAGATATCGATGTTATTTTCTACAAAAAAAAATGTCTTTTTTTCACTGTAAACCATATTATGCTAAAATTAAACGGCATTTTCTATTCAAATCACGTTTATTTATATACAAAATTATCATTAAATTTTAATAAGATTCACAGTTAAGGGGGGGACTGCTGCCAATGTACCTATTTTTCAATTTGATATACCATCATTATTTCTTATCAAATCGTTTTGAAAAAAATAATTTAGATAGTTTGGGTATTCATAAAGAAAAATGTATCTTTACTTTTTGATAATGTTCTGTATAAATTCTTGTAGAAAAATAATGGCATACCCCGATTTTCAACGTTTATCTTATATTTTTAATAAAATATAAGGCGTAATTCAACATTTTTTTTTTAAATTAAAGAAGAATACGATGAAAATATCTAGAAAAATACGATGTGACGTTGCATTAATGCTTCAGGTTTAGAAAATAAACCTAAAAAACATTTATTTTCCATTCAGCGCCATTGCGAAATATAAGTTTTTTTGGTTTATTAACTTAACCTGATGCATTAATGCAACGTTACATCGTATTTTTCCAGATATTTTGATCTTCTTTAATTTATAAAAAAAATATAATGTTCTATACCTTATAGTTTTTTAGAAATTTAAGATAAATGTCAAAAATTGGGGTATGATTATTATTTTCCTACAAGAATATATACAGAACATCATTAAAAATTTAAGGTATATTTTTATTTATTAATATCCAAACTAACTAGGTTATTTTTTTCAAAATGATTCGTTTTGTAGTAATGACGCAAATTCAAATTGAAAAAATAGGTACGTTGGCAGCAGTCCCCCCCTTAAGAATTGCCATCGTAGCCAAATTGATTTTTTTAAGGTTTGTTTTTTACAATAATTATTTTTAATTCTACTTATTATTGTTTTAACGCCGTATTATTTATTTATTTATTTTTAAACGTCCTATATGGGATTTTACATAATGATTAAATTGATACATAGATTTATGAAAAACGAAATAAAGTACATACATACATTGATACAGGAAATAAGTTGCTCGATATACATAAGATCAACGATAAAAAAGTGCTTTTAATGGGAATTATATGGAAGTTATCATAAAATATGGATAAATAATTTTTAAAAATTATAATAATAACTTGCACCCTGCGCATGTGGTCAAGATTTTTTTAATATTAATGTTTCTGTAGTTCCTTTCACTGAAAATCAAAGACCTTATAATAGCTGAAAATAAAAATGAAAAATAATTCAAAACCGAATTCTGAATACAAGTTGAAAATAATGTTTTTTTACTCCTCACTAACACAAGGTGATATAGTGGGGAGTTATGATTTCGCAATTTTTAAGGGTATTTTTTTGCAGATTATTAACTAGTATCATGCTGAGATTGTATTCTGAAAGTTTCATCACAATGTATCTGTGTGTGTGTGCTATGTACGGCGTGTTCATTTTTTACTTTATCGATTATAGACTAAAGTACTCATTCGATTATATTCAAATTTTGTAAATATGTATATCTAATACTCGATTAGATCCCATTAGATTTTGAACGATATATGAATAGTGCTTCTCATTTTTTTTAACTGTCAAATATTTCAAAGTGACCCCAAGCTCAGGAAACTTAAAATTTGAAATTTTTGTTTTCAAATTCGTAAAAAGGCACACTACTTTCATAAAATGGCATTGAAGAGTTATCAAGTTTTCGTAATAAAATATTTAAATAAAAAATAATTTAACAAACTCATTTCATGAAAATGTTGGAAATTTCCATACAAAATTTGAATACTTTATAGAATGACTTGTTAGTGAGGAGTTTATCGTTGGCCACAACCCACTCGTTTTTTTTTTTTTTTTTTCAATTGTTTGAATGGAATTGTTTCTTGCATTTTAAAAATAATTGACACGTGGTGTCAGACGTATGAATATGGTACCAAAAGTGTGTTTACCGTACGCATCTAAGGATACTGCCTCCCTAGCTCTATCAGCCTACTCAAGAATTCATCTCATTTGGTCAATCATACTAAAAGATTAACTCCATCCTCCCCCCCCCCCCCCGGATCTGACACCTTCTGTTTGCTAAATGCCACTGGGCCCGGCCCAGCCCAGTTCGGCGCAGTGCGCCTGCGTGGAATGATATTTTGCATCAAAACAAATAATACTTATATAATATATGTTGATACACTCGTAATTTGATTGAACCGTAAGCGCATTTTGTTTGTAGATAGTAGTGAATTACAACATGTAGTGGAGAATTCAGATTTCACAATGTTTACTATTCCATAGTAACGGAGAGCAATGATTTCACATTTTTACTGTTTCATAGTACAGGAGAGCTTCGATTTTACAACTTTTTCTATTTCATAGTAACGGATAGGTATCACAATTTTTACTATTGCATAATAACTGAGCTTTATGATTTCACAATTTTTATTGTTCCACAGTACAGGAGAGATATGATTTCACATTTATTACTGTTCCATAGTACAGGAGAGTTATGTTTATACAACTTTTACTATTTGATTGTAACGGAGAGGTATGATATCACAATTTTTACTATTCCATAATAAAGGAGAGCTATGATTTCACAATTTTTACTGTTCCACAGTACAGGAGAGATATGATTTCACATTTATTACTGTTCCATAGTACAGGAGAGTTATGTTTATACAACTTTTACTATTTGATTGTAACGGAGAGGTATGATATCACAATTTTTACTATTCCATAATAAAGGAGAGCTATGATTTCACAATTTTTACTGTTCCACAGTACAGGAGAGATATGATTTCACATTTATTACTGTTCCATAGTACAGGAGAGTTATGTTTATACAACTTTTACTATTTGATTGTAACGGAGAGGTATGATATCACAATTTTTACTATTCCATAATAAAGGAGAGCTATGATTTCACAATTTTTACTGTTCCACAGTACAGGAGAGATATGATTTCACATTTATTACTGTTCCATAGTACAGGAGAGTTATGTTTATACAACTTTTACTATTTGATTGTAACGGAGAGGTATGATATCACAATTTTTACTATTCCATAATAAAGGAGAGCTATGATTTCACAATTTTTACTGTTCCACAGTACAGGAGAGATATGATTTCACATTTATTACTGTTCCATAGTACAGGAGAGTTATGTTTATACAACTTTTACTATTTGATTGTAACGGAGAGGTATGATATCACAATTTTTACTATTCCATAATAAAGGAGAGCTATGATTTCACAATTTTTACTGTTCCACAGTACAGGAGAGATATGATTTCACATTTATTACTGTTCCATAGTACAGGAGAGTTATGTTTATACAACTTTTACTATTTGATTGTAACGGAGAGGTATGATATCACAATTTTTACTATTCCATAATAAAGGAGAGCTATGATTTCACAATTTTTACTGTTCCACAGTACAGGAGAGATATGATTTCACATTTATTACTGAGAGTTATGTTTATACAACTTTTACTATTTGATTGTAACGGAGAGGTATGATATCACAATTTTTACTATTCCATAATAAAGGAGAGCTATGATTTCACAATTTTTACTGTTCCACAGTACAGGAGAGATATGATTTCACATTTATTACTGTTCCATAGTACAGGAGAGCTATGTTTATACAACTTTTACTATTTGATTGTAACGGAGAGGTATGATATCACAATTTTTACTATTCCATAATAAAGGAGAGCTATGATTTCACAATTTTTACTGTTCCACAGTACAGGAGAGATATGATTTCACATTTATTACTGTTCCATAGTACAGGAGAGTTATGTTTATACAACTTTTACTATTTGATTGTAACGGAGAGGTATGATATCACAATTTTTACTATTCCATAATAAAGGAGAGCTATGATTTCACAATTTTTACTGTTCCACAGTACAGGAGAGATATGATTTCACATTTATTACTGTTCCATAGTACAGGAGAGTTATGTTTATACAACTTTTACTATTTGATTGTAACGGAGAGGTATGATATCACAATTTTTACTATTCCATAATAAAGGAGAGCTATGATTTCACAATTTTTACTGTTCCACAGTACAGGAGAGATATGATTTCACATTTATTACTGTTCCATAGTACAGGAGAGTTATGTTTATACAACTTTTACTATTTGATTGTAACGGAGAGGTATGATATCACAATTTTTACTATTCCATAATAAAGGAGAGCTATGATTTCACAATTTTTACTGTTCCACAGTACAGGAGAGATATGATTTCACATTTTTTACTGTTCCATAGTACAGGAGAGTTATGTTTATACAACTTTTACTATTTGATTGTAACGGAGAGGTATGATATCACAATTTTTACTATTCCATAATAAAGGAGAGCTATGATTTCACAATTTTTACTGTTCCACAGTACAGGAGAGATATGATTTCACATTTATTACTGTTCCATAGTACAGGAGAGTTATGTTTATACAACTTTTACTATTTGATTGTAACGGAGAGGTATGATATCACAATTTTTACTATTCCATAATAAAGGAGAGCTATGATTTCACAATTTTTACTGTTCCACAGTACAGGAGAGATATGATTTCACATTTTTTACTGTTCCATAGTACAGGAGAGTTATGTTTATACAACTTTTACTATTTGATTGTAACGGAGAGGTATGATATCACAATTTTTACTATTCCATAATAAAGGAGAGCTATGATTTCACAATTTTTACTGTTCGGTAATAACTGAGATTTATAATTTCTCAATTTTTACTGTTCCATAGTACAGGAAAGCTATGATTTCACAATTTTTACTATTTGATTGTAACGGAAAGGTATGATTTCATAATTTTTACTGTTCCATTATAACTGAGATTTATAATTTCACAATTTTTACTATTCCATAGTAGGTACATGAATGTTATGATTTCACAATTTTTAGTATTCCAAGTAACAGAGTTATGATTCCACGATGTTTACTATTTAATATCAGTGGAATGTTATGATTTCAGAATTTTTACTCTTCCATAGTAACGTAAAAGATATTGAAAGAAGAGTTATGGCAGGGAATAGAATAAACGGAGCACTTAGACCAGTAATGGCCGATCCAAGCATCTCAAAGGAAGCCAAAATTGCAGTACACAATGCAATTGTGGTGCCTACTTTGACGTATGCTAGTGAAACATGGACCTGGAAAAGAACACATGAAAGTAGAATAAATGCTGTAGAAATGAGATCACTAAGAAGAGTATGTAATAGAACGATATATGATAGAATAAAAAATGAGGACATAAGGAGAGAATGCAAGTTAAAGAAGGATATTATATGTAAAATGAAAGTAAATGCTTTAAGGTGGTTTGGACATATAGAAAGAATAAACGATGAACGACTGACCAAAAAAATATACATGGGTGCAAGAGATGGAGTGAATAGCAGAGGTCGCCCCAGAAAGGGATGGCATGACCATGTGAATGATATTTTGAAAGAAGGAAACATAAAAGTTTGAACAATCGACGAGCATGTATGAGACGATGCATGGATGTAAAGGAAGCCAGAAATGTGTGCAAAAATAGAGAAGTATGGCGCTCGATTCTCTCTGCTTACCCCGTAAGGGACATGGCGTGATGGTATGTATGTATGTATAGTAACGTAATGTTATGATTTAACATTTTTGACTCGTCCATAATTGTGGAATATAATCGATTTTAATTTTTAGCGTATTTATTTTGCGAATCGATTTTTGTTTTTTTTATATTTTACTCAATTCCTAACACGATCATTACACCTTTTAAACTGATAATTTTAAAAAAATACACAAAAACACCTTAAGGGGCCATATAAACCTAAACACCTCAATTTCAAATCAAATCCATCAAATATGTTAAACAGTGTGTTTCTAGAAAAAATAATATTAGTTTTTTCAACATTTCTCTAGTGAATGTTCGTCACACAATTTAAAAATTCAGCCTAAATTCCCGTAAAATAATTATTAAAAACATCCTTTTTTACAGCATTTTTTTTTAAATTACTCCATAACTATGTGTCGTAGAGAAATAAATATTTTATATGCTTTAAGAGTGCATAAAATCAAAGTAAATGACCGATAAAGTTTTTTTATTTCAACTAAGGTTTGTTCTTAAAATGCAAAAAATCAACAAATTTGCGATTTCCGATTATTTAAATCACGTATAAACCTTTTTTAACGCACGTCATAGTTACCCTTACTAACGCATAACTTCATAGTGCTTTGGGCGGTTTTAATATATCATGTTTTCAGTCACTAAGTTTAGCGTTATATGTCCTCTTAATTATTATTGTAGTTTTATTGATTTACATACAAATATATTTATTACGCTTAGCTGTAAAAACAGTTAGTGCGAGCTCTCTCGTACAATACAATCAGCTACGATACAATATAATTATCTAGTTAGTTAGTTAGTAAGTGTTAAATTATATTATCATTTTTAACTTGGATTTTTATGTGTACTTACAAATAATATACGCTGTCTCAATAGCTAAGTATCGATTATCGTCACTATTGTGTGTGTGTGTGTTCTTTTAGGTGAACTCCAGTTGCTGTGGACAGACAGAGGATGTGGTAAGACGCTGGTCAGTCTCAGGTTGTACTTCCTTCCGGAGAACACGCCCGCTGGAAGGTCACACCACGGAGAGGTGAGATTTATAATTATTATCATCATGTGTCATTCATGTTCTTCTGCGTTATCTGAGAGGCGATTGGATAATATAACAATAATCCATGCTTACTCCACTCCTTCTTCGTCAGGCTGCTGTGATGTTTGTTAAAGTAGTGTTAGTGATTCATCATCTTCATAAGTTCGACAGACATGGGTGGGCCTTGGCCGAATCCAGGAGTCTCCTCCATTCCGTCCATCCGTTGCCTTCGTTCTCCAGTTTCTAATATCTATTGTGGAAGCATCGGCATCTACACTGTCCATCCATCGAGTCCTTGGTCTCCCTGGTCTCCTTCGACCTCGTGGCACAGAGAGTGTGAGGCGTTTTGTGGGGTTGTCGTCGTCCATTCGGATTATGTGACCAGCCCATCTTAAGCGTCCTATCTTGATGGAACTGATCACATCGGGGTCTTCATAGGTCTCGTATAGCTCCCTGTTGTATCGACGACGCTAACCTTTATTGGCCCGTAGATCGTTCGAAGGATCCTTCTCTCAAAAGTCGCTATGGATCCTTCAGTTTGTTTTAGTGATTAGTATTGTGATATGCGAGCGAGCCTACCTTTTTTTTCACTGTCTTTCAGTTACAATTTTGACAATGAATAGTATTTTCACTGTCAAAATTGTAACTGCAATCAATTTTTTTTTGTTAATAGTAACAAAAATTTATGTTAAAATCAACCGAACAATAGTGACTACAAAAAATTTGGTTTTGTACAACCAATTGTTTTTTGCACACAGCCAAACAGTACAGACATAAGTAGTTAAACCTTTATTACTGATAACAAAGGTGTGGCTAAAACGCAGGTAGTGCCAGTTTGGTTGTCATAATATTTTTTCAGTGTGCTAGCTCTAGAACAGGTTTCCTAGTTGGGCAGCAGTAATCTGCTTGCTTGCTGCAATTTTAGGGTGTCGTGAGATTAATAAATAAAAATACAATAATAATGTCAATTATAAAGACAATGGAGGTTGTTACAGTGGCGGATACAATCGAGTAAACGGAGACAAATATAAATTTGAATATTACGCCGTTTTATGTCCAAACCAACATGTGCATGAACTTTGATTTTACTGTTGATATTCTTCTTTATTTTTAATTCTTTCCTTGTATCATCATTTCTATCATTCATTGTTCTGTTACATTACCCCCTATTCTGTAACTATTGTAACTAAAATAGGAACGTTCTAAAATTGTAGATTTTAGATTTATGGTCTCATTTCAGCGTTATAAAATATCAACTTGGATTAAATGGAATAGGAACGTACCTATATTGGCCGGAACGTTCTTAAAAAGTTACTGAATCAGACGTATTTTGAATAATTATGAAAATTTCATCATTTTCATGATTACTCATAATAGGTCTGATTCAGTAACTTTTTAAGAACGTTCCGGCCAAAATAGGTGCGTTCCTATTCCATTTAGTCCAAGTTGATATTTTATAACGCTGAAATAAGACCGTAAATCTAAAATCTACAATTTTAGAACGTTCCTATTTTAGTTACAATAGTTACTGAATAGGGGTTATTGTATTCTTAATGATCTCATTCTTTCGTGCGTTTTTGCCAGAAGAATAATCAATAATTTGTAGTAAATTTATTTATATGTATATTAATACGTGAAGCAAAAACTACTGACACCTTTTTAAGTTAACTGCGCACACGGAGGTGTTTGAGATTTTGCATATCAAATGTTTATATGGAAGGTTGCAGAAAGCTAAAATAAAAATAAATTAAATTACAGAACATATTAAATAAAAATACATAATCTACTGTTAAACAATAGTAATGGTAGATACTTAAACAATTACACTTTGCAATATCTATGGGGACTCTCATAGTTTGATATTTTATATTCATACATATATGCATACCATCAGGCCGTTTACCTATTCTGGTTAGGAAAATTGGATTGAAATCCACACCATCCTGACCCGCCTTTATTTTGTTGTTAAACCATTTCTGTAAAAAAAATCATGATTATTATAAATAAGATGGGTCAGATGAGTCGATGGCAGAGCGGTCAGCGCGCTGGGCTAGTAATCCAGTGGTCGCGAGTTCGAATCCTGCCTCGACCGATTTCGTTCACCTATAGTACAAGCATTTATTTGCTTATTTTAGGGAACGTAGGAAGATGTATATGTACTTGTTTAACAAGGACATATTCATTTTTTTTTATAAAAAAAATCAAAAAAAAAAATACATAAATTGAATTACCCTCGATGAATAGGTACAAGATGTTTTTTTTTTTACTATACATAGATCATGTCTTATGACAGTTATGACTTTTCAAATTTAAAAAAATAATTAAAGACGAATTTTGACCGCCTGTATAAATCATTAGTCAATCAACATTTTTCTAATAATATGTAGGTAGTATAAGTAATCAACGTTCAAATACAGTTGTGTTTTGTAAATGTATTTATATGTTGAACATTATTTGTACTATTAGTTAGATAGCCTGAGAAGCTATACAAAATTAAATATATTAAGTAATCAAAATAAATCGATAATTTAATGCAGCAATGTGAGTAAACATACGTTCCGCCGGTGGATACTCCCAGCGTCGACTGAATTTGTTCTCATCGAGCACACCGGCGGAAATTACGTTCGACAAATAAATAATAATAATAATAATAATTACTTTTGTTTTACTTCACATTTCTCAATTTCCGAAACTCGACAATCCTTTGTCATTTTGTTCGGATTGTGATTCTCGAGAATTTGTTGATATATAATAAAAAACTTAATTAACTCTTCTATTCGTCGTCTGAGTTTTACTCAATCGTTTATTTATTTACTACTTTTTGTATATTTATTGCCGAATGCCAATTTCTTTCAGACAATCAGAGTTTATTTATTTATTTATGGTAAACTAAATGTTTATACAAATCAAAAAAATATTTTTAATTCAATGAAATTTAAGTCAGAGTCGATAGGAGATAGGGGGTATAGGGATCCACTCGCAGCCGCAGTTTAATCTTTCAATATGTTAAGTATTTCTATGGTTGAATTAGTGCAACGAGAAAAAAAGGGCAACGTCACGAAATAGAAAAAAATAGGTACTTGACGTCATGAAATAGAAAGAGATGGACAACGTCACGAAGTAGATAAAAAAGGGCAACGTCATGAAATAGAAAAAAAAATGGACAACGTCACGCAGTAGATAAAAAAGGGCAACGTCACGAAATAGAAAAAAATAGGTACTTGACGTCATGAAATAGAAAATGATGGACAACGTCACGAAGTAGATAAAAAAGGGCAACGTCATGAAATAGAAAAAAATGGACAACGTCACGCAGTAGATAAAAAAGGGCAACGTCATGAAATAGAAAAAGATGGACAACGTCACGAAGTAGATAAAAAAAGGGCAACGTCATGAAATAGAAAAAAAAAATGGACAACGTCACGCAGTAGATAAAAAAGGGCAACGTCACGAAATAGAAAAAAATAGGTACTTGACGTCATGAAATAGAAAAAGATGGACAACGTCACGAAGTAGATAAAAAAGGGCAACGTCATGAAATAGAAAAAATGGACAACGTCACGCAGTAGATAAAAAAGGGCAACGTCATGAAATAGAAAACACTTCTCAACGTTTCATGGCATTAGATTCAATTAAATAGAATATACTAAGTATTGTATACATCGTTTTTATGTTTATTTTTAATTTAATTTAAGATCAATAACCTAGATTTTAAGCTTTTACTAACATGAAAAACTAATAGCTACAAAGCGCCCTTGAGGTGAGTTTTCACGAAAACGGCGCTATATAAATTATCCAACCATATATATATATATATATATATATATATATATATATATATATATATATATATATATATATATATATATATATATATATATATATATATATATATATATATATATATATATATATATATATATATATATATATATATATATATATATATATATATATATTTATATATATATATATAAATATATATATATATATATATATATATATATATATATATATATATATATATATATATATATATATATATATATATATATATATATATATATATATATATATATATATATATATATATATATATATATATATATATATATATATATATATATATATATATATATATATATATATATATATATATATATATATATATATATATATATATATATATATATATATATATAAAAAGATGGACAACGTCACGAAGTAGATAAAAAAAGGGCAACGTCATGAAATAGAAAAAAAATGGACAACATCACGAAGTAGATAAAAAAGGGCTACGTCATGAAATAGAAAAAAAACGCAAATAAATAATATTATAAAAAGAAATCTATCTGTGCTCTCTTCTAGTAAGCATCCGATTGACGATAAAAATATTATATTAAAGATTTATTTTTATTTAAAATGAACTAAGTACATTAAAATTCATTATAAATTTATAAAAAAAAAAATATATTATTTTTAGTAAATTTATAACAAAAAAAAATCATACCGTCAAGGGATATCCCCAAAATTTGGTTTAACCAGCAACAGGTTTGCGGGTGTGCATTACCTTTTAAAAGCAAGCACGACACGTGCGTCACCAATCACTCGCCACAGTATTAAAATCAAGTTTCTTTTTATTTGTATACGATTTTTTTTCCTTTTTCTCGTTTGTTGGGAGTTGAGTATATATTGAAATTTTTAACGACAGAGAAGAGGAAGATTTTGGATATTGAAGGGATGGCGTGTTTTCGCAAAACCTGCAATTTTAAGGCCACGTGCGTTCATTGTGCGGCTTCACCTTTTATTTTCATACACGTGTAGCTGCCTTTAAAAAGCGGTTATATTTAGATGTACCGTGTCTACGTGACCTTTTTATGAAACATTATTTTTATTTATAATTTTTATCTAATATGATTATAAAATATATTTTTATTTTGTAATCAATTGGAAGAACCAACAGAGACGCCACCAAGTAAATTCACATTTTGAGTGAGACCCGGGGAAGAAACCAAAGTTTTTTATCAGTTGCTAAAAACAGTCAAATCTGACTGCTCGTGCAAAGGCGTATGGCAAAATTTAATTGTTTATATAAAGTTGCGTTAGCTATAGGACTAATTTTAACTTAATTTTAACTTATTGAATTTTTTAAAGTTTTATGTTTCACCATTTTCAATGTGTTAGCTATAGGACTAATTTTAACTTGATTTTAACTTATTGAATTTTTTAAAGTTTTATGTTTCACCATTTTCAATGTGTTAGCTATAGGACTAATTTTAAATTATTTTTTTGCAAACTGAAAGCGCCCTTGAGGTGACCACGGTTGTCACTAAACGGCGCTTTGTAAATTGTCCTTATTATTATTATTATTGCGTGTACGCAAACATTGGATTTTTTTCCTTGTCGGGAGTCAATGAAATTTAAAAGCCGGTTGCAGATCAAAAGCTAAGCTAAGTTAGTTTAGCTTTGCTCGCATAACTGAGGTCATTTTTCATACAAGTGTGCAGACCGATAATTATGTGAGCTAGTATGAAAAACGACCTCAGCTATGCCAGGTAATTTAGCTTAGCTTTTGATCTGCAACCACCTTAAAAGTTGCATATACGCAAACAAACATTTACATACACATAGGTACAAGTAGGTAAACAAGGCCAT
Organism: Molanna angustata; assembly: GCA_963576475.1. Lineage (NCBI taxonomy): Eukaryota > Metazoa > Arthropoda > Insecta > Trichoptera > Molannidae > Molanna > Molanna angustata. The sequence continues at coordinate 15,018,482 of OY754983.1, forward strand.
CAATGAAATAATATTTCATGTCTGGGGGCCTAGACAACGTGTCATTTAAGCTAAGCGTTATATCGCTGAGCGATAGTAAATGTATGAAATTGGTCGCTATGACAACACGTGACAGCCACAAATTTCATACATTTCTATCGCTTAGCGATAAAACGCTTAGCTTTAATGGCATGTTGTCTAGGGGGGCTGGTCTGAAAGTCTGGTCAACAGGCGGAATCAAAACATCCAGTTTACCAATATCATGGATATAATTATCTTACGGAATGCTATAACATCTGAAAGTATTATAGAACTCCAAAGCATATTTGAGGCCCTCAGCGCAAAAGTGGCCTAACCTTAGGATAACAACTATGGAGTAATTGAATGTCTTTAGATGACATTAAATTTAATGCTCAATATTATGATCATCAATATTACTATCTTGATATGAGATGATTTTTTTGTTAAGGTTAGGCCATTTTTGTTTTAAAAATAATAAATTTTTAAAACGTAATCCACAGTTAGGTTAAAAACTAAAAAAAATGTGGGTTAGGCCGCTTTTGCGCTGATGGCCTCATTTATATCCATGATATGGGTAAACTTGGATGGTTTTGATTCCGCCGGTCGACCAGACTTGCCCCCCCTCAGGGATGACATCTGTGCGAGAACATTGTCGCCTCATATAAGGACTGTTGCTTTCATTATTTACATATAAACCAATTTCTCAATAAATGTCGTTACAAAAAGGTTTCTTTGTTACTTCATAGATGGCGATAGTATTTTTCAGCTTTTTTCAAAGGATCAGTTTCTCATCATTTAAATATATATGTACATAGATCTTTCAAAAATTGCATTGATAAAGGAACTAAATAAGAAGGCACAATTTGTGAACTGATCATGTAAACCAACCGATGGTCATAAGCCCTGTAGGTGCCTTGAGTTCCTGGTTCTCCTATAATATTTTAGATGGGTCGTTGGCAGAGCGGTTAGCGCGCTGGGCTAGTAATCCAGTGGTCGCGAGTTCGAATCCTGCCTCGACCGATTTCGTTCACCTATAGCACAAGCATTTTTTTTTTTTTTTTTTCTCTTACCATTTTATTTTTTTATTTTAAAAATTATACATTAATGATAAAAAGAATTATAAACAGTATCTTAAAATTAAATTATTTAATATCTATTCATCCCTCAGTTGAGATCAAATCTCGTGTTCGAGGGAGGAGCACAGTCATTTGTGCGGTTCATTTATTTCAATAACATATAATATTACTAAAAATAACACGCATATATTTAAATTAATATTACGCGAACTGGTGAACAGTTTACAGATGAACCCTCACCAATGGAGCATACTCTAGTATACGCAAGCGCATATTTATTTTCTTATTTTAGGGAACGTAGGAAGATGTATATGTACTTGTTTAACAAGGACATATTCAACTTCGTCTCTATTGAGATGTTAAAAATTTTGTTCAAGAATATTGTTTATATAGTCAAACCTGGTATAAGGAGAGAAATACTATGTAAGTATATCTGTGAGACGATTAATATCGTTTGTCTCCAGAATGTGGCAACTTGTTAATGGGTGCTTGTTAAATTAATATTTTGCATAGTACCTACCTGTTAGTTACCCAAGAAGTTATATTAAATAAAATATAATTCCATAATTTATTCATTCTCGGAAGCTCAGGAGTGACAGACATTAACAAATAATTAGGCGACAATTGAATGGTATGGTCACATATTAAGAAGACCCGAGGATCACATTCTGAACCAGGCTATGGCCGTAGACATCCTCTGACCAACAAATAGGGGAATACCAAAAAATACATAGATGGCGTAGAGGAGTTTCCAATTTGGTGAGACAAGAATTGACGTCGGAGGCGGCCCAGAACCGAATAGTGTACAGCCTGAGGACAAGGAGAGCTGACCCCAACAGTCTTCATAGACGATAAGTTGGGAAGAGGCCAGGAAGATGAAGATTTTTAAAGTTTATAAACAGTATTTTAAACAATTTCACTGAAAAAAAAATCATGTTATAATTAACCGAACTATAGTGACTACAAAACTTTTCGTTTTGTGCTACTAAATATTTTGTGCGTTTAGCCAAACAGTACAGTCATAAATAGATTATCTTTTATTACTGATAACAGAGGTTTGGCTAAAAACGCAGGTAGCCAGTTCGGTGGTCACAATGATTTTTTTCAGTGATTCTTAGTAACCTCGTTCTTAATTTCTTAGTAAGGTTCAGTTGGTTAGATATCTGACTCCTGAAAGAAAGGTCCCCAGTGTCGATTCCCGGCGAGAATTCACTTTTTAATTGCGTTTTCAGTCTGAAATTGTGAAAAGATGCATACCAGTCTCCAGAATGTGGAAGTAACATTTTATTGGGTGCGTGTTAAATAAATATTGTCCGAGAAGCAACACAAAATACAATAAATAATCGCACTCCATTCAAATAGATTTAAGAAAGTGATTTGAAACTGAGTTGTTTGTTTATCTGTGCAAATATCATCTACATATATTATGTACCTACACAAACAAACATACATACGTGGCTTTTGTGTCGATCCGCCCGTGGCAGATTGTGTCGATTCGGCATCATTAATTTGTTGTGTTAAATATGCTTAAAGCGCACTTTACACGGACGAGGTTTTCAACGCGGTCCGGTTTTCAACGCTTAAAACAGCATCCAAAATACAGGTGACTCCGAAAATCGCTTACACGAGTATTATTTTCTCCTTTATTTGCGACCCTTTGTCTCCTTTCTTGCAATTACCAAAAAAACTAGTATGCCATTTATGTGAAAAAATTGCACCATTTTAGTATTCGCTTGATCCGCGTTTCGTTCAACAGTTTTTTTTTAACTTTCTATCGTTTTCTTCGTTTGACTTTGCATTTTGACTACCCAGCATTTGACTTTAATTGGACACGATTGTTTGTTTTTGTTTTAAAACATTGCTCTCTGGTCCAGAGATGCCAAATGAACGAAAGATACCGCGAACATCACACGTCAACACAACACAAACGGCAGGCATGTTGACTCGTCGGCAACGAATTATTTTACAGATTTCTGTTTTACGAAAAACGATACAAAACGCATTGAAAAATAGAACACGTAGTAAAAATGCAAAGTCAAACGAAGAGAAAGATAAAACACTGTTGAACGTAACGGGGAACAAACAAAAACCAAAATGTTGCTATTTTTCACATAAATGGCATTTTTAATTTTTTCGTAATTGCAATAATAGGGGTCGCAATTTAAAGAGAAAATAATACTCGTGTAAAGCGATTTTTGGAGTAACCTGGATGTTGTTTTAATCGTTGAAAATCGGACCGCGTTGAAAAACTTGTGTGTGTAAAGTGCGCTTTAGATTAGATTCAGATTTTGTAAGTTTCTCACTCTACCTTTGCCTTCTGCAAATTTCGCCTCCAACTTAACCTGTCCTCTGCCGACGTCTTCCAACTATTCACCTGAATAAGCTGCATAGCATCCCTTCCCACTTCGTCCTTCCATCTTAGCCTGGATCCAGCGTTGCCAATTTTTGGGGAATTTCCGAAATTTGCGGGGAATCTCAACTCGATCTGCATTGCCAGATAGACTCAAAGAGAGTTTTGGGGTGGCGTCAGAGACAGGAAAAAGAAGCGTGGGACGTCCTCAGACACGGTGGTTGGACTGCATCAAACCAGTGACAGTGAGCAATTGGGAGCGGTGTACCCAGGAAAGGGAGGAGTGGAATTAGAGGAGGGGGGGGGAGGCCTATGTTCAACTCTGGATGCGAACGGGCCGATGATAAAAAAAGACGAAGAAGAAGACGAGATTGTAAAAGTACCTACTTGTTACAAGAACATATTTATTCTTAAAAAAATACAATTAAACCAACATGACCGCAAAGTGCACTGTATAATGAAACGTAGGTACATACTCTAACATATATTATGGCGTTTGGACGATAGTCTGTGAACTGTGAACGGACATAACTTGCCAGCGAACAATGTGACACATTATGATGACGTGACCTTGGAACGTTCGTCTAACTGAGAACACGTGTCATTACTATTATTTGTTTTAATTTATTTGGGTTAAATCTATGTAGGTATTCACTTTGGCACGAAGCCATCTCACGAACGAGTAATGCGTCCGAATTCGTGGAGCTAGCTCGACGTAATTGTGACGTCACGTTGCACTCGCGATTTATGAAGAAGGGTAAATTTCAACAAATAAAAATATGAATTTATTTTTACTGACAATAACATCTCAATAAAGACGAAGTTGGGATATTATAGAAGAACCAGGAACTCAGGCACCTACAGAGCTTACGATCTGCCATCGGTTGGTTTACGTGATCACTTCATTCGCTTGCACAATAAAATTTTTGTAACTTATATTATTTATGTCAATCATGAAAATCTTTTCTGTGAAGATTTTCTTGTAACGCCATCTATTGATAAATCGGTTTGAAAACAAGGTCGAAAGCCCTTTTAGTGCCTTGATTTCCCGGTTCTCCTGTAATATTCCAACTTCATCTCTATTGAGACGTCAAAAAATAGTCATAAAATGTCACTGAGTAGGTATATATATTTATTTCTTATTTCGTTCACCAATTATGCCTTTGAGTTCCCTTATAAATGTAATTTTTGAAAGTAATATATATTTGCATAATGTGTAAACAGTTCACCTGAATAATACGAAATTATACTATTGCCATCTATGAGGTAACGAAGAAACCTTTCTGTAACGCCATCTATTGAGAAGTTGATTTATTTGTAAACAATGAAGTGATGTTTGTCTGTCGTTAATTGAAAGTAAAATGCAAGGTTCGGAGAGGTAAGTAGGAGCCATATCGGATATAATTATCATATGGTTTTCTATGACATCTAAAGATATTATAGAACTCCATATAATAATTATATCCATGATATGGGTAAACAAGGAGGGTATTAATTTTGCCGGTTGGACCAGGGGGGCAAGTCTGGTCAACCGTCGAAATAAAAACCATCTATCCTAACATATAGAACTCCATATGATAATTATATCCATGATATGGGTAATCATGAAGGTTTTGACTTCGACGATTGACCAGACCCAGGTCGGCGAACCGTTGTACCTAAAATGAAATGGTTTATTTTCCATTATTTACAGATAAATACTTATTACAATAATAAAAAAGTAACTATATTTAAAAAAATACTTATTATAAACATACTATGTAGAATTGTTACCTATTTGTAAATTTACTGCCTCACTAGACGAGTCTGTTCTGAGGCAGTCCTTTTTCAAATTGGTCTAAGGTTACATGTTATTGAATGCAAAAGAATTGAGGAATTAATTAAACATAAACAGAAAAAAATATACAGTGACCTCTCAGTTATTTGAGCCCATAAAAATGTAGTGGAAATGATAAATGGTACCAAAATATGGTAGATTCTCAGATTATGAAGCCAGAGGGTAGTGAATTATGTTAGGATATTCAACAGTACATGAGCAGATTGCATTCTTCCATTACTTTTCAGCCAGTCTGTTACCAGTTTTTTGAAGTTTGTTCCGTCGCGTGAGATATTGTGTTCTATGTCAGGTAATATTTTATTGTAAAGTCTAGCAAGGAAGGAGTAATGTCGCTGGGCAAAAGTCGTCCTTATTAGTGGGGGTCTTATATGTTGTCTATTTCGGGTGCTGTTGGAGAATACGCAGTCAGACAAGGATTCCCACTAGGTCTGGTGCTATATCAGGTTCCCCAACCTTCATGCAATGGCTTGTCCCTCGCCAGCTCGAAGAGTTGCTCGTCCGTTCTTTTGTTTACGGCATATGCCTCTTCTTCCCTCAATCTTGCCCTTGAGGATCAATTGGTCCTCGCATTACATGCCCCAAGTAAGATATTTTTCGTTGCTTTATAATGGACAGCAATTGTCTTTCAGAGTCAGCTCTCTGTAAGACCTTAATGTCGGTGACTCTATCTGTCCAAGGTATTCGCAACATTCTCATCTGTAGCCACATTAAAACAACGTAAGTACACAATTTAAATGTATGTACCTACATCTTAAAAGTGTCTTCAGAGATGGTTTTGGTCGACCTTCAAGGAAGAAAAAAAGATGTGAAGACTTAAGTGTCAGACACAACACACTTTGTTTATTTATAACGATTCATGTTGTTTTAGAAACTCTACACAAACTGACCTAACCTAAACTATTTAAAAAAACAACGAAAAACCATAAGAATGTATATTTGTCAATGTGACGATGTTGGCAATCTTGAAATTGATCTTAAAGATTATACAAACGAATAATTAAATAAACGATTTCTTAACCTTGTCAATGATAAACGGATTTCGCCATTTTTTTTTTACACCAAATATGACATTTAAATGTCGGCATTTCTCAAACTGTCCGCCGGGTAAATCGTGAAAATCTTTGCGCCTCGCACCTCGGTTTGTTTGCGATTTCAATTTCAATATAGCTATCTAATCTGTCGACATCCGTGACAAGGGTACCTAAGAGGAGTGGTGAAATTCACCAATAATGGTGAAATTGTACAGTATTTTTATTATTTAATTTTATTTCAGAAAACCACAGCTTTGTAAATTGAGTAGTTACATAATATGATGCTTTTACAATTAATACAAGCCAATAATGTTTTCTTCTAATTAAAAAAGAATTAAATAAAAATATTTAAATAAGTATAATGAATAGGTAAAAAAATAACAACAATAATAATAAAAAAAAACGAGTGATAAAAAACAATACATTAGGAGAATAAAATGAGGAAAAGAAGGGATTATTGGTGTGACGGAAGGAGTTTGTTTGAAGGAGTTAAGGAATTGGGTTGCGAAATATCTTTTTTGTTTTCGGTAATCGGTTCAGTAGTGGTAAAATTTGCCAGTAATGATGAAATTGACTTGTACCTACCGAATGATGAAATTGATCAGTAATGGTGAATTTTTTTATGAATGTTGAAATCGGCCAGTGATGGTGAAATTAATCAGTAACGCATTTGATTAAATAAATAATAGCAGTGTCACTAGATAAGTGAGTTTCTTTTGGCCGTCACAAATCTGACGATATTAATCCCCTGTATTCCCGGTTCTTCCCCCTTTGGAATATTTACCCCGTCCTTTATCTCCTTTCTACGCCTTCACTCTCGGGCCTGACTACGTGTAAGGCCCATAGTACACGAGTCGACTCGTATCAGACGGGATTGCGATTCTATGTGGCGGCAGCGACTGTTTTTCTACTCGTTCTTGGCCAATTAATTTTGTACGATAAAATAAATTTCATATAATGAAAATTTGTTTTTTTGTTTATACTAGATGTTAGAAACAGTACATATCTTGCATCTAAATTAAAACAGACGAATAAGGCACACCCCAACGTTCTTTTAAGACAAAAAAAAAAACATTAACGCCGCTAAGAATTCGCCATTGTGCCGATCCCTTCATCATCATCATCATTGGCGCTACAGCCCTGTGTGGGCCCTGGCCTCCTCCAGAATCCTTCTCCAGCCGTCCCTGTCCTCCACCGCTCTCCTCCAGTTTGTATTTCGCCCTTATGTCATATTCTGTGTCATCCAGCAATCTTAACTTGGTCCTGCCTCTACTTCTTCTGCCCTCTGAATTGGTATTAAGAACCATTTTGGGGATACGGGGGGGGACATTCATCCAGCTGACATGCAGTCTACGTACTTTTATGACTTGTAAAATGTTGGGTCCGTAATATATCGTATCCTCCAAAGTCCATTGCCATTTATATACTGGGCGAAAAATCTTTCTCAGGATATTCCTTTCAAATACCGATGCCTTACCACATATAACTATTTGGAAAGGATCAGGTCCGTGGACATATTCTGTATGTTCAGGAGCCACGTTAGACAGGAATAATTAATTGTTTTCGTATTACAACTTGCTTCCTTAATCTTGATATTCCAATATTCGAACCGATTTCCAATATCGAATTTTCACTAAGAACGATCCATAGTTGACATAGTTGTCGGCCTTCGTGGCTCAGTTACTTAGGTATTTGACTGCTGATCCAAGGGTCCCGGATTCGATTCCCGGTGGTGACACAGTTTTTAATTGTGTTTTCAGTCTGGATCTGTGATACGATTAATATTGTAAGTCTACATAATGTGTCACTAACTTGTATTTGACATAGTACCTGTTAGTTGCCCGTGAACCTACATTTTAAAATAGTTGCGACAACTGTGAAGCTAGTCGACACATGTCATGTGCCTATCTACGAACTAATCTTAAAATAATGTATGGCGGAAACTTTCGTGCGACTCGTGCGATGCCTAAATTGATGCGTGCACGATGGGCTTTAATGTTTTGCTCGGAGGCTACACAACTGATACACAATATATTTTACTTCTTTCTTTTCCGACATAGTCAATATGTATGTTGAACATATCAAATCAGTATCCTGTAACAATAGATATTATAATGATACCAAAATATAAATTCAATGCTAATAAACGAAGATGAAATCATGTTTTTTTGTTGTTGTTGTTGTTGTTGTCTACATGCCAAAGGCCCTCTGGATATGTTCGTTTTCCTTTAGACAGGCCGAGGTAGAAAAAAAATGGCCGACATATCAGGCGGATGGAGTTTGACAGGTAAACTGGCGATAAATCGCTTCAAATACACTCTGTATACAATAAAACTATATTAAAACATAAATCCACTAAAACAATTGATAAAAATATAAACACAATTATGATTTTAAGTGAAAAGTTGAACGACAAATTTTAGGCCGTATGGTGATCGTATTTCGTATTGAATAAATATCAAAATAAACCATGAAAATGTTTCTGACAATACATTTCAATGTATTTACGTTAATATCAAATAACATAGTAAAAAATATCAATGCTTTTATATGGTTTAATATTAATAAATAAATATTGAAAAACGACGTATTTGTACTTACCATACAACGAGACGACACTAACCGAATACTGATTTACATCGAAAAATTACAGATTAGATGCGAAATCATTCGACTGAAACGTCGGCCATATTGCAAATTATATCTCCATACATTACGCCATGATCTAACAGAAAAACAGCAAATCTAGAGGGCGCTGATTCTTCTTCGATGACTCTACGGCTCATATCGAGCCTTGGACTCCATGAGTCTTCGTATCCAACCTCTCCTGTCTCCCGCCTCGGCCTTCTAATCCGTTCGGCAGCCTGGAGCAGTTCGGCAGCATCCCTCCTAACTTCGTCTTCCCACCGTAGCCTTGGCCTCCCGACCCTCCTTCTTCCACCTGGGTGCCCTTCCAGGATCCTTTTTGGTGCCCGTGATGACGGCATTCTCTGCACATGTCCGGCCCATATTAGCCTGTTCAGTCTGGTATGTACAGATATTTTTGGGTGCCTTGTAGATGTTGTACAACTCATCGTTGTAGCGCACTCTCCAGGCTTCGCCATCATTCACGTGCCCAGTATTCTACGCAGCACCCTCCTCTCGAAGGTGTCCAGTACCCCTGCGGACTTTTTTGTCACTGTCCACGCCGCACACCCGTATGTCACAACTGATCTAATGATTGTTTTGTAAAGGGTGATTTTGGTTTTAGAGGTTTTTTGATTTTATTGATTTACATCGAAAAATGAAAAATTACAGAATAGGTGACCACCAAACATTGCATATCTACTAAATAATTCATAAAGCATTTACGGTCTTACTATTATTAGATTTCGTTGATAACTTATTTAACGCGCAACTAGATAAGTACGACTAAAATAACTAAGATCGGTATTAAAAAATCTTACTTATAAACGTATACTAACTAGTTCACTAAATTGTTGACGAACACCCTCATTTTTCATATGGCCGCATTGGCTTCACAGATGTCAAAAAATAGATAAATGTATGTAATTTTTGGATAGCTGACATCGAAAACAAACACCGCGTTGTGCCGTGTTGAGTCAAATTTAACACAATTTCGATTAAGAATAACAAGGAAAATCGTTATATGTATTAAATTTTTCTGTCATTCTCAAATATCCGTCGGAATATATTATGTGAAAGATCCGCTATTTTGAAATATTTGGTATGACGCGTTAGTCAAGCGTTAAACATCCTCTCGACATGTCCTTACTTGACGTCTATGAAATTAAGGCGTAATAAAGATAGTCACGGTTCATAAGTAAACTTTTTCGTTAATCAGGCTCTATTACCAGGTACTATAGATAGTTTACGTTTTGACATTTATTTTCAGTTACATTCCATACAAGTGTCTTTAACAAATTACAGCACGCATGCACATACACATATACACTTACAAACACACACACACACACCTTCACACATATACACCCTCACACACATATGATTTTGTACCTTGAATATATGACTGTATTTTGTAATAAATTATGATAGTATTGTAAGCTAATAATTGATGTATGGAGATGATAATTGTTATATTTGATATTTTTATACATATATACTATTCTTTGTACATTGTTAGCTTCAATTTGAAAAAATAAAAAAATAAAAAATAAAATAAAAAATTGAATGATTGAATGATTGGTTAGAAGATTTTGCAATAACTCTATTATTTACAGAATATTTGAAGATTACTTTTCGTCATTTTATTTTTTGTGACATCCCCATTTTCAAGTGCGCCCGGTGCGTCTGTCAATCTCGACCATATGTTCTGTCCGGCCCTCGAAAAAATGGCATCGCGCGATTCGATATTGTAGGGCCGAGTACTCTCGGGACGGTATCGCGCGCGTTGTAGTGGGGAAATCGGATAGATGAGGTGGGTGTAACCGGGGTATGAGAGCGCCGTCGTAATATGTTTCTTGCAGCGCCGACCGGAGAGGTTCAAATGGGACGTAATGGGTTCTCCTACGAGGGGGGGGGAGGGGGAAGAAGTCTCCTTAATAATATGAACAGGTCCGAAACAAAGAAATATTGTCATTTTATTGTTTATTTATTTATTTATTTATTTTAATGGGAAACATACAGCAATTTGCAAATTATAAAAGACAACAATGAATGTTAAATATTTGCCAAAATAGTTCCCTCATCATCATACATTACATTATGTGTAATATAAACCTTCATGGTATGGCTCCTACTTACCTCTCCGAACTTTGCATTCCTCTTTCAATTAACGACAGACAATCATCACTTCGTTCTGCATCTTCATCCATGGTTGGAAAATTAATTTGAAATAAACAGGGTGCATACCACTAATTTTGGCGATCGTGCGTTTGCTGTGCCAGGACCAAATGCATGGAATAAGCTCCCAAATACCCTCAGACAAACTGAAAATATATCTACCTTCATAAAAAATCTCAAACACACCTTTTTCGCAAATCTTACCAAAGCCATAATGATACATCTTAATCAATTTTCATCGCCCTTGAGGTGAGATATTCACGAAAACGGCGCTATATAAGTCATCCAAATTATATTATATATAAACATGCAATAGAGTCGTACCGACTCTAATGTATGCTTATGAGACATGGACATGGCAGAAGACGCATAAAAGTAGAATTAACGCGGTTGAAATGAGGTCACCAAGACGAATGTGTGGTAAAACAGTGTATGATAGAATAAGAAATGAGAAGTGTGAGATTTGGCATTGTTAGAGTTAGTTTTTTTAATTTATTTATTTACAGAAAAAACAATAAGACATCACGGTCGTCGAATCATCAAGACATCAAGACGTCGGCCTTCGTTAGTTAGTTGGGTATCTGGCTGCTGATCCAAAGGTCCCGGGTTCAATTCCCGGTGGAGACACAATTATATTGTATTTTCAGTGTGGATCTGTGAGACGATTAATATTGTAAGTCTCCAGAATGTGGCAACTTGTTATTGTGTGCATGTTAAATAAATATTTGACATAGTACCTACCTGTTAGTTGCTCGAGAAGAAATATTAAATAAATCACACATAGATTTATGTTTTATACATAAAGTTGATTTATTATATTATGTGGTATTACATTATATCCCATAGAGAATATATAAAGAAAAAAATAGATAAAAGTTACAAGATATAAAAAATCTATGAAATATAGTTTATATGGAAACGGAAAAAATGACATCAAAAACAGGAATCTATAATATAATTACTGTACGCCATCTTTTTTCGTCTTTCAACGGATCGCCAGTGAAATAATTTTTCCTTAAACAATTTTCGCGTTCGAAATTTTTATTTAATATAAAAAATAAATTGATGCGAAAAAGTACAAATTAATCATTTAAAATGTATTTTCTGCATAAATTGATAATACCTATTATTGTTTAAAAAGGAATTTTAAACATTCAGAATAAATTTTAACCGTAATAATCTGCGGAATATCCATTTTGAATACTGACAATATTGCTTTCAATATGTCATAATAATACCTACGCAAAAAGATTATGACAGATAATGTTTTCGTTTAATTGCATTATTTGTATAATTTGTCATTATAATTGTATTATTATAAAAAGATATTCAGTCTTAACTGTTGTGTACTGTTCTAAATGATATTTCGAGTGTACATTCAAATTATCAATGTTTGTAATTTCAAACAAACGTACGCATTTCCTTCAAAACATTGTCGAAAATATTTTTTTTATAATTTCCGCATTTTTACTATAAAAATACTGTTTTATTACTTGATTTTAACGTTTTCACGTAAAGATATTTAGTTTTTAAATGTTGTGTAATGTAAATTGTATATTTAACGATATTTAGTTTTATAAGGTTATTTCGCAACGGCCGTTAGGGGTTGGGCCGCGATAGCGGCCAGGGGCAGAGCCCCTAGTTAATATTTATTTTCACTTGTGTGAATATTTTACAGTTTGCAACTAGCATATTCTGCAAAGGTAATTATTAAGCTTTCTACTACTTGTCGATATTATTTTTGACTAGTTTCGCACTAGTAGGTCCCATTCGCTTCGTGGGAGAACCAATATGATTATACTGTGTACATGAAGCTCACACACTCATACACACACCACTACACACTCGGCATTAAGATTACCTACACACAAAGCGACCCCCATACGAACAATGTATCTTTCTTATTGGAAAAATCCCTATTCCTTTCTTGGTTACGTTTTTAAGCCGCTTGCAGACCAAAAGCTAAGCTAAGTTATTTTAGCTTAGCCCGCATGGCTGAGGTCGTTTTTCATACAAGTGTGCAGACCGCAAACTACGTGAGCTAGTATGAAAAATGACCTCAGCTATGCGAGCTGAGCTACACTAACTTAGCTTAGCTTTTGGTCTGCAACCCGCTTTAATTTCCACTACTGTAGCGTAGATTTCGCATTTTTTTATATCGATTTCTCAACGGTTATCGTGTAGAGAGTGCATACAACGATTTTCACCATGATGTTTTTTGTGTGTATAGCGTATTGCGCACTTTGAAAAATGGTGTCCATTGTAAAATGTACAACCCAAACTCAAAATTATTTCGATCGACTTCATATATTATTATAATGTGCAAAGTGCATTAATTTAGATGCGATAATTTTCCATAGATATTCGTTCATTTATCTTTTTATGATTTATTTATTAAAATTTATATACACCTTGAAATCTTAATGAATAGTTATTTTTTCGTATTTGAACATTATGCTCGCAGCTGACGTAATAGAAGAAAATTAAAAACATATATCCTTCTTCTACTTCTTTTTGTAGATCTATGATCTGTTTCTACAGGTCCTATATAGGACGAGGATGTCCAGCTCTCACTCCATCTCTTTGATGGTCTTCCCGATGGTCGGCGTCCCTCTGGTATCTTAATCCTCTGGTAATCTTTGGCGGCCTTTGACCACTGCACTATCACTAGATAGTAAATATAAATCGATCAGCAACGCCCCACTAAGCATAGATAACCAATAACATTTAATCCGTCAAATTCCACTAGTGTTCTGGCAAGTCGATTTGTTAATTTTTTAATAATATATTTATTTTGTTATTTAATATTGCCTCTCAGGCAACTAACACGTATTATTTCAAAAAATAATTTAAAATGCACCTAACAACAAGCTGCCACATTCTGGAGACTAATCCAGGCTGAAAATACAATTAAAAACTGTGTCTCCGCCGGGAATCGAACCCGGGATTCTTGGATCACCAGTCAGATACCCTACTAACTGAGCCACGAAGGCTGACTATATATTCTGATTGGTTGGAAAAAATAAAACTTGCAAAAAGTGAGGCAAAAATGTGCAAAAAGTGATATAAATAAAAAATAAATATTTATCAATTATTTAATTTTTTAATTTCCAAAACTATATTTTGCCTTCAGTTATATTGCACGTTTAGGGTCGCCATTACATTGCCTTCAGTTCATCGAGCTGCATATATGTATAATGTACACACATACCTAACACTGCGACCATATACCCCGACTGATTCACAGATTCACCATACAAATATGTATGTGTTTATTTTAGTTTATCATCATTCACATATTTTTTTTTAGTCAATCTTCATTTGGATATCGACACTGCAAAGCGATAATGTCGCAGGCTTTATAGCTATCGATACACATCTTAAAAAATCACGTGGCTGCGCAGAAGACGAATTTTGATTTTTTTGCTCGGATAGTTCCCTCCGCGCCGATTTTTTTTAAATATTTGTGGATTACTATACTATACGCAGAGAATAAGGAATAAACAGAGCTGACATAAGCTACGAGTTTAGGTCAGGGGATTGGTACACAAAGTGAAGAGGCGGGGTATCACAAGGACATTCAGGCCCAAATTATAGATTCGTTCTCCAGCTCGAGACTGGTCTTGAGAACACGTTCTCAACCAAAATGGTATTAAAGAAACAAAAGTCACTGAGCTTGATCTCAAGACCGGTCTCGAAATGTATAGAAGAGTTGAGATTGCTTCGAGACAGCTATCCCGCTGTCTTGAGCACGGTCTCAATGAGAGAGAAGGAGACAGCGCTTTACACTAAAAAGAGACGCTGACGAATTTCGCATTAATTACTATTTTGACGTTTACATTGTTAGCGGTACTAAAATAGATCGAGAATCTTATTTAGAACCTTCCTGGAGTATTTTACATTCAATAATTCATAAACTAATTATGTTATTTGTAAGATTTCATTAATTCATAGGTACCTATACATATTATGTAAGTATTTGGATTTCAACTAATTTTGTAAGATTTCATTGAATTTCCGGTACGTCCAGTAAATATTATGTTGTTATTCTATGCATGTTGTATCATATTTTGATATGTCTGCCTTTCCTGGATCTATTGACTGTAGGTAAACACATTCTCATAATATGCTATATGACAGATAAACGAACAAGTATTTATTTTCCTCTTCCGAATAAAATTGTCGACATTTTCACTATTTAATCAGGTATCATAATATTATGACGCATAAATTTCTCTACACTTTCGAAGTTACCAAGACAACAAATGACACATTTGGAGAACGGTCTTGAGAATTATTCTATAATTTGGGCCTCAATGTTTAAATATCATTATTATTTATTTATAGGCAGGCAGCCAAGGCTTATGTGCCTATATCCACTGTCCAATTTTCTTATTTGGTTGTAACTATTTTGCTGTGTTCAAAAAAAGTCCAGTCTATTCTTGAAAATATTAACATTTTCAGCATCCAAAAACATGTTGGGGCAGTTTGTTCCAAATATTCACCACTCCATTTGAAAGAAAATGATTTCGAGGATTTGTCGAGAACCTACTTGTCACAAGTTTTAAGCTATGGCCACGCAAATTAGTGTTATGACTATATTGAAAGAGATTGTTCATGTTTACACAGTCATAATGGCCTGATAATATTTTGAATGTTTCAATAAGATCTCCACATTCTCTTAGAATCCAGTTTTGACAGTTTTAAGAAGTCAAGTGTCCTGGGAATTTCTGGAAATATAAATCGCATATAAATGACACATTTATATTACAGTAAAAGTATTTGCTTTTCTAAATTTAAATCCCTTTGTTAACAACATGTACTTTTTGATATTAGTGTTTTGATATAATTCCGAACCATTCCGAATTTATTCAAACACCTTAACTTAAAGCTGATTCTGGAAATATTACTTATTTTTAATTTTACATATACGGGGTTATAAACTAGATAATTTAGAGGAATTAGAAACAAGTACCCAAAAAATAAATGTTGAAATGAATTGCCCATAACACTATTAAATACACCTTACTAATGTCCTTAACAAAGGAAATTAGTACAAGACGAAGGGGACGTTTAAAGGATGACTTGATTATTTACATACATAGTTAGAGTATGCAGGAATATTAGAGCAAAAAAATATCCTACTTATAAATAAATAAATAAATAATTTATACAGTTTGAATATTAAAAATAATAATAAATCGATAAAAATATTTGATAATTTTGTCAAACGTACATTCCGCCGGTGTGCTAGCTGATACAGGAATATATGCCGTGCTTGACGGCATAACATTGCAACGCCGTCATTTATATTAAATTATTATAACTAATTAGATATTACTGATACACGTCATTACGCGTTTTTATTTTTTTTTGTCTTTTAATACGAATCTGTATATAATATACTTAGTTTATGTTTGGATAATACAGAGTCACTGGAATAAAATATATTGATGTGTGCCAATGAAACATGGACGCGGCAAAAGACACTTTTAGTAGAATAAATGATATGGAAATGAGATCAGTAAGAAGAGTATGTAATAGAACGATATATGATAGAATGAAAAATGAGGACATAAGGTTAGAATGCAAGATAAAGAAGAGTATTATAAGTAAAATTACAGTGAATTCCTTGAGATAGTTTGGACATATTGAAAGAATGAACGATGAAAGACTGACCAAAAATTATACATGGGTGTAAGAGATGGAGTGAATAGTAGGGGTCGCCACAGAAAGGGATGGCATGACCATGTGAATGATATTTTGAAAGAAGGAAATATAAGAAGCTTGGATAATCGACGAGCATGTATGAGACGATGCATGGATGTAAAGGAAGCTAGGAATGTGTAAAAAATAGAGGAGTATGGCGCTCAGTTCTCTCTGATTACCCCGTAAGGGACATGCCGTGATGATATGTATGTATGTATGTATGTATGTATGGAAATAAAATAAAAAAAATCAATTAAAAAATAAATATAATAGAGCTATAATATTCAACTTAACTTTCAGTCCTCTATTAAATATGTTTTCTTTCTCCTCTAGTCCTTCATCCAATCAAATGCACTCCACACAAGACCCGTCAATCTGTCAAATTCTGTGTCAGTTGAAAATTAGCCTGGAGAGGGAACGGTTAGTTTCGAAACTGGTCGCAAAGTTTCAAAAATAATGGTGTTTACACAAATTTGATTAGTTAATGTAGTTGAAATGAACTACATTCAAGAACTATACCAAAAGAATGTTCCATCAGGAAGACAGCTTACATTAAGAACATCTGGATCACAGAGTATCAACTCTCTAAAAGAACTGGATAGAGTCAATAAGGCGGCTTACTATGATCGTGGTTTCAGTGCGAACGGGCATTTTAAATGAAATAATTTGCCCCTTGACATAGGTACGTGTAGCTCATGGAGTGAATTATCTTATGGAGTTCTACATATTCAGATATTATAGAACTCCATAAGATAATTATATCCATGATATGGGTAAATATGGATAGTTTTGATTTCGCCGTCTGACTGGACTTGCCCTCCCCAGTTGATTATGGCCTAATAAGCCGAATATAACCAGTTGATTATGGCCTAATAAGAAGAATATGACAAGTTGATTATGGCCTAATAAGCCGAATATGCTGACCAGTTGGCATGGCCTTATAATCCGAAACGGTCGTCGGTAAATAAAATTTGTCGGCCTTCGTGGCTCAGTTGGTTAGATATCTGACTGCTGAGCCAAAGGTCCCGGGTTCGATTCCCGGTGGAGACACAGTTTTTAATTGTGTTTTCAGTCTGGATCTGTGAGACGATTAATATCGTAAGTCTCCAGAATGTGGCAACTTGTTATTGGGTGCGTGTAAAATTAATATTTGACATAGTACCTGTTAGTTGCCCGAGAAGCAATATTAAATAAATAAATAAATAAATACTTTGTGTAATAATATTTGTTTATATTTTTCATAGAATTCTAAAATTTAGCAGCCATCTCAATCGACAGATAAAAAACTGCTAGAACTTGTGATAATATTATGTTTACTTACTTATCTTTTTTTATTTTCTTTTCACTTCAGTTATTTTTTTACTTTTTTCTTGTTTTTTTTTATAAAGGTTTTTATTGTTGTTTTCAATGTGTGTATTTTAATTCTAGTAGTATGTTAAAGACCATTTGGGCCGTTAATGTAGCAAATAAATAAATATAACTTATAAGTAGACCAGAGACTAGTCCCAATGTAACACAGGGACTATCCTTAGAATATTGGAGAGCAAAAATATTTACTGACATCTAAACGTAAGAGTGTCAATGGAATATATATGTGTAAATTTATTTATTGTGTTCCGTGTACTGTAAATGTGTACCGCGTGTACATTCCTACGTATAAAGTTGTAAATTTTTAATGTTATCGTTATAAATATATTTTGTCGGCTTATCGGATGCTTGCGTTACGTCGCGTCGCGTCGGTCGTTAGCGACTGACGATTTTGAGTGTCGTGTGTCGCACGTCGGTGTAAAGTGTGCGGAAGAAATTTAATTTGAATGTGTAGTGTACATATACCTTGGTGGATACTGGGTACGTACCCGGCATGTTGTTTATGCCTTCTGTGTGCTGTGTGTATTATGCTCGGGAAGGGTGACACGAGCTGCGCGCAAATCAAAGCGACGATTATTTCATATTATCAATAAGACGACGCTGTAGCGAGTTAAAAATAACATCTTGTATAAATGTGTTAGAAAATAATACATATAATTTGAAGCGATAAAATTGTAGTGAAAATGGCAGTGGACTCACGAAAGCAGAGTTATTGCCGTTGAAATGATATTGCCGAGAAGAATGTGTAACAAGACTATAGTTAGTAAATGATGATAAACTGATTTTTATTTTTCATTAAAAAAAACAGACAACGCTTCATAAATATAAACAAACAAATTTTATATTTGTTTTTATGTATATTGATGTGTTATTATTATCATTAGGTATTTATTTTTATTTTTTCTGTTGTTCTTTTTATTTAAATGAATAATTTTTGTTATTACGGTTATACAAAAATGTAGTTATATATTTTTGTTTGCTCTTTATGCTTACTTTTCTCTCCGTTATTCTTTTTATTTGTATAATGTACTTATACCTTATTTTTAAATGTTGTATATATGATATGGTTTGTGTTGCATTGCACCCCCCTGTTCAGGAACTGAAATAAAATCTCATTATTATTATTATTATTATTATGGGCCTTCAATTTGATGTATGACGGCTTCCACATTTTAAATAAGGCTCTGCATATAGAGACCGAAAAGCGACGCCCGGGACGACAGCCTGCAACATGGATGTCCACGGTTCACAGCGACATGAAGACGCGGAATGTGACACATGACGAAACACAGGAGAGAGCAACCTGGCGCATGCGGACTAGGAGAACCGACCCCAAATAATGGGAATAAGGCGAGGGAAAAGAAGAAGAAGAATTTGATGTATGACGGCATAAGAAATAAGGAAATTATGTAATGTAAGATAATTAAATAAAAATTTCTTCAATTCAATGAGAGAACACATCGAGATGGTTCAAGGGAACAATCGACGAAGAAAACATACGAAACGGGCAGAAATGGAAAAAGAGGCCAGGGGGCCTAGTCGGCATGTCAATTTAGATATGGAAAATATAAGAAAATATAACTATGTATGAAAGTGACAGTTGTCACGTGAAAGGCAACTGTCACTTCAATACATTGAGTTATCTTTTCTTTTCTTTTCCACAGCTAAATCGACAAATTGACTGGGCACCCAGGGTCGTCCAAGAAAAGTATGGGTTCAACTACGTGAATACTGAAAGATTGAGGCGTAAATGAATAAATAAAAAAAACTATTTCTATATAATATTTGTTGTTTATCATACCTTGTACTCGTGCCGTATTTAAAATTTACTGTCAAAGATAATTAATTTAATAATTGTTCATTTATCACCTGAAATTATCACGTTATAGTTGTTTGTGTGTATTTATAAATATAACGTATTATTTTATGTAACCATTACTTAACCATCTACTTATCTATGTACTTATTGTTCTTAGAATTTAATTTATGAGTTTTATCTAAATTTAATTACAATGAATGTCTTGATTTCTACATTTTTAAGTAGGTACGTACTGCTGGAACTCATTTTAAACATAGTTTTGTCGAGATATTTAACTCAATCGGTTTTTATTTATTGGTTTTGGTATTCAATAATAATTATTGGAAAACACAATACGATTATATACTTTAATATATTTGTTTTTTTTTATATTATTTGTATTAATGAAGTACGTTCCAGCGTGATGGAAGATTGGAATTGAATACAGAAAGAAGGGTAAAGGCAGCAAATAGAGAGAACGATGCATTAAGAACAATCTCAAGGCCGGCAAAGCTCGCTTTGTACAATGCAATCAGTGGCGTGCGAGGGTTCTTCAGCTGGTTCTGCCCAAAAAAAAAACTACATCCTCTGTTTAGTCAACCTCCATAATATCTTTTCACCTTATATTTTTCTTTAACTCCTGTTTTGTACTATGCACATATCACCAATTACACGCATTGCGTGAAGGTAGGAGCAATTAATCGAAATTGCATAATTTTATTAATATTTAAATTCTATTGATAAATATTTTAAATGCAGCCCTTTAGAATCTTATATTGAGTATTCTATGAAGTATCTTTCCAGCCATTATCACAACAAATTTATTAGCAGTAAATGTTTTCATCCATTATTTTATTTTTCATCCATTAGTTTTTATTCATAGATGTCGTGTTATATTAATCGATATATTATTCATATTTACGCAAAGGTTCTTTTTCTTATATTTAAATAATATTTATGAATTCCTTACAAATTGTAGATACATTATTTTACGAAATTTCTTTCATATTTTTCAAAATGTTTATTTAAAATATTATCTTTACTTGCTTTTTTAAAACGAAATCGAATTTTTAAACTGCTTTGAATTACGTGGCAAATGCATAATACTAATAATATTTTAAATACTTTTAAATCCAATTAGAAACAATTATTATCACTCTCCCTTTTATTTCCAGTCATTTTAAAGATAAACGATCTATTCGGTATGATTCGAATCAAAACAATTCAATATATTTATATTAGCGCCAAAATCTTGGCGTAACAATCTAATCAGACAGTAATAAAATTTAACGGTCGTTGTTGTAAAAATGTACCATGTTGAACCAAAACCCAACCAAACCATCTGAATATTCTTACACCCATACATACAAACTGTTGAAGAACCTTCATACATGCCCAGCATAAATCTTACCTTAAAAAATACACAGATACACTAACACAAACAAACAAACTTTGTTCCTTTAGTCATGTATATTGTATGCTCAAATGTATCGAGCATACTGCAATTAATATTAACGACAAAAGTAAAAAGAGAATTATAATTTGTAGGGAAATAAATCGTGAACGATACATGTGTTCTGACATTTTTACTACTGTTATCAAAGCTGTCAATGTTTCTCCTTGGAAGCAATGTTGCATACGTTTTAAATTCAGTGTTGCAACAGACGAAAATAATTACAGGCAAATTGAACCTACAAAGGACAATTATTCAAATTTTAAGAAATTCATATCTCCGTTAATATTTGCGCTAGAAAAAAAATAAAAACTGTTTTATCATTCGTTATACGCCCTACAATTCGTTGATATATTGAAAAAATCGTACAAGATTTTTATTATTATTTTTTTAATATATTTTTTTTTAATATTTTATTTTTTTGATATTTTTTTTGGATTTTGATAGTCATGCCAGGCATATAGGCATGTATGGCTTGCACGCCACTGAATGCAATAGTCATTCCAACAATAATGTATGCAAGTAAAGCTTCGACATGGCAGAAGACTCTTGAGTGTTAAATTAACGATCTGCAAATTAGGTACCTAAGACGAATGCGTGACAAAACAATCTACGTATGTTAGGATAAAGTATGTGGATATAGACGATAATGCAAGATTGAAATAAATATTGTGAATAGAATGAAGATAAATGCTCTGCGATGGTTCAGACGTGTAGAGATAGTGAACGATGGACGCCTGACAAAGAAAGTATACAAGGCCGAAAACAGTGAAATAAGAAATAGGAGCCGACCGAGAAAGAGTTGGCATGATAATGTAAATTTTAAAATATAGTCATACGAAGTCACAATAACAGGAGAGCGCGATACATGGATGTAAAGATAGAAGAATCTGGCGATCAGTTTTATCTGTCTACCGCAAAAAGGGAAATAGTGTGATGGTATGTGAGTATGTATTTTACGGAGAGAATAGCAGTATACTTGTCTCGCTCTATCGCATTCGAAATCATTGTTCGTACTCTTTTACTCGTCATGATCCGTAGTTTTGAGGATTAATAGTACCTTTATATGTTTACCACAAGTACTTGATCGTTGTAAAGGTTTGCTCACCGGATGAGCGTCTCAGAAATGTATTTGTGTATATTGTAGGATATGTTAACTGGTACATATATAATACATGTATATAATATTATTCCTATTTTGCCCGGTGTAGCATTACAAGGGCGTTATAACTCTTTTTATTATTATTATTATTGCAAACTATGTATTATTGTAAAAATACAATATTTCGACTATAAACGTTTTTGTTGACGTTTCGTTCTTATCGTTTAAAAAAATAGCAATGTCGTTCACCCACCCATTCTGAAAATAGTGTCATTTTTAGATGAGACCGGTACACGTGTGTCGTCCACCCGCACTTCTATCGTTGGTTACCATACATTGTGCGAAATGCCGCGATGATATGAAAAAAATATCGGTCGATACAGTAAATTAGCTACATATTTATATCTATTTATAAATCGCCCTTTGGATGATTCGTATAACTCTTATGGTATTGATTGAATAATCAAATGTAAAGATATCGAAAATTTTAACAGTCTGAAATACAAAGCAACGAAAAAAAAACTTTACTTTTCAAGAGCAAATAGCTGAAAAAATATGTTTTTTTCCCTAACGGAAGTCAATAATATTTTTTTTTTGACAAATTTAATAAACTCCATAGAGACGAAGACGGAGAACTGGGAACTCTGTCATTGGAGGCTCTATCTATCAATCAATGAGAGAGTTCTAAGTATAACGGACAACGGAGAAAGAGAGATAGTGAGAGTTGCTGACCACTGACAAGAGGCACAATGCCGCATATTTTGGCCACATGTTCCATGGTGATTAATATTTTATTTTTTATTTATTTATTTATACATACACTGATAGACATTACAATAATTATTGAATCTGCAATGCCCCACTAGGCAAATAAACCTGTACCTCCACTATAAGTTATGCCATTCTATAACTTACAGTGGCGGTAAAGATGGAGGGGAGACGGAGTATGGGGCGTAAAAGAATATCGTGGCTTAAAAATCTCAGGCATTGGTTCGGGATTCCGGATGCGGCGTCACTTATTAGGTTGGCGCAATATCTGGATGAGTTAGTTTGGTGTGATGGTCGCCAACTACCGTTAGGAGCGATACAAGAAGAAGAATAAGAAATAAGACACCAACATGGCTAAACAACAAATTTCTTCAAAATAGTTTCATTGTCAATTCGATATATGGTGTAGTGTTCTGATGTCTTATTTTTAAGCAGTGTAAATTTACTATTCAACAAATATAGAATTAAAAAATAATGGATTGACGAGAACTCAATATAAAGGCATAATTGATGAACGTTGCTCAAGCGCTTAAAGTGGTCACGTAAACAGGCGATGACAGGTCGTGAGCCCTGCCTGATTTTCCAGTTATTCTATAAATATATATTCCCGCTTCCTATCTATTGTGATATTAAATTTGTCAAAAAAAAAGTCTATTTTTTTTAACGTTATTCTTTCTGTGTACTTCTGAACCAGCCCCCCTAGACAACGTGTCAATTAGCTCAAGAAAAGATAACTCAATGTACTTATAGATGGGTCGATGGCAGAGCGGTTAGCGCGCTGGGCTAGTAATCCAGTGGTCGCGAGTTCGAATCCTGCCTCGACCGATTTCGTTCACCTATAGCACAAGCATTTTTTTTTTTTAAATAAAATGAATATGTCCTTGTTAAACAAGTACATATACATCTTCCTACGTTCCCTAAACTAAGCATAAATGCTTGTCCTATAGGTGAACGAGATCGGTCGAGGCAGGATTCGAACTCGCGACCACATTTATATGCTTATTTTAGGGAACGTAGGAAGATGTATATGTACTTGTTTAACAAGGACATATTATTTAAAAAAAATATATGGAAGTGACAGTTGTCAGTCACGTGACAACTGTCACTTCCATACATTGAGTTATCTTTTCTTGAGCTGGGGGGGCTGAACCCTGGCACCGTTCTCGCTATTGTTTTGTAAATAAAGAAAAAAAATACCGTGTCAATTTAGCTGAGACTTCACGTAGCTCGGATTGGTTGAAGGAGATTGCTTAATGGCAATAAAAATAAACCTCCCTTTGGGGTACTTGAATCGCATAACAGTAAAATAATATAGGTATTATTAATTTATTTATTGATAATCGAGATTTAAGTATACATCCACAAAATCGAGCATCGCGCGCACGTCCTTATGATTATTATCGCTGTGGTTTAATTATTGATCTCTAAATAATATGAAAAAAATCAATTGTTATAATTATTATTAAAACTATTTTTATTCTTCCCGACGTTAACGCGAGCCGCTCCCTCTTTTTGTATGCAGCACGTTCTCGAACTGATTCCGCCGGTGTGTATTTGTCCGTGGTTACGTCACACAGGAGCTCCTCGCGGATAAATACGAGTATTATAAATAGTATATTTATTTATACTATCTTATCAGCTTTTAGTATTATCAAATAATAAGGGAAATGCACGAAATAAAACTATTAATCTAAAAAATACACAATACAGTTCATAATTTCAGAAACAAAAATTATTCATGCACTTTTTTCATCTTCCTGGAGAGAGATATAACTATTGAAATAAAAAAAATAATATATACAAATATGAACCACAACGAAAAAAATATATACAGAAGCCATGTACGTGATTTATTACGTGTGTCTTTTTTATTTAAATGAACTTTACAGCTTTAAGTCGTATTAAAATTAATATAAAATTACATTGATTCATAGCGCCCATTACAAAGTTCTTATTTTGTATTATGAATATTCTGTTTAAGTTAGTTAAAAACGAAAAAAAACTATTGAACCTAAATATAGCATTTCGGCCGTATCAGGATTTTTTAATGTATATTTATTTATTTATTTATTTATTATTAAAAATAACAAAGAAAAATACACAATACAACAATATATTCAATTTTTAAAAAGATACATTATAATTTTGTTTTTTTTTTATGACTCAACTTCAAAAACAGTTTTCTCGTGCTTTGAAGTGAGTCACATTTCACAAATCTACAAACTATCTAATCTATTTATATACATACATACATCTTAATCTAGGCACTAATCTATTTACAATAACATACATATTTAGATACAAACATACATAATATAATATATAAAGAGAGAAAAAAAAATACAAAATTGGTCTGTAGAATAAATAAAAATACACAAATTGAAAATAAACAACACACAATGAATACACAAGAAAAATGTTACTTCAAAAAGTCTTTCAGCAATACCAAGAAACCACCAAAATTATTTTGCGCCACTATTCTCATATCCACTGGTAAATCATTAAACCACTTCACCCCATAATATGAATAATGATTTTGGCCAAAAGATGTATTTTTCTTTGGGATCTTTATCATTCCACTTGTGCGAGGACCAATTCTTAGATTATTATATATTTTATTAGTTTTAATAACTATGATTGTAAACACTCAAAGTTTCTATTTTTTATATCTTTAAAGTTTTATTAAATTAAATACTTATTAAACTACATTTATATAATTTTGTATATATTTTACACTGCATAAGTATTATACCGTGTACATTTAACACTTCATAAATATTATTCATACATACATACCATCACGCCATATCCCTTACGGGGTAAGCAGAGAGGACCGAGCGCCATACTACTCTATTTTTGTACAAACATTCCTAGCTTCCTTTACATACATGCTCGTCGATTATTCAAGCTTCTTATATTTCCTTCTTCCAAAATATCATTCACATGATCATGCCATCCCTTTCTGGGGCGGCCCCTGCTATTCATTCCATCTCTTACACCCATGTATATTTTTTGGTCAGTCGTTCATCATTCATTCTTTCAATATGTCCAAACCATCTCAAGGAGTTCACTTCATTTTACTTATAATACTCTTCTTCATCTTGCAAGCCCTCCTTATATGCTCATTTTTTATTCTATCATATATCGTTCTATTACATACTCTTCTAATAAATATTAGGTATAACGTGTAAATTTAGCACTGCATAATATATATTATATCATGTACATTTTACACTGCATAAATATTATATTGCGTATTTACACGACATAAATATAATGTCTTGCACATTTTATACTGCATAAATATAGTATTGTGTAATTACATATATTTGACACTACTAAATATTTATTTATTTAATTTTACAATACATAGCACATTATTCAAATTGATACTCCTTGTATTTGTCTGGTCTAAAATTTCGTGCTATTAATTATATTAAATTACTTAAAATAAGTTAAAAAAAACTAAATTTGTAACTATTTTCCACTTCTGAAACTTACTTATTTCATTGTCATTGTCATTGTCGAAATTCGAACTCTTGTGAAAACAGTAGGTATTGGCTTGCAATACTTTCAATAGCACCAAATGTAACCAAACAATTTACAAAGCTGTAGTTTTCTGAAATAAAATAAATAAATAAATAATTATGCTTTGCTCCTGTTATTCTCACCAACCGCATACCAAAATTGTGCTTTGCTCCTGTTAATCTCACCAACTGCATAACAAAATATGGAAATGAGTATCGAATATTAACGCGATGTCAGGTCATATTACACAATTATTATTTGAGCCCGAAGTTATGAATGGCGTGATGGAGCGCGCGCCTTTTTCTAATACGGGTAGTTTTTCATTATAGACCGTGCGATATGGATCCAGGCGACCTATTTAACTGTCGAAATTTGACCAATTATTTGGTACTTATATAAATTCATTCTCTTTTGTGCTAAATTAACGTAAAAACATCACATACATGCCATCACGACATATCGCATACTGCGGGGTAACCAGCTACATTATGTGTGGATTTCCATATGAAATTAAGCACGACACTTGCGAATGTCCCCACCTTGTCTCCGCCAGTCTCACTATGTGAAATTTTAATGTGGCCTGTTGTATTATATTCGATTACCCGGCTCTTGCGGTTCTCCAAAATACGACAATTCACAGCAAACTATACGAACTGTTCAAGAAATAATCCTTGAATGATATTATCAATACGTCCTTCAATATCCACCTTCTTTTCCTTATATATGGTTGGATAATTTATATAGCGCCGTTTTCGTGAAAACTCACCTCAAGGGCCTTGTCGCTATAATCAATATGTTAATTGTTGTATCGTTTTCTTCTTCTTTTTAAGACTAAGACCCGAATGCACAGTCCTAGGTAACTAAATACTAACTCCTAACCTCACCGGAGTATTTAGAATTCTTAAGTTAGCAATTGCGTTACAGAGACATCCCTAACTAAATACTTAATACTACGCCAAACTTAAGGGCGGTGGCATAGTATTTCACATTATTGCGTATGAAGAAAAGAGATAGATAACTTTCTATGGGTTTAGTCTGACGTTTAAAATGTTTTTTTTTGTCATAACAACTCAAACATACATATAATAATAATGAACACTTCCTTGCACCCTGCGCAAGTGGCGAGTTTATTGTCGTATGGCAATTTCTTCCAGCTAACGAGTGTTTCCAGCCCAGAGAAGCAACATTAGCGTGAGAAATGAATTTAAATAAATTTCTCCTCTGCTGGGAATCGAACCCAGGAAGCGCGCACAGAAACCGAACGGCTTACCAACTGTGCCACGGCGGTCGACATATGTAACCAAGCTCACACTGACAGCTCGATGTCGCGATTTTTCTGAAATTCCAGCGAATTATCGGCATCTTGTATAGATCGCTGAATACTCTGTTTGGTATTTGATTTGACAAAATTACCAAATACATATTTTACTAAGTCGCTAAAATCATCATCCATCGAAATCATCTCGTATTTTAGTATTAAACCACTCGTAAGGTTCCTCGCGATCAACCTTACTTTTTGACAGTTCGCAAATGTTATTTTACGCAAACGCGCATGCGCTGAGTATTTAGATGTCTTTACAATGCAATATTCATACAAAAACTTGGTAGCATCCTCCAGTTAGGAAGCCACGTGATCTCCTAACTTAAGTGAGCGACTGTGCAATGAAAACATGGTTAGTATTTAGAATTTAGTATTTAGGTCCGACTCTGCATTCGTACCTATGTATATTTTTCATATAAATTGAACGATATCTTTCAATTTCCTCATTTTATTAATTACTTACCAATAAAAAAGTTACATACAACGATTATCTGTATATATCTTGACAACTGATATAATTTTTTATATAGGACAAAATTTTATCGATTAGGTACCCTGTAATAAGTTGAAAACTTTGCATACCATCATCACACACACATATACCATCACGCCATGTCCCTTGCGGGGTAGGCAGAGAGAACCGAAAGCCACATCTTTCTATCCTGGCACGCATCCCTCGCCTCATCCACATTCATGCATCGTCTCATACATGTTCGTCTATTGCTCACACTTCTAACATTTCCGTCTTTCAAAATTTCGTTCACATGGTCGTGCCGTCCCTTTCTTGGGCGTCCCCGACCTTTCATTCCATTCCTTTCCGCTTTGTATATTTTCTTCGTCAGGCGCTCCACATTCATTCTCCCCATGTGACCAAACCATCTCAATGTGTTCACTTTCATTCTAGTAATTACATCTTTCTTCATCTTACATATCCTCGTTTCGTTTTATACCCGGTCAACTTTGCATTATATTTTTTTAAATACATACAGTCTATGGAAAGAAACATTCCTCTTTCGCTCTCTCGTATTCAAAATCTTGTTTCCGCTTTCCCATTGCTTATACATATGTATTCCGGGTGTTTGTCTAATATAACCGTTTTTACTCCTCACTAACCCAAGATAGTGGGGATTTATGATATCGCAATTTTTAAGGCTATTTTTTTATTGCAGATTATCAACAAGTATCACAATGTATTTGTGTGTGTGCTATGTACGGCGTGTATATTTTACTCTATCGATTATAGACTAAAGTACTCATTAGATTCTTTTCCAATTTTGCAAATTTGTACATCTAATACTCGCTTAGACCCCATTAGATTTTGAAGGATATCTGAATAGTGCTTCTCAATTTTTTTAACTGTCAAATATTCCAAAGTGACCCCAAGCTCAGGAAACTTTAAATTTGAAATTTTTATTTTCAAATTGATAAAAAGGCACATCACTTTCATAAAATGGCATTGAAGAATTATCAAGTTTTCATAATAAAATATTTAAATAATAAAAAACAATTTAACAAACTCATTTCGTGAAAATGCTGAATATTTTCCATACGAAATTTGAATACTTTAGAATGACTTGTTAGTGAGGAGTTTAGCGTTGGCCACAACCCACTCGTTTTACATAAAACTGGGTTTATATCTATATTCGTGTTTTTTTTTCTATTACCGGGTTTTCGCCCATCGATATTATCATATTATGTATTTTTCATTTTGAGTAATTCGTATCTATGATGATGATATATCCTTGGAAATGTTTGAGTATTTCTGCCGCAGCAAAGGTACAACGCCCCCTCTCCGCTACGGATTCCAAATCCACCCCCCCCCTCCCCTTCCCACTTTCGCCCGGCCACCCTCGGCGTGTTGTCCTGGTAACTGGGTGCCACCTCTTGTTGCCTACACCAGTCACCACCGTCAATATCACTCACTATCTATACACCTTTAGTTAACTCATGCGCTCCCGATACAAACATACCTAATGCAGAGTGGGTGCCATATTA
Source organism: Molanna angustata (assembly GCA_963576475.1). Lineage (NCBI taxonomy): Eukaryota > Metazoa > Arthropoda > Insecta > Trichoptera > Molannidae > Molanna > Molanna angustata. The sequence continues at coordinate 15,048,621 of OY754983.1, forward strand.
TTATTATTAGATACTAGTTGCATGTACCACATGAGATCCAACTGACGATGGCGATTGTATGTAAAGTTAAAGAATACGTACCAAACTTACTTACTTACTTTCCGTGTCCGGATTCATCAAATAAAGAACTTCCAGTAGTTGGCCACATGTACGGCCCTGTCATTTGCGGCAATTAGGTCCTCCCGCGCGCATGTCTCTTCGACTTTCGGACATATCATAAGGTGTTGGTGGTCCTGTATGTCCCCGCACTCGCAGGTATCGTCCTCCTTGTAGCCCCATTTTTTCGTACCAAACTATGAACTTTATAATCCAAATTATTGAGTATTTTAAGATATTTTGTTTTCCATACAAAACATATAGGTATTTATTTATTTTATTTTATTTTATTTTTTATTTGTTTGGAAACTTAACAGCTATACATTTATAATACTTAATTTCAAATGAGAATACAAAATAAATAGCCAATTAGGTATAAAGTTTCACATATTTAAATTATTATACATTATTAATGTTGGGTAGTCATTGTAAGATGGTGAGTGTATGTGGGGGAAAGGGAAGGGTAATGGATATAGGAAAGCGTTGATAAGGAAGGGATGAATGTTTAAGGAAAGTAGGTTTGATTTTTAACCAGTAATATTACCAATAACTGCGCGTAATTGGCGTTTCATCGATGTCTGTGTGGAGTTAAATATATCAGGTTGGGGGTCAAGACTATTGTAATAATTTAAGCATCTGTTGACATAATTATTCTGTGCGTAATTTGTTCTGCAGTATGGTGTATAGAAAAGGTGATTTTGGCGTGTTGTTTTTATGGGGCAGTTGAAAGAAATTTTTTGGAGTAGGTAAGAGCTGTCTACAAGGTTATTAAGTATTTTATAAAGCAGATAGACATCGGATATCTTTCTTCTTTTTTCAAGTGATATAAACCCATGTAATTTATTTATATATTTATTTAGTTGCTTCTTGGGCAACTAACAGGTACTATGTCAAATATTAATTTAACACGCACCCAATAACAAGTTACCACATTCTGGAGACTTACGATATTAATCGTCTCACAGATCCAGACTGAAAACACAATTAAAAACTGTGTCTCCACCTGGAATCGAACCCGGGACCTTTGGATCAGCGGTCAGATACCCAACCAACTGAGCCACGAAGGCCGACAGGGCCGTAATTTTAAAGATTGGTCATAATCATGGCGGTAAATTTATGTATGTACGTCAGGATAGGATAGTATGGAGGACAGTCATTTTTTTTCGTACCTAGAATATGAAAACAGCATGATGGTATGTATGTATGTTTGGAGATTAAGTATCATAGTATTGCGGCCCCGTAGATATTGTGTAGTGTGTATACTGCTTTATAAATTGTATGGAACCGATGTCGTCACCAAATTTTTATAAAAATTGTTAAAAAAATGTTTGAGAAACTCTGGAACTTGAGATTTTGTATTTGTCTATTATTATACCAATATCCAACGTTCTAGCTTCTATGGTTTTTAAGATATAAGTATATAAAAATAATTTAAAAATTCAACAGTTGATTACCCCTGACTGAAACAAAAATTAAAAATTCTGAGTATACAAGTTTTGTAGGCCTATATTCTGAATCTATCAATATAAACTCGAGCGTAAATTCTTAATGTTAATAAATATTGTATCTATTGTACTATGTATCATCTTTTCTTTATAAAATAAATAAATAAATAAAAAAAAATATTCTGAAATTTTAGGCTCTATGCATTGAGCGGATCAAAAGTTATAAGTTACGAGGGGGGAGACACATTAAAATGTTCTACTCAGAATTCTGAGTAAATCCATATATGGAACATGTATGCTGCGAAGCCTCTAAGTTGGTGGTGTTACCCCACATTGTGGGGTTACCCCATATTGTTGTGAGGATATGAATGAATGAACGAATTTTCGTTATATTTATATTAAATTTGAAAGCATTTGGAAACAATTAGACTATTGCAGTGTTGGTATATAATGTTTGTTTTTAAACGTCTTAACTTAGAATTTATCTAAAATACACGAGGCAAAACGACATCACGCGTAGTTCAACAACGACGTTCACCACACATTCCGAATGTAGTGCCTTTTTAGGTGAGACCGTGACGCACACCTGTCGCTTGTTACCCCACATATTGGGACGTGATGTGATTGTATGACTGAAATTGTATCTAAACATACAAAAAAGATAAATACATTAAATAAAAATCAATTGAAATATTCTTTATTTAATCTCGTTTTATTTTGAATCTATGAAGTGATTTATATATGTCTAAATTTATATAAAAATACCAATGTGCCACAAATAAATAAATCAATATTTCACCAAAGCACTCAAAATGAATAATAAATAATCATATTATCTTTGGCAACATATGAATGCATCCCGGCCCATTGAACATAATTCTATGTTAAGTACTTAAACTAAACATGTAGTATACTCACATATTCATACGTATTTATTACATACATAAATGTGTATGTAGTTGAATTCATCGCTGGCATCACTGTATGCATTTTTAGATTAAATGGTATTTTAGGAACAGTGCCGTCTCCGACACATTTTCGAAAGGCGCAAACGAATGGGAGTTTCAAAATAAACAAAATCAGCGTTTGTGGTTCGAATAGTTTGAAGTTCCCGGTGTCGATTGTAAACAGACATTTTTTTCTGAAATGAGCAATATCGTATGTCTTCGAAGCGACGTTGACTGTTATATACATTGTAATTGTACTAAAAGTATATACCATCACATCATTTACTGAAAGAACACAGTAATTCGTGTGTCTTACCTTCTTTCAAAATATTGTTCATGTATGTATTATGTAGTTATACCAATGTTTTTTAAACGATTCCTATCTCTCATTCTAGTCATTTTTCACTCATTGTTTTCACGTGGCCAAATCACACGCGGTGTGTTTACTTTAATTCTGTTTTCAATATCCTTCTTCAAGTTAACTCAGCCCATTTCTTCGTTTCTTATTATGTCATACATATCTTTGATGCACAACCTTCTAAGTGACCTCATTTCCCTGGCATTTATTCTACACACTTTCATGCCTTTTCTCTCATATCCATTAGGGTTTGGTATTACAAAAAAATAATCGATTCGCACTAGCGCAGAAAAGTGTAGAATTTAATAAAAATTAAATTATATTTTCAGTTACCTAGGAGAAATTCATTAACATGTCAAAAATTTGATTTACATTCCGCATTAGGAAACCGCATATAACAACATTGAACACTTTTGTCAGTTCATATTTGTACAACAAGAATACTACTGTCCCATTCCTAATGCGGATTAGTTTTATTACCTCAGTCGTCTGTTCATATTTTATTCAACAAGAATATTATTCCATTCCTAATGCGGATTAGTTTTATCACCTCAGTCGTCAGTTCATATTTATACAACAAGAATATTACTGTCCCATTCCTAATGCGGATTAGTTTTATTAACTCAGTCGTCAGTTCATATTTATACAACAAGAATATTAATGTCCCATTTCTAATGCGTATTAATTTTATTACCTCAGTCGTCAGTTCATATTTATACAACAAGAATATTATTGTCCCATGCCTAATACGGATTAGTTTTATTACCTCAGTCGTGAGTTCATATTTATACTTCAAGAATATTATGTCCCATCCCTAATGCGGATTCGTTTTATTACTCCAGTTATAAGTTCATGTTGATGCCACTATAGTGCAATTTTTCCGCAACTAGTAGCAATCGGAATTTTAAAAAATCGGTTCATCCTAACGTACAATATCTTTATATGCACTTGCGGATAAAGGAATCTTACGAAATGTGCGTTTAGAGTGCATTTCAACGAAATGGAGTATAGAAAACTGTTTAAAGTCTTAAATAGCCAAATTGATAGCTAATAATGTGATATGTAGGTATCTGTATAACCGGTTTCATAGACATAAACGAGACAGGTACTGTGCTGTTCTGTTCATAATATGTTAGCCTCCATCAACACGTGCGTCTGAAAGGGAAAGTGATCGTTTTATCAGCTTCTGTCTCAGCCTTTTATATTATGTTTTATAAATATTATAATTATGTTTTTAATAGTTGCAACCCACATAATTAAAATTAATTTTACATTATATATTTTTTCATATCGTTTCTTATTTCTTTGTAATTACACAAGTATTTTTTCAACAATAAATACGTACGTTGATACTCTCTCGATAGAGTTAAGAACTCACGTTCGAGAGAGGAGCATCGTATTTGAAACATTATATTAAAATATATTTTCTCTGGGATATAATGCGTCTTAATTTTCTACCTGCTCGGAACAGGCTCAACTTTGTGAGATGGTTTTAAAAAGGCTATTATTTCAATTTCAGTATTATTTTGTTTTGTATTTTGTCGTATAATTAAAAAAATGTGATTTTCATGACATTTTTCGTCGCACAAAAATAACCTGTCTACCCGTAGCTCGGCAACTGATAGAACATTTGTATAGGATGAAATATTTTATTGGTTTGATTAGGTAGGTACTCAATTAAATATTTTAATGGAATGGGATACATTTCTGAAATAACGACGGAGAGAATCAACAAAGTACTCCTATCTCATTCTCGCATTCAAAATCTTCTCTTTCCGCTCTCCTTTTGCCTTGAAATTCACGACATACGTTGGACTATGAGGTCACATTTAACTAAATACCTATTGTCCATACAAAAAATATGTCTAAGCGAGATTTTTTTTGGCCAGGGGGGCAAGTCTGGTTCGACCGGCGAAATCAAAACCCCAGTGATTACCCATATCATGGATATAATTATCGTATGGATTTCTATGACATCTAAAGATATTATAGAACTCCATATAATAATTATATCCATGATATGGGTAATCACTAGGGTTTTGATTTCGCCGATTGAACCAGACTTGCCCCCCAGGTCTACATTTTTCATGTTTTTGTCTATATTTTTTGAAGCTAAAAAAACACAAAATTAGAAGCTTCGTAGTATATATTATGTTATACATTATGGATGAACTCGGAATTTGGATTAGAACATTTTAATGCCCCTGAGTCAAATCGAAAACGCTTAACGATATCGCCAAACGCTATTATTTTTTTGTATGGGATTTGACATGTATTGTAAATTTTTTTTCTACAATAACAAACAACAAACGTCAAATCCCATACAAAAAAATAGCGTTTGGCGATATCGTTAAGCATTTTCGATTTGACTCCAGGACAATGTGTCTGTGTATCTCCCCCCTTGTAACTTTTGATCCGCTTGGTGCACAGAGCTTTTGCTTTAAAATTCTCAACATACGTTGAACCATGGGATCACATTTGACTAAATTAGGAACTGTTGTCTATACAAAAATATGTCTGAGGTTTACATGAATCCAGTATACATACCTACCATTGCCACAACAAGATGCATAATTTTTTTTATTGTTGCCTACTTGTATTTTTATCTCTCCCATGTTGCCCACACTGCATTCGAGAACGGTAATATGTACGTAAACATAAACATCTTTGCCTCATGATTATAACCTATTACTTACGTCTCCGGCTGGTTCAAAATGGCTGTTTTTTTAACATATTTGTAAAACTATATATTTTCCAGTAATTGTATCGCTGTTTTTTATGATGTCAAGTTTTGTAATATCTACATTTTGAAATATGACAACTTATGTATGTAGTGTCAAGTAACTACTGTGAATTGTGGATAATTTTTTGCCTTATTAGGCCCTATTCAGATTAAACAAAAAATTTTATACGGATATTTTTATTATTGCATATGCGCAAACATTGGATTTTTTTCCCTGTCGGGAGTCAAAGATATTTTTTAACAGATTTTTAATTATCTCAATAGAGACGAAGTTGGGAATTCAGGGGTGACTTCTATGCGAAAAATGCATTGTCACCTCAGATATAAGAATTGTAGCTTTCATTATTTACAAAAAAAAAACAATTCTCTCAATAGATGGCGTTACAACAAAATAAATAAAAAATAATAAGATTGTTGTTCATAATTTCACCCATAGATGGCTATAGTAAAAATTCCTTATTTTCAAGCGAAAAGAATTTCAGTATTACAATATATAGAACTTCCAAAATTGAATTGATAGGGATCTCATTAAAAAGGCATAATTGGTGAACGTTGCGCAAGCGCATAAAGTGATCACGTAAACCAGCCGATGACAGGTCGTAAGCCCTGTAGGTGCCTTGATTTCCCGGTTCTCCTACAGTAAATATTCCAACTTCGTCTCTATTGAGATAATTAAATCTTTTATACGGAATTTTAGTATATGAGAAATGTCAAAAAGTTGGCTGCATTTAAACGGGACCCATTACGTCACACCGCGTGGATAAAATCCTTTTGCCCGATATTTTAGACGTACGTCTTCGTACTATTAAACGAATCAGAATTGGACATATGTATTATGTACGAGATCTACTTTATTTATATGCAGATAAAATAGCTTAACACCTCTATAGTAAATATTAATTATAATAATGAACACTTACTCGCACCCTGTGCCATTGGCGATTTTATTCCCTTATGACAATTTCTTCCAACTAACCAGTGTTTCCAGCCCGAAGAAGCAAAATATTCGTGAGAAATACATTTAAATAAAGGTCTCTTCTGCTGGGAATCGAACCCAGAACGCCCGCACAAAAACCGAACGGCTTACCAACTGTGCCACGGCGGTCGGCACAGACATTCATCCATTATATTTCATAAATAGTACAGACATTCATCCATTTGATACCATTAAAAGTACAGATATTCATCCATTTGATATTATAAATAGTAGGTACAAATAAACATCCATTTGATAACATAAAAAGTACATACATTCATCCATTTGATACCATTTAAAGTACAGATATTCATCCATTTGATATTATAAATAGTAGGTACAAATAAACATCCATTTGATAATATAAATAGTACATACATTCATCCATTTGATACCATTTAAAGTACAGATATTCATCCATTTGATATTATAAATAGTAGGTACAAATAAACATCCATTTGATAACATAAATAGTACATACATTCATCCATTTGATACCATTTAAAGTACAGATATTCATCCATTTGATATTATAAATAGTAGGTACAAATAAACATCCATTTGATAACATAAAAAGTACATACATTCATCCATTTGATACCATTTAAAGTACAGATATTCATCCATTTGATATTATAAATAGTAGGTACAAATAAACATCCATTTGATAACATAAATAGTACATACATTCATCCATTTGATACCATTTAAAGTACAGATATTCATCCATTTGATATTATAAATAGTAGGTACAAATAAACATCCATTTGATAACATAAATAGTACATACATTCATCCATTTGATACCATTTAAAGTACAGATATTCATCCATTTGATATTATAAATAGTAGGTACAAATAAACATCCATTTGATAACATAAATAGTACCTACAGACATTCATCCATTTGACACCATAAATAGTACAGCCACGGCGGTCAGCATCTTCAGAATCTTCATTTATGGGCGTCTCAATTCTATTATTTTGTACAGCTTCTCGGAAACCCTTAGATTTAGGGTATTTATTAATCTCACTGACCCACACTGAAAACACAATATAAATACTGTATTTTCCCGGGAATCGAACCCGGACCATTGGCTCAGGAGTCAGGTACCTAACCAAGTGAGCCACGAAGGCCGGCAATAATGTTGCATAATATTCCGAAAAATAATATTAAATCAACAATATGTTTATAGTGTTTCTATTGTAGAATTTAACACACAACGCCATGTTCTTTTGTGATCGACAGAGAAATAATAAATAAATATATAAATAAATATATATACCTACATAGTTATTATAATATAAAATAATCTAAAAAAATAATAATATTATTATATCGGATTTTTTAATTTTGTCAATGCTGACGGTGTTGAATTCCATAATAATGGGTATTTTAAATCAAACAAATGATTTGGTCTACATATATATTTTTTCCTGAATCCAGGACGACCTTTTCAGCTTATTAGGCCCTTATTATTATATCGAATATTTTTATTGATGCGCATACGCAAACATTAAATTTTTCCTGAATCCAGGACGACCGTTTCAGCTTATTAGGCCCTTATTATTATTTCGAATATTTTTATTGATGCGCATACGCAAACATTAGATTTTTCCTGAATTCAGGACTACCGTTTCAGCTTATTAGGCCCTTATTATTATATCGAATATTTTTATTGATGCGCATACGCAAACATTAGATTTTTCCTGAATCCAGGACGACCGTTTCAGCTTATTAGGCCCTTATTATTATATCGAATATTTTTATTGATGCGCATACGCAAACATTAGATTTTTCCTGAATCCAGGACGACCGTTTCAGCTTATTAGGCCCTTATTATTATATCGAATATTTTTATTGATGCGCATACGCAAACATTAGATTTTTTCCCTGTCGGGACTCAGTAACATTTTATGACTATTTTTTGACATCTCAATAGAGACGAAGTTGGAATATTACAGGAGAACCGGGGAATCAAGGCACTAACAGGGATTGCGACCTTGTTTACAAACCGATTTATCAATAGATGGCGTTACAAAAAGAATCTTCACTGACGATGACGAAATCTTGATGAAGATGACGATGTTTTTTTTTCTAAGGCTTTTCACCCAAAATGGATGTTGCAGCCGTTACTAATCAGAAAAATTATATTACACAGATTTAATTACAAAAAATAAATTAATAAATTTCAGTTTATTCTCAAACGAAAAGATTTTCATGATTAACATAAAAGTAGAATAAATGCTGTGGAAATGAGATCACTGAGAAGACTATGTAATAGAACGATATATGTTAGAATAAAAAATGAGGACATAAGGAGGGAATGCAAGATGAAGAAGAGTATTATAAATAAAATGAAAAGAATTCCTTGAGGTGGTTTGGACATATTGAAAGAATGAATGTTGAACGACTGACCAAAAAAATATACATGGGTGTAAGAGATGGAGTGAATAGCAGGGGCCGCCCCAGAAAGGGACGGCATGACCATATGAATGGTATTTTGAAAGAAGGAAATATAAGAAGCTTGAATAATCGACGAACATGTATGAGACGATGCATGGATGTAAAGGAAGCTAGGAATGTGTGCAAAAATAGAGGAGTATGGCGCTCGGTTCTCTTGGCTTACCCCGTAAGGGATATGGCGTGATGGTATGTATGTAACATAAATTTAATATAAGTTACAAAAATTTAATTGCGCAAACGCATTAAATTTAAAAAAAATATATATCACGTAAACCAGCCGATGACAGTTCGTAAGCCATGTAGGTGCTTTGATTTAACGGTTCTTCTATAATATTCCAACTTCGTCTCTATTGAGATGTTAAAAATTTGTCATAAAAAAATAATATTATTGTTTTGTTATCGCTAAACGTAAGTTCTGCCGGTGTCCTCGGCATACTGGGATTGTATTAAAACAGAGTTGTGCCGCGATACGGTTACGGCGGAGTTCAAAAATAATTATTTTATTATATTTAATTTTATTAATGTTTATTTTACAATTTATGATTTACATATTTTGTTGAGTAATCGACACTCGCTCGTTGTGATGTCATTGCCTAACGGCAGTCTCTTCCGAATGGCCGTTCTTGTAATGGCAGTCTCTTCTTCAGAGAATCAATTGATTCTCTGTTCTGTGAGTAGTATCGAATACTGAGAGGTAGCAACATTACAATAAATAATTCGAAATAATTAGTACAATATCTTAAATTTTTGAATATTAAAATTGTTCCTGGTTTCATCGAACTTTTTTGCTAAGAGAAACATTTTTTTGGCCAGTTTATGTTTTTAACTGCCTATATTTACATTTTTTATAAAATATCGAAAAACGCCGAAACATCCCTTTGTAGATATTTTAATTTTCTATAAAAAAGTACTTACACGCATTATTAAAAATTAAATTTAGTGACGACATACAATTTGTATGGCAGTATAGGTACAATACACAATATCTACGGGGACTCAATAGTTTGATACTCAATCTTCATACATACATGCCATTAAGCTTTTTACATATTCGGGGTAGGAACAAAGGACTGACCTTCATATTTTACTATCTTGACTGACATACCTACATGTTTTGTATAGAAAACAAATATCTTAAAATGACAAATTATCTGTATTTGAACGTTTATAGTTTAGTATATATTCTTCCACTATACATACCATCGCCGTCGACAGTTGGATCTCATGTGTTACATGCAGCTTGTGTTTTAGTCTTTGGTGTAGGCGAGTGAAACTTGTTGAAAGAATGAACGTAGAACGACCGACATAATCAATTATCTTTTCGAACGACCGACATAAAGAATTATCTTTTAGAACGACCGTAGAACGACCGTAAAGAATTATCTTTTAGAACCACCGACATAAAGAATTATTTTTTATTTATTAAACATTTTTCTCATAATACGATCTTTTTGGTTAGTAATGATTTTAATAACTTCATCTTAAAATTAATAAATTTAACGCAGTATTTTTCCACTGATTCAATTTATTACGACCGAACATTTTCGCCGAGATGTCTCGACATCTAAATGAAACTACTATGAATTTTACTATTAAGGTTTTCACGGGTATTTGAAAATATGTTATATGCTATTTACTTTGGAGATAACCCGCGTCAAAATCAGATCCTCGGAAGGATCTTTCGTCAACTGACGTTACGCCTGAATGTCACCGGGCATCCTCAGGACATTGTTGGTAGATATCAGTCTCGTGTGGTAGTGCAAGCACGTCCGCTCGAGCCGGAAACCTAGCAAAGCTAAAAAGCTAAGATAAAGATAAAAAATAATTATGAAATGAAACAAAGAGTAAAAGGCAAATACGTATGTGAATAGTTGATGCGTTTTAAAATTTATTATTGTCAAATAGACGTGTTAATAAACAATTAAAATAATAATTTGATCGGGCACAGCTGATAACTAGCACCAGTATAATATCATTATCGAAAATGATTGATTCTCGTGTACTATTCAACAATACTTTTTGTACAATTCAACGAAATGCAACCGACCACGTTTCTCGTGTTTATTGCGTCCGTTATACAAGTATGGTCGCAACCTGCAGACTCCCGCCAGTCTGTTATATAAATAGGTTTATTTTAATTATTGTTTAGCTTCCGGCGCTATCGAAATTCTCCGTCTGGACGGACATCTAGCGGTGGTTGCGCGAAGATTCGATCCACACGTCCGGTGAAAACTTCGCTCTCTCGGGTTCGTGTCTAGGATGAGGTTGTAACCATAGAATAAAGATATATATTATATTGTTTTAACAGCTTATCCGCGGCGCCGCTAGGTGGCAGTTTAAATTATTATATACATATCATGGCGGAGTCATTTAATATCAAAGACCTTATAATACTAAAGTATTTAATATAGTGCATGCGCATACCCTGGGTATACGGATGTACACAAAAATGCACGCTAGATTATCTTCTAATGTATGAAACAATGTATAATATGTAATAATACAACATTTTTTCGTGAAGAAAAGGTAAAATTTAGAGGTTTTATTTAAATAGCAAGAATAGTTATTAAAATGTTATAATATTAAAAAACTCAGTCGGTAGATTTTCATATTCTCTTTCAGTCGGTAGATTGAAGTAAAAATGAACTTCATAGGCCTTGTAGTTTTTTAGTTACTTACAATAAAAAAGGGTTTTACTAAAATAAATTTTACAAGAGAAGTGTTAAACAAATTCAAACTTCTTCAAAAAACTCATGCAATAGAATAAAGATGTACATACAAACTGCACTTTATTTTAAAAACGTATCTTTTGAGGTGCCGGGGAAATTATTTTCAAAATAGTATATATTATATACATAGCCTATTAATAATAAATTTTAACTGATGTGCTTAACTATGATAAAACTATGAGAACAAATATAAATTGACTGACAGTCATAACAACATTACCATGCCGTAGTGGTAGTTTAAAGTGAAACATATCTCAATGATTGTATGCATTATTTTTTTCCCTAATAAATATTTATCATTTCAGGACGAAGTGGTCGCGATATCGGAGCGTGTCGTCATCCGGGCCGAGGAGCTGCTGGCGTGGCTCTGCGGGGGCGCCGGGTGGCGGTGGGGGCTCAGGGCGGCGTGGGCGGCGCCGTCGCCCTCTCCGCCTTCCCCGGCCCCGTCCGCGGACGGTCCGGCGGAGCCTCGTCCGGACGGCGCTGCGACGGACGGAGCGCCGCCGACCCCTACGGAGGCGCCCTCCGGCGCAGTCGCCACCCTGGAACAGAGGATGGACTTCAGCGACATCAACAAGGAGAAAGCTGTCATAGGTAATTATGGGAATAGTTCATTATTAAACCTTTTATTGCTTACCTTTAACAATTAAACCTGATATTGTATTACCTTTACCAATTAAACCTGTTATTGTTTGGTTACCTTTACCAATTAAACCTGTTATTGTTTTACCTTTACCAATTAAACCTGTTATTGTTTACCTTTACCAATTAAACATGTTATTGTTTACCTTTACCAATTAAACCTGTTATTGTTTTACCTTTACCAATTAAACCTGTTATTGTTTTACCTTTACCAATTAAACCTGTTATTGTTTACCTTTACCAATTAAACCTGTTATTGTTTACCTTTACCAATTAAACCTGTTATTGTTTACCTTTACCAATTAAACCTGTTATTGTTTACCTTTACCAATTAAACATGTTATTGTTTACCTTTACCAATTAAACCTGTTATTGTTTTACCTTTACCAATTAAACCTGTTATTGTTTTACCTTTACCAATTAAACCTGTTATTGTTTTACCTTTACCAATTAAACCTGTTATTGTTTTACCTTTAACAATTAAACCTGATATTGTATTACCTTTACCAATTAAACCTGTTATTGTTTGGTTACCTTTACCAATTAAACCTGTTATTGTTTTACCTTTACCAATTAAACCTGTTATTGTTTACCTTTACCAATTAAACATGTTATTGTTTACCTTTACCAATTAAACCTGTTATTGTTTTACCTTTACCAATTAAACCTGTTATTGTTTTACCTTTACCAATTAAACCTGTTATTGTTTACCTTTACCAATTAAACCTGTTATTGTTTACCTTTACCAATTAAACCTGTTATTGTTTACCTTTACCAATTAAACCTGTTATTGTTTACCTTTACCAATTAAACATGTTATTGTTTACCTTTACCAATTAAACCTGTTATTGTTTTACCTTTACCAATTAAACCTGTTATTGTTTTACCTTTACCAATTAAACCTGTTATTGTTTTACCTTTACCAATTAAACCTGTTATTGTTTTACCTTTAACAATTAAACCTGATATTGTATTACCTTTACCAATTAAACCTGTTATTGTTTGGTTACCTTTACCAATTAAACCTGTTATTGTTTTACCTTTACCAATTAAACCTGTTATTGTTTACCTTTACCAATTAAACATGTTATTGTTTACCTTTACCAATTAAACCTGTTATTGTTTTACCTTTACCAATTAAACCTGTTATTGTTTTACCTTTACCAATTAAACCTGTTATTGTTTACCTTTACCAATTAAACCTGTTATTGTTTACCTTTACCAATTAAACCTGTTATTGTTTACCTTTACCAATTAAACCTGTTATTGTTTACCTTTACCAATTAAACATGTTATTGTTTACCTTTACCAATTAAACCTGTTATTGTTTACCTTTACCAATTAAACATGTTATTGTTTACCTTTACCAATTAAACCTGTTATTGTTTACTTTTACCAATTGTTATTTACCTTCTTCTTACAAAGGAGAATCCAGTAGCGATTTTAATATTGAAAACATTAACGTTATTGCCCTATAATCATACCCATAGAGTAAAGAATATACAGAGCAGACATAAGTTCCAACTTTATGCCAGAGGATTGGTACATAAAGTGAGGTGGAACGGGGGTTATCTCAAACACATTCAATGTTTAAATATAAATGGGATATTAATGACACATTTATATAGCAGTAAAAGTAATTGCTTTTTGAAATTAAATCCCTTTGTGTAATGATTACATACTGCCGGATAACTGAAGAGATCATAATTTCTGGTAAATCACGTAAGAACTCTTAGATTTATTTTTCCAAATAAATATGGTGAGTCAACGTGAATATTTATAATATTGTTCACATACAAAAGGTCTCATATTGATCGACATTCGTGTAGCGAATGGAGCATATATATTGCTAATATCGAGTAAATAGTTGGAACAATAATCTAAATGTCTATGAAACCTTTTTGTACTCTTTCAATTTATTCAATCGGGCTTCTTACATATACAGAAAGTTAGAAATAAATTAATATTTGAAATATAGGTATACATAATCTGTAATGGTTACTATTTATTTGGTGTTCCAGCAAAGTATGATGCGGAGTGTGTGGTTGTGTTCTCTTACCCCCGCTACTGTCGGTACAGAGCCATGCTGAGGAGGCTCGACGGACTCGCTGGACACTGGCTGCGGGACCCTTTAGTCGTCGCGCTGGGAGGATACGCCCCACCCTCTTCCAACACCAGAATACTATATTGCAGGGTCAGTCATATATTTTATTATTCATACATTTTACTATACTTTTGGGACGGGAGACCATCGCCATGATTGACGGGCCTCCAAATTTGTAGTTGGACTCTTAGTGGTAGTGGTATGAAATATGCATGATAGTAGTTTCCGTTCCGGGATGAAAATAACTATATAACATTCTCTATGGAGTGGGGTAGAAGACTACGAATTATGTTAAACATTTTACAATATTTAGTTGTAAGACAACAGATTTGAATAGTGCTTCCACTCTTTTCTGATATCATCGTTTTCGGGTGTTCCGTAAGAGCCGGGTAGTAGAAAATACAACCGGCGAAACAACATCGGGCATATTTCACCAATGAGGTTCACCACCCATTCTGAATGTAGTGACTTTATAGATGAGACGATACTGGTGTGCGGTGTAACATGGATGTGTGGTGCTTCCTTTTATAAAAGGCAATGTACACCCGTACACCTGTCGCTGGTTACCCAACATTGTGCTATTTGCCATGATGGTATGAACTAATGAATATTATATTTTAATTTAAGATATACCTTGATTGTTTTGGCATGTGAATTTTGCCCTAAACCACTATATTTTGAGTCACTATGCGACATGTTTCGGCAGTGCTGTCCTGACCGGCTAGTTGAGTAGGGCAAAATTCACATGCCAAAACGGTTAATATGAACAACCACAAAATATCTGCCGAGTATTTAAACTATATACCTTGATTTATTAAAAAATACATTCAAATCACAAAGTACACTGAGAGATAAAATAAATTGATTTATATTATAGTTTTTTGAAATTTAAAAAAAAAAGGTAAAAATATGATTTTAGCAACAATCCAAGGCTAAAATTTTATATATATTTTCATTCATAATTAACATCACACTGACAGCTAAATTTCAGATTCATTCATAATTTACATCACACTGTTAGCTAAATTTCAGATTCATTCATATTTGACATCACACTGACAGCAAAATTTCAGATTCATTCATATTTGTCTACATACTGACAGCTAAATTTCAAATTCATTCATATTTATTACCATCATTCAGATATAAATGTTTTTCATATGTAGCTTTAAGTATGTAAGCACAACAGTCAAAATTTATTGTTAATAATGTGGAAATTTGTTATTGGTTTTAGTCTTATACAAATGCATCTATATAAAAAATGTTATTATACCTACTGTAAATTTGCTGGAAATAAAAATAAAATAAAAAATATTTGACATCACACTGACAGCTAAATTTCAGATTCATTCATAATTATCACCACACTGATAGCTAAATTTCAGATTCATTCATATTTGACAACACACTGACAGCTAAATTTCAGATTCATTCATAATTGATTCTGATTTCTGACTGGTGAAAATTTTTTTAATTGTATTTTTGGCCTGGATTTGTGAGACGATAAATACCATAAGCCTCCAGAATTGTGGCAACTTGTTAAATTAATATTTGACATAGTACCTGTTAGTTCTCCAATAAGAAATACAAAAATCAAAATCAAATGTATAAAGTTTATAATTACGTCATATGAAAATTAGGCAGATTTGATTATCGCTTTTTCTAATTGTTTTAATGGTTGGTGTATTTGTAGGAGACATTTGAATATCCGGAGCTGGAGGGGCACGAGTTTGTCTGCAATCACATGGCGCCGCGGCTGAAGGGAAGAGGGAGGGGCAGAAGGAGGAGACCGAGGTCAGTTTCCAGATCCTCAGCTAGCGACAGCGAGACCAGCACGCATCGACCTGCCACCGTAAGTTTGACCGTAACATTTTTAACTCTTATTTTTTTTTGTGATCTAGTTAAGTCTGCCCTGGGGTCCTCAGTGAATGGTACTCTACGTTCTGCCCGGAACATATTATTGAGGAGGTGGGCCACACAGAGTGATGAACACTTTCCTCAATCATGAGAAGGATGAGAGATCTGTATTTTTATACCTCCCAAGTTGCATTGCCTAGGTGAGATGACACTGCTGTGTGGGGATACACACATGTATCGTGCTTCCTTTTATAAGGCAGTGCACTCTGGTTACCCTATATTGTGGGATATTCTGTGATGGTATGAATGAATAAATAATTTTAAAGTGGTAGCAGAGCGATTAGTAATACAGTGGTTGCGAATTTGAATCCTGCCACGACCATTTTAGTTCACCTATAGCACAAGCATTTATGCTTAATTTAGAGAATGTATATGGATGTCGAATATTTTTATTATTGCATATGCGCAAACATTGGATTTTTTTCCCTGTCGGGAGTCAAAGATATTTTTTGACAGATTTTTAATTATCTCAATAGAGACGAAGTTGGAATATTTATTGTAGGAGAATCGGGAAATCAAGGCACCTACAGGGCTTACGACCTGTCATCGGCTGGTTTACGTGATCACTTTATGCGCTTGCGCAACGTTCACCAATTATGCCTTTTTAATGAGATCCCTATCAATTCAATTTTGAAAGTTCTATATATTGTAATACTGAAATTCTTTTCGCTTGAAAATAAGGAATTTTTACTACAGCCACGAAAAATGCATTGTCACCTCAGATATAAGAATTGTAGCTTTCATTATTTACAAAAAAACCAATTCTCTCAATAGATGGCGTTACAACAAAAATAAATAAAAAATAATAAGATTGTTGTTCATAATTTCACCCATAGGTGGCTGTAGTAAAAATTCCTTATTTTCAAGCGAAAAGAATTTCAGTATTACAATATATAGAACTTTCAAAATTGAATTGATAGGGATCTCATTAAAAAGGCATAATTGGTGAACGTAATAAAGTGATCACGTAAACCAGCCGATGACAGGTCGTAAGCCCTGTAGGTGCCTTGATTTCCCGATTCTCCTACAATAAATATTCCAACTTCGTCTCTATTGAGATAATTAAAAATCTGTCAAAAAAGTATATGGATGTATTACTTGTTACAAGGACATATATTATTATTGATTATATTAAATTATTTTTTGTTTATTTTGATCTTCTAATGAATACTGAATTATTTGTTGCAGCCGCAAGTTACGCGAGTGTCTCTGCGCTCGTCAGCTCAGTCGCCCCCGTCTCCGGGCTCGGGAGACTCAGAGCCCAGCAGGGAGGCGAGCAGGGCGCGCGTGGAGGGCAGGGAGACGCCAGAAGAGAGGGCCTTCATGAGACGTCTGAGACTCTTCCACCAGAGGAGAGAAGGAGGCGCCCACGCCAGGGTCTTGGGAGCCAGGGGAAAAGAATGTAAGATAATCCAAGATATTGATGGTCAGTATGATATCGCTAACTTAATTGCCAATACATGGTTAATAGAATATTATTACCATATTTTCCAATTGATGGTCAATATGATATTGCTAACTTAATTGCCAATACATGGTTAATAGAATATTATTACCATATTTACCAATTGATGGTCAATATGATATCGCTACCATATTTTCCAAGTGATGGGCGATATGATATCGCTAACTTAATTGCCAATACATGGTTAATAGAATATTTTCCAACTGATGGGCGATATGATATCGCTAACTTTATTGCCAATAAATGGTTAATAGAATTACCATATTTTCCAATTGATTGTCAGTATGATATCGCTAACTTAATTGCCAATAAATGGTTAATAGAATAACCATATTTTCCAATTGATGGTCAATATGATTTTGCTAACTTAATTGCCAATACATGGTAAATAGAATATTATTACCATATTTTCCAATTGATGGTCAATATGATATCGCTACCATATTTTCCAAGTGATGGGCGATATGATATCGCTAACTTAATTGCCAATACATGGTTAATAGAATATTTTCCAACTGATGGGCGATATGATATCGCTAACTTTATTGCCAATAAATGGTTAATAGAATTACCATATTTTCCAATTGATTGTCAGTATGATATCGCTAACTTAATTGCCAATAAATGGTTAATAGAATAACCATATTTTCCAATTGATGGTCAATATGATTTTGCTAACTTAATTGCCAATACATGGTAAATAGAATATTATTACCATATTTTCCAATTGATGGTCAATATGATATCGCTACCATATTTTCCAACTGATGGTCAATATGATATCGCTACCATATTTTCCAACTGATGGGCAATATGATATCGCTAGCTTAATTGCCAATACATGGTTAATAGAATATTATTACCATATTTACCAATTGATGGTCAATATGATATCGCTAATTTAATTGCCATTACATGGTTAATAGAATATTATTACCATATTTACCAATTGATGGTCAATATGACATCGCTACCATATTTTGCAATATGATATCGCTAATTTAATTGCCATTACATGGTTAATGGAATATTATTACCATATTTACAAATTGATGGTCAATATGATATCGCTACCATATTTTCCAACTGATGGGCAATATGTTATTGCTAACTTAATTGCCAATACATGGTTAATAGAATATTTTTATGATATTTTCCAATTGATGGACAATATCATCATCATCATAAGCTTGACAGCCCTGAGTGGGCCTTGGCTGAATTTAGGAGTCTCCTTCATTCCGTCTATCCGTTGCCTTCGTTCTCCAGTTTCTAATATCTATTGTGGAAGCATCGGCATCTACACTGTCCATCCATCGAGTCCTTGGTCTTCCTGGTCTCCTTCGACCTTGTGGCACAGAAAGTGTGAGACGTTTTGTGGGGTTGTCGTCGTCCATTCGGATTATGTGACCAGCCCATCTTAAGCGCCCTGATCACATCGAGCTCATTATAGGTCTCATATAGCTCCCTGTTGTATCGACGACGCCAACCATTATTCTCTTTTATTGGCCCGTAGATCGTTCGAAGGATCCTCTTCTCAAAAGCATGGACAATATGATATTGCTAAAATCGAACCTTGACTTATATCGGAAAAACCAAATATTGTACCTTTCACTGTACAGTTTGTGTGTTGTATATAAATATTACATTTACTTGATATTTGATGTTAATGATTATAGTGAGCCTCCATCGGGTGTATGAGACTGTGATGGACGCTGGTGGATACGAGCAGGTGACACGCACACGTGGCTGGCGACGTTTGCTCGGATCGCTGGGAGTCATCGGACACCAAGCCACCATCGCAAGAAGAAACTACGAGAGGTACATCTATCTAATCAATAATTAATGAAATATTTATTTGATAGAATTCCATTATAATATATAGTATAAGTAAAAGTGTTTATTTTTTTATTTACTTTATCGATGGCTGAAAAAAAAAATCAAGAGAGGACTGCCAAAATTACTTGTAGCTTTTTTTTGATCAAAAATTACAAAATTTCTACAGCAACTGAATCATGTCACTACCTACAAGGTGGCAGAAGGTCATTGAACAAAATGGCACGTATATACTTTAGTTAAATGTAAATAAACTTTGAAAAAAAAACCTCTTGTGTTTTCATATAAAATGCGAAGAAACTTTTTCCCCAACCTAATATGAATTATTCCCAATTGAAAGCTTGATCGGTGTGTTTGTTGCATTTTATTTTCTTCTATTAAATAATTTACAATATATACTGATCTGCAATGGAAAATTGATCTGCTAATTCTTTTGAGGAAGTGTATAATGGTAATAATAATTGAGTGTTAATCAATTGTTATTAATATCATTAGTCAATCGACCATCGCCAAAAAAATTACTTGGTTATATTGCCGCACTAGGCAAATGCCTGTTCCAGGCTAATTTTAATATATTTCATATATATTGTCAGAAATAACTACAATGTAGAAATTTTAAGTATATATTTAAATTTATTTATTGTTGTATTCTAGGTACATACTTCTATAATTATTTAATGTACATCAATCAATGAATAAAATCACTACAATGTAGAAATTTCAAGAATATTTAAATTAATTTTTTGTTGTATTGTTGGTACATACTATTTAATGTACATCAATTGTGGTCAAAAGTAATTTGTTATGTCTTTTTTCATTTCATAGTGTATTTTCTCTGTTTATTTTATAAGAGACTGTATTAGTCCCTTAAACAAATAAATAAAAAGGATTTTGAAATATATATTTTATAGTGTGCCCGACTACTGCAGGCTACAATTAATATTATTATAAGTAAAGATAACCTGTGGTTGGATAACTTTAAATAACTTTTTCAGGATACTTCTACCTTACGAGCATTCCGAGCGTCGCAACAATTATGTGAAGGGCAATGCGCCGAGCTCCAACGGCACCGTCACCAACAATTCCAGGAACAACAACTCTACACCGACCGGCGGCAACGGCAAACCCGACAGAAAGAAACAGCTGGCCCATTTGGTGAGCAACTCCGTGCCGATAGCAACCATCGACATATCCGACTCGCCGATCCGCGAGGTGCCCGCCGCCGCCACCGGCGAGAGGACGCCACCTGTGCCGAGGTTGAGGACGCCGCCGCCCGGCAAGAGAAAATCCAACGACCCCAAGAGGGCCGAGCAGCAGAAGGGCGCCGACACGGTCAAGCGGAAGATCCTGGAAGACGGGGCCTCCAAGCGGGAGGCGGACGACGCCAAAGCCAAGACGGACGTCATCAACCTGGATGACTGCGGGGACTCCAAGAAGGACGAATCCGCCGAAGAACCGCTGCCAGAGAACTCGTTTGATCCGTCCAACATACTACATCTCAACATCGGCAAAGTGGACGATCAAGAAGAAGAAGAATATGTTGAGGTAAAAATATATATAATGATAATACCTAAGCTGTGATGCACTGGCATAAAATAGTTCTTCCACACTGTGATATATTTATCAAATTAATACAAATGTATAAACTGCTTTTATTTAGTTTCAATTAATACAATAAATATTATTATATTGCAAGCGTAAAATATATATACAATTTCTAAGACAAACACGGTGTTCACGATACGAGCCGTTTTTACGGAATGATGCGGCGGCGTTAGTATGACTTCGGCCAATCCTTTGTTTTTCGAAGACATCCGACTGTCTCCGTGGATATGTGTATAGGTGCTAGGCAAAACCATATACCACTGACTCTATTGTGTTATCGTCATTTTTGGTTGTCCCATAAGCGCCGGTAATTGTAAACATTTCACCACCCATTCTGAATGCAGCGCCTTTTAGGATTGACGAGACTAGTGTGTGACGCATGTGTTTTTCTTTGTGAGTGGCAGTTCTTAAAGAGAACACACTTAGGCCAATTGGCCCTTTGTGATAACATAATGGGACTGTCCTCCCCCTCACTTAACCACCCTGAACCAGCCTGAGTGGCTGATGAATGTCATAATATCGGCTGACGTTAGATAAACATAGAAGAAACTTCCCAAGGAGCTTCTCCTAATTTTAGAGAGAGCGGGACAGTGTCAGAGGAAGTGTTCTGCAGTCTCTTCTTCTTCTTCGTCTTGTTATGCTCTGCAGTAATGGTATGCCTCCAGCCCTAGCCTTCTGGCATGCTTTCCTATGAGTCAGTGTCCCGTTAATACTGATATGACTCTGGTGAGTGAGTCTCTTCTGAACGAGATTATCTCTCTGGTTCTTCTGAGATAATTCTGACTCATAAGTTGTGATGGTAACGCATTGTGGGATATGCCTTGATGGTATATATGAATGAATAATAATAAAACAAAGTGTATATCAGCTTGTACATTTGTGCCCATAAAGCTACAAACCTAAGTGTTTCTGGGAGGTTAAACACATACACCCATTGTTTACTTTTTGGATATTCAAAAATGAGCACAAGGACATAAATCCCCTCCCTTTTGATAATTATCGCTGCTTTACAGATTTCTAATAAAAGAGAATACTCGGGCAACGCCGTGCTGGTCAGCTACTTGAATATATTTTAGAGTATAGATTAATTTATGCGAAGATAGAAGTGTATGGAGCGTGGTTCTTTCTATCTAAAAGGGACATGATGAAAAAGGAATGATATGCAGGAAGTATAAAAATATATAATGCAATAATAATTGTAATTTATATTGAGAATCGTGAATTATATCATGAAACTGCTAGCCCTAGAACAGGATTTCCTAGTTGGGCGGCAGTATGTGTATAAAAAATAAATTAAATGGTGGTTAGTAATCCAGTGGTCCCGAGTTTGAATCCTGCCATGACTAATTTCGTTCACCTATAGCATTTATGCTTAATTTAGGGAATGTATGAGGATGTTTTTGTACTTGTCACAAGGACGTATTCATTCTTTTCAACAAAAACAAATAAATAAATGACGGAATTTAATTACAATTGTATTTTTTTCAGGTGTCCAAGCCTGCGGCCGATTTGAACCAAGAGTTCCTGGACTCCCTGCCCGGCATACCAGTGGAGGACTCTCCTCCGCAGCCGCAGCCCCCGGAAGAGAATGGTGTGGAGCCACTGAAGAAGACCATCATCAGCGTGGTGCCACCGGAGAAGCTTATGGCCAAGGACACGGTCGCGCCCGTCATGGGAATGCTCAACGGGGGAGGTGTAATGTCTGCTATGCCAGATAAGGTCAATTTCATTTTATTCATTATTATATTAACATGTAAAATTAATATGAAGTGTCCTTGAGGTGAATTCTCACGAAAACGGCGTTATGTAAATTATCCAAACACATAATATATAGCTAAGCCTTCGCGGTTCAGTTGGTTAGATATCTGGCTGCTGATCTAAAGGTCCCGGGTTCGATTCCCGGTGGAGACACAGTTTTTAATTGTGTTTTCAGTCTGGATCTGTGAGACGATTAATATCGTAAGTCTCCAGAATGTGTCAACTTGATATTGGGTGTGTGTTAATTAAATATTTGACATACATAGTACCTGTTAATTGCCCGAGACGTAATATAAAATAAAATTATTAGTGTTCAGGTCTAGAAGTGTCCATAGAAAAACCTTGACGACACTGAAAAAACAACAAAAATAAAAAAAAAATAAAAAGAAAGTCTGAAAAAAAAGAAAGTTTGAAAGCAAAGTCTGGAGATGCTGGACATCTTTGAAATGATAGTGTATTGTGTAATCCTTAGACCCGTGGTATGATGGACAAACATAGAGGATTTGATTCAACAAAGGGTTGTACAATATCTATAAAGCTCCCGAATTCTCTGAAAATATAAGACTTAAGCAGGCTGAGATGGACCGGGCATGTTCAGAGAAGCCATCATCACGGGTACCAAAAAATGAGTCTCAGAGGGACACCCAGGTGGCAAAAGAAAGGTCAGGAGGCCAAGGCTACAATGGGAGGATGATATTGTGAGGGAAGCATCCCAGCTTTTGAATGTGCAAAACTGAAGGGTTGCAGCAAGTGTCAGGAGGGGTTAGAGGAGAATGTTGCTGTAGGGCCAAGACTCAATATGGGCTGTAGAGCCATTGAAGAAGATGAAAATAAAAAAATGAAAAAAATATATTTTAGAAATAATTGTACATACTATCTCTCCATGTTCCTCACGGGGTAGGCAGAGAGAATCGAGCGTCACATTATGCCATATCATTCATTCTTCCCAAGTGGCCAAAACCATCTCAATGTGTTGACTTTCATTGTATTAATCACATATTTCTTCATATTATGTCTTTTTCCTTGTGACCTCATTTCCTACCCTGTAGAAAAATTAAAAGCAATATTTTCGTTTCCACAGGTAACACCGACGAGATCCCGCCCGTCGAGTCTTCGCAGTGTCCGCGTGAAGCCGGACAGGCGACAGGTGGGCGGAACCGCGGCCGCCTCGCCCCCCTCCTCGGCGCTACACCGCTCCGCCTCCTCGACTCCGGTGCCGATGGCGCCCAACGTGGGGCAGGCCGCCTCCTCCGCTGCAGCCGGTCCTCCCAGCGACGACGACCTGATAGAGGTGCCCTACCGCCCCAAGTCGCCGGAAATCATCGACCTGGATTTGTACGAAGGTCCCGAGAGCCCCCAGACCGAGTCCAAGAGGAAGAAGCTGGACATCCTGAAGAGGGGCGGACTGGAAGTCACCGCGGTGCAAGGGTGGCCGGGGCTGGATCCGGCGCTGCAACAACAGATACTGAATCAGGCGCACTTCTTCCAGGTTTGTTTCAATATTTTGCATTAAGAATAAATTATTAAGCATTTTAATCAAATCTTAGTTTCTCACACTACTAAATTAATTATAATTAAGGTATACATGTAATTGATGCTGAATGTCGACTGTTGTTTATCACCTTGTGTATCACCTTTATTAATTATCCAGTCATTGTTTGTGTAAATAAAAAAAATAATATCCCTTATGGGAAAATATATCTTCCTTCAGAAAATATCTCAAATGCACCTTTTTTTCACAAATCTTACCAGAATTGATACAACATAGAGCCGGTATTACAGTCTCAGTTTAAGAACTAAACTCAAGTTTTACAAAAATATAGCGTATTGCAGTGTCCGTTTAGGCTTCATCTTCCCTCAAATACGTCACTAAAACGACAAATATTTAACTCAACGTTTATGGCGGATTAAGTACTTAACAGTGAGTCAACTGTCATTTCTCGACTCGTTGCTAGGCAACGATTGTAGTTTAAGTGTTCTATCACTAGAGGCTTTAGTTGTATCGACGGTGGCGCCACAAAACAGCCATATTCAAACGAACATGGACATTTCAAAGCATTTTATTTGGTGAAAAAAATTAAATTTACCATGTTGGATAGTAAAACAATAGTAGGTATTTCAAGTCATAGGCCCAGTATTTCAGTCGGCCCTTAGGAGTTTAACTCAAGTTTAACAAAAATATTGCGTATTTCAGTACTAAATCTTCCCTTAAATACGTCACTAAACCACAAATATTTAACTCAACGTTTCTGGCGGATTGCGTGTCTTAATCCTGAGTTAAGTATTGTTTCTAGTCTTTTTCGCCAGGTGGCGTACTAATCGCCGCGCGCTTTAATGTTTTATTTCATTTTATACTACAAATAACAATGCATAATAATTATAATCATGATTTATTTTTGATGTTAAAATAAAAGACGATATAGAAGTGGTTCATGTATTTAATATTTATTTTCTTTTTTACATAATTATATTGTATTGCCTGACAACAAACGAAAAACTGTCAGCCATAATGAAACGTCAGGCACGCAACTTTATTTTTGCGATGTTTTTTCATCCCACTTTTTAAATTGATCCATCCTGTTTCTATATATATAATGTGTATTCTTAAATTTTCTACATAAGACACTATTTTACCATTATCACTTAGTTCCATATCCATCTGTAAAATGTACATACATTTTGCATTGAAGTACTACGTACGTAGTACATATTCTTCAATCACATTTTTTCACTACAATGTTTGATTTTAATTAAAAAAAACATCGATCTGTATAAAAAATTGAAAAAGTAACATGCTGTGTAATGAAACAAATAAAATAATGTGTTGTTATAACAATAAAATAATATTTAGTCACAGCTTCGCGTCACGTATCATTTAAGGTTATTACAATTTGACTTGAATTTGACAGATGCGTTATAGACAATAACCATAGAAAACGTAAAATATATCTATAGTTGAAGATTACGTAACTGACGTTTCATTTTGCACTGAAATACGCGAATGAAATTTAATCTTCCCTAAACTTTTAACTTGGATTACTAAATCCAACGATTTAAGGGCCAACTGATATCTCGGGCCATAGCGTCCCGTTTTGTAGTTGGTATTATTTGATGTTATTTAAAATTTGACAGATAATAACCACAGAAAAAGTAATGTCTTTAATTAAAGATTTAGTAACTAACATGTCATATTGCACTGTAATACGGAAATCGATACAATCTCCCCTTAACATTAATCTTGAGTTTAACAAACTCAATGAGTTGAGGGCCGACTGTAATACCGGCCCATAATCATCTTTCAGTGCACTTGAGGTGCGATATTCACGAAAACGGCGCTATATAAACTATCCAATAAAAGGCTGAGATAATATAAGTGCTAAAGATATAAATTTTATGTTCAGGTTTACGGTGCCCTGGTGCCCGGTATCAGCGAGGGGTACGTGCCGCCGCGCGTCACCCAGGCCAAGTCCATCTACGGTAGCTCGCCGGGCCCCGAGAAGACGGTGTACGGCAACCCCAAGGACCCGTACATGCCGCCGCCGCACGTTCTGCAGGGGGCGGCGACCGCGAGGCGTGCCGCCGCCGCCTCCTCGGCCGCGGCCCCCCGAGGCGCCCCGACGGACCAGGTGCTCGACCTGACCACGACATCGGCCAAGGCGGCGCCCGCCGTGGAGATCGTGCGCTTGCAGGGGGGGCACGCGGATCAGCCGCAGAACTTGTCAGCCAAGAAGGTATGTACTCTTTTCTAACATTGCATCTTTATTTGTATATTTTATTGAGAAACATGACAGGTTTTGTTGAATACATAATAAAATTCTATGATTAAAAAACATCCACCATCACAGCATATCCCACAATCTGGGGTAACCAGCGTCAGGTGTGCATTACCTTATATACACATTACCACACACTAGTCTCACTTAAAAAGGCTACCATTCAGAATGGGTGCTAAAACTTATTACTGAACTATGTGAGATGTTATTGTTACCTGTTGTATTTTCAATTACTCAGCTCTTACAGAAACGATGACAATAGAAAATATTGGATGCACTATTATAACCCGGTGCTTTACAGCAAATTAATAATGTTCCACTAAATTATTTACATTTTATCTAAAATAAAACAAGGAATAAGATTTAAGGATATGGTTAGGAGGCCAGAAACTGTAAGGATAAAAGAAAATAATTTAAAAATAGATTGATCGATGGAAGAGCAGTTAGCTCGCTGGGCTAACAATCCAGTGGTCGCGAATCCTGCCTCGACCAATTTCGTTCACCTATAGCACAAGCATTTATGCTTAATTTAGGGAATGTAGGAAGATGTATATGTACTTATGTAACAAGGACATATTCATTTAAAAAAAAAATAGATTAGATTAGTGATTTTTCATATAAATCAATCTTCAATTTATTCTTCTTTTGATTGGAATGAACCAACGAACAGTGGTAAAAAGGGGGATTTATGGGGATACGGGTAAGTAAATAAAAGCAAGACATGCAAATATTTCTTGGATATTTGGTACTGTGGTTGACTGGTAGGAAGGTAGAATGTGCCTATTATGAACACACAGAGGGAGAGACAGTATCCTACATTAATAAAATAAGTAATATGTAATGTTTGTTGTAAGGTGTGTTCTCCACTGGAGACGGACCACCACCGCCAGATCAACTCGGCCCTGGAGATCACCCTCGTCAACAGGAACCACCACCACCATCATCACCACGGAGGGGCGGGACAGGGGCAGACGGCGGCAGCGAGGTCGGGTCGCTCCCAGCAGAAGCGCTCATCCAGCGGAAAATTCATGTCGTCCAACAAGAACCTGCCTCTGCCGCCCCAGCATCAGCAACAGCAGCCCATCGTGTCCTTGGTGCAGAAGAACCAGGCAAAGACGTCGCCAGTGAATCCGGCTGCCGGCATCGTTATACCAAACTTTCAGGTACTTACTCTCAAATACAGATTGATACAAGGTGTAAGCAAACTATCCGGTACTCACTGATAAATACACATTGGTACAAGGTGTCACCGAACTTTCTGGTACTCACTGATATAAATACACATTGATACAAGGCATTACCAAACTATTTGCTCTACAGCCCATATGGAGCCTTGGCCTCCAGAAACTTTCTCCTCTACCTGACATTCTTAATATTTTCGCCAAGTTGTCTTGGCAGTATCAAGGTTTATTTTAGACTTAAATAGATTCTATGGAAAAATAATTTCTATAAATTATTTTGTTCTAAGTAAATTTTTACAGTAGATTATGCCTTGTACAGGATTCAAATTTTCAATAGACTATATATCATTTTTGAGTTTGTGAGAATAATATTTTTTTTTTAATTTGCAGATATCATCGAATTCCGGTCTGAACAGCGACGGAGCCTCGTTAGGCTCCAGCATTGCCTCTAACCTGCTGCAGGGCGCCGGGGGCACCTTGCTCGCGGGGGCCGGCGGCGCCTCCAAGGGCGGTCCCCCCCCCTCCCTTCTGCCGTTCGCCCCGCTGCTCGACACGTCCCTCTACATGAGCGCACTGTACAGCAACCTGGTGGGGCAGATGGCGCCGACGCTCACCGACCAACAGCTGGCCATATGCAAGGAACTCATGTCCGGGCGACTGGGCAGGTTTCCCGGAGTAGTGGCGACGCCTACCTCCAGCAAGTGATACGACACACACCATCGTCACACCCGCTAGACTCACCAACTACAGACGGTTGCCATATTGTTAGACGTTAAAACGGATAATTGAGAAAAATATTTGTGGGAGTTACAAACGCAACAAAATTATTAGTACATATTAAATTATAAACACTTCCTTGCACCCTGCGCATATGGCGACAATTTCTTCCAGCTTCTCTGTGATCAGCCCAGAGAAGCAATATTTACATGATGCAATGAATTTAAATAAACTTCTCCTTTGCTGGGGATCGAACCCAGGACGCCCGCTCAGAAGCCAAACGACTTACCAACTGTGCCACGGTGGACGGCAGTAGGTACTAACTTATAGTATCAAATTGATTCATAAAAATCACACTGAAATGCAAAAATAGTCACATTGCAAGACATAAATAATATGAAATTATGATAAATTAACAGTGGTATTGATAAATGTGGCGGGTGGTGGCGTTCACTAGGGTTAAGTAATCTAGTGGATGTGAGTTTTATTTCTGCCTCGACCGATTTTAAGCATAACAAGCATTTATGCTTAATTTAAGGAACGTATGAGGATGTATATGTAATTGTTGCAAGGACATATTAATTAAAAATATACCTACATAATAGCAGGCTCATCACTTGATGATGATCCCAGTGATGATGATCCTGGTGCACTCGACACTCTCTCGAATACGTTACTCAAAGATCTGTACTAATGTGTATGTGTTAAGTCGGTTTGCGAACGTAAAAGCAATGCTCCAAAGATGACTGACTCACAAATCTCTGGTTTCGGCAGACAATGTGTTGTTATATTATAATATTATCTATGACATTCCATTATGAGATATTTTAAACAACGTTACATACATTATTTTTGTAAATTTTCAGTTCAATTTCGTCATTTTTTAAGTCTGAAACTGTAGATTTTTGCAACAGTCAATTGATTTAAGTTATTACTTCTAAAAATATCTACAGTTGAATATAAAATTTATATTCATAAATATTTTTTAATATAAATGCAGTACAATCTCGCTAATCTGGCACTACATATTTAAAAAAAAAAATTGATAAACAATTATGTATATATTTATATACGGGAGCAAAGAAATATCTCAAAGTACGAGCTGTATTTGAATTACTCAGTTTTAATATATACAATTTACGAACCATTCAATTTGTGAATGTTGCGCATGCGTTAAGTGATCACTAAAGCTTATTATGATACTCGTGAAAGAAATAATGTATCTTTTTTTTTATATAAAATTGCATTCCATTTGTGTTTTGTATTGTAAAAACTGCCTACTATGTTACTGGAAAGGTTTTCACGAGTATTTAAAAGTATGTTATTATTATTTTCTTTGGGGATAAACCGCGTCTAAATCAGATCCTCGGAAGGATCTATCGTTAACCGATGTTTCGCCCAGATCGTACCAGGGGTTATCTCCAAAGAAAATAATATTAACATATATATATATATATATTTTTTTTTTTCACAAAATTATTTATCGTTGCTATTCATACGTTTAATATGTATAAATCATATTGTGATATTGGTAAAGTGTATATGTGTGTGTGATGTAAAAAAGTTATAAACAAAGACTGGGAAAGTAGAGTGTAAAACTATTTTAATAAAGTGGGGATAAATATGATATTGTTTGTAACATCATGTTGTTGAATCATCGATAATTCAGTCAAACAAGTTGCATATGACATGAAACTCTGTTTGATAATAATTTTTTAGACCTATTCTCGATGTCTGATTAAAAAATTTGTAAATAAAAGATCAGTCGTTTCCCATATTATAAACGAGTCGTAAAATATTATATTTGTATAGATTCTAAATTAATCACTAACGACCATATTTTTAATTTGTTTGTTTACGATGTAAGGAATTCGTTGTTGCCGCATGCATAGGTTAAAAAAAAAACATTTAAAATACAAATTTGTAAATATGAATAATATTTTCTCTCTCCTCTTAGACCAATTGTAAAAAAAATAGGCTTCTCAAATAGGTTATGAACGAATTTGACATAATTTAATTTATGTGAGATTGTTTGTTTGTGTCAATTGGATTGTGGTTTTTTGCACATTTTCATTTTTATAGTTGAATATGAAAGATGATTTAATTTCAAGTTGGTACCATCTAAAAGTTCATTTACTTCTGATATAAATTAACGATCTGGTTAAAAAGTACGTAAGATCAGTGTGTACTAATTAATGTACAATAGCATTAATGAGTGGTATTTTCAGTTACAATAGCAAAAATGAGTGGTATTTTCAGTTACAATAGCAAAAATGAGCGGTATTTTCAGTTACAATAGCAAAAATTGTTGGTATTTTCAGTTTGTTACAATAGCAAAAAATTTGTCTTTTCTAACAAAATAGTCCTTTGATGAAATAAAATACATCAACAAATATGTATTTCATCCTTTCTCATACGGGGTATGGTTTTTGCAAATACCATTTAAGAAAACTTGCCCATGGGATTTTTCAAGATGTTTTTTGGTAATTATACTAGAAACAAATTCAGTAGGATAAAACTATACTCTAGAATGACATTGTATCATTACAAATCTTTTTATCCGTGTATGTAATAACCAAGTTTGGTCATAATTTATTTCACGTGAGACATTATCCCATAACTTTTTATTATGAATAACTGACGCAGCTGAAACACAATCTATTATGCGAAATTTCGTAGAATATAAATAAGATATATGCCAATAATAACTCAAACGCTATTGTTTAATTGGTGTTTGAAATACCATTGACATATTCAAATATTGCTTAAATCATTTTTAAACGTCAAAAAGAATTCACAGAGAATGGGTGTTATTCCAACACGTTGATTATTTATTTTCAACGAAATTAACCAAAGATTTAAATAATTTATTACCCATGTACTTTGCTTTGAAGTGGCAATTTTAAATTATCTACGAAAATTATGAGAATGTTTGTTTTTTTAGAACTATTAAAATTTTAATTCAATTTTTAAAATATTACATATATTTTGCGTGTTGTTTTAATTGTTTTCTAATTCATTGAAATTTTATTTACGTGTCTTTTAATCTGTATTAAAATGTATTTTAAATAATCACAACTGCTTTATTTTTTGTGGGACGTTGTATTTGCAGATAATCGATTCTTCAATATAACAACTAACACTAATATCAAAATGTGTTTGTTTTTCGTTCCACCTCACTTCATGTACCATTCCCCTGGCTTAAAATTCTTACTCTGTGGTTATTCATTCTCATTATAAATTTATAGATTGTTACCTAGAGCTTTATCTGAATGGGGTGAAATAGCCCGAAACCATATGTTTATGTAAGTGCAGTATAAATTAGAGTTCTACTGTACCAACAACGTCAATTTTTATATCGGGAAGAATAATAATTCTTGTAAAAATATCCATATATTTATATACCTTTAATGCTAATGTACGAATCTGCAAATACGACGGCGAGCCTACTATACTGTATTTTATTTCTGCGCACGCACAAAGCAGTGTACGAGTGTGTGTGTGAATATATATTGCTACAATTAAAAAAAATTACAGTCACGTTTGCAAATTGATCATTTTTACAGAATGATTTGTGAACGGTTCTTGTTTAGCCCCTTAAGACATTTTTGTATATTTTAAGATTTGTGATGTAGCTTTGAGAGGTGGGAATTTCGCTCCAACGTTGTTTTATTTTATAAGTTTTATTTTAAAAAATATATGTCATTTGTGTGCTTGTTTTTACTATAATTATTATTTTAATGATATAAAATTATTGTTACATTTTATATAATTCATTCGTTATGGAATGAATATGTTTGTTTGTGTTTGTTTTGTGTATGTAATTTTCAGCTGCCTACATGTATTATTGACACGTTCATATAGAAATGGGAAACATTTACAGATACGTAACATCAATGATTATATAAGTATATTCTAATATACTATGATTGAGCACAATATTCCCTCTAGTCTTGTTTGTCTTCTCTGTATAGGAGGATGAATACAATACCATGTACATTATCAATTAGACAAATAATAGATGCGCTACCTACAAAGCCATATTCAGAATGGCCGCCCTACCATTTCATACACATATATACAGTACATCATTTCGGTATGTCCTATCATTGCACACTATCAATAATTCATCAACAGTATTGATTCTGTGAGTCAACTGAGTGATCACTATTTAATTACGGAGTTCTGTGAAGAAGTAATAATGAATATATGTATATGCTGTATAGGTGGGGGCGAGAGGCCTGCCCGCAAAATCTTTATATTCCTACTTTAAAGACCTGGGATTTGGTTGCGCAGGGGAGTGGAGTATCAGTCGGAGATAGGTGAGTGGTGAGCGTGACTTTAGTCATAAAGGTTCCCCTTAATCCCGCATACATGGTCGCAAGCCCATGTGCCTCGCCTATTCTGGCTGGTACTCTGGTCGTCTGTGCTCGTGGGCCTGGATTCATGAATCCAGTGAAACCACGATTGCCTTTCTCTTTTGTATCTTAAAACATTAAAAATATTCTTATTTTTAACATGGCTATGTAGGGGACACCATTTATTGAGATTTGAGTTCATTATACACTTCCGAAGCGCACTTTGTAGCGTTGGGGAGAGTTTGCAATCTGCTTCAGAAAATACGAATTCAGATCTTAAAAAGACCCGGGTTGTAAGAATGTAGAAACAGAAAATACAGAAGATTGTTCCACAGAGTTTGAAAAGCGACTGGTGCGTTCAATATCTTGTAACTGGTTTCAGAGTTCAATTTGATCGCGTCAATAATATATATTGTGGCTATATTTTTAAATTTCTTTTTAATTATTCACTGTGCACGGTTGATTCTTGGATTGGTAGAAAATGTTGTACATATAATATATACGCTTGAAGTAAATGAATAATTGAACCAAAGAAATAGCAGAATTTTTTTCAAGTTCCTACTGTAAATATTTTATTTTATGAAAGATGACAAATAAAAAGATAGAACATGTCTTTGTTACAAGAACATATACATCCTCGTTCATTCCCTAATCAAGCATTAATAAATACTTGTGATATATAGAGGTGAATGAAATGATTTGAGGCGAGATTCAAACCTGTGTTCTCTGGATTACACTTATCCAATTCACTAGCTGCCATTCTGCCACTGACTCGTCTAAAAATTTACTTTCTGAGAAAAAGTAAATATGGATTGTTTCATTCTGTGGCCAGCACTAAATTCTCCATTACATTAACTAGTGAAAACCTTTTTTTCTTCTTTTCAAAATAAATTATCCTGGAATGCATTTTTATGAATGTTGTTACTGTAAAATCTGGCACTTTACTATACCGGCATATCCAGTAATCCAGCACATCAAATTATTTATTATATTATTGTAAAATCTGGAACTTAAATATACCGGCATATCCAGTAAAGCACATTGGATTATTTCTTAAGATTATTACTGTAAAATCTGGCAATTTACTATACCGGCATATCCAGTAATCCAGCACATCAAATTATTTATTATATTATTGTAAAATCTGGAACTTTAATATACCGGCATATCCAGTAAAGCACATTGGATTATTTCTTAAGATTATTACTGTAAAATCTGGCAATTTACTATACCGGCATATCCAGTAATCCAGCACATCAAATTATTTATTATATTATTGTAAAATCTGGAACTTAAATATACCGGCATATCCAGTAAAGCACATTGGATTATTTCTTAAGATTATTACTGTAAAATCTGGCAATTTACTATACCGGCATATCCAGTAATCCAGCACATCAAATTATTTATTATATTATTGTAAAATCTGGAACTTTAATATACCGGCATATCCAGTAAAGCACATTGGATTATTTCTTAAGATTATTACTGTAAAATCTGGCAATTTACTATACCGGCATATCCAGTAATCCAGCACATCAAATTATTTATTATATTATTGTAAAATCTGGAACTTTAATATACCGGCATATCCAGTAAAGCACATTGGATTATTTCTTAAGATTATTACTGTAAAATCTGGCAATTTACTATACCGGCATATCCAGTAATCCAGCACATCAATTACTTAAAGTTCGCCAAGTGAAAGTATGCAAGGTGACGACGTCACCTGTGTAATAACAATTTTAGAAATAAGCTCTGATTTAAATCAACCAATAAAATCAGTTGACGTTGTGCAGTGTATTGCGTGTCACTTTGGCCAGACCTTTGCAAGCGTGCTGTATAAAACTGTCACCCGCATTCTTCCGCTTGTCGAGCTCCTCCCCCCCCCCCCCCCCCCCGAGGAATCAAGAATCCATAGTGTGTATTTTATAAATTTAAATTTGAAATCCAAAGCAATTACTTTTTCATATAATATTAGTTATATTATTAGATTGACTATAAAAAATGTTTAGAATTCTAAACGTAACTGCCAATATAATTTTTTAATGCTTATCTTAATGATTAGTTAAAATATGTTATGTACAAAAAATTGCAGGACTTTGGGAAATATCATTAAGTCCTCTACGAGTCCTAAGTTTCCTAAGAAGCTTGGGACTTTGGGAGACACTGTAAACGAAAACTTGAAAAATCTTAAAGGTCGCAGTACAATAGTATCACCACCCCAACAAATAAAAATAAATATGCATTGTTTAGTTATTTTGTCAATGACATAATTTTATTTTATTTTCTTTCCTATATTTTTATAATTATATGATAATGATCTCTAATCAATTTACTGTGTATTGTTAATTTTTTTTTATTTTAGGTAATTCAAAAGTTATCATGAATAATTTAGAATTTAAAAAAAATTATATAAATATTTGTTATGAACATTATTCGATACATAGGTACTATATATATCAACCAAACGCCACACTCTCCTGTCTCAGTGTTCAGTTTAAAAGATTGGGCAACCAATGATTAAATCTTAATTATATGTAAAATGGAAACCCATTATTATTAAAATATCAATTGAAATTAAAAGAGTATTCACAGAATCTATTTTTAATTTTATTTTTAACCGGCTTCAAATAATGAGGCCGCCAATTTGTCATGATTTTTTTTTATGTACATGCTCAGCCACCGATAATTAGAATAGGTACGTTATTTTCTTCTCTAGAATTGGGGGTACCTGCAAGATTAAATTATGGGATTTAAGAAAGAAATTATCATCAAAATCTTTAATTTGCAAATGGGTGAAAAATTCTTTACCGTGTCAATCAATTTTTTGTAAGAAAGATCTTGACAATTTCAAGTATTCTCGGCATAAGCGTACAGTCGTAATAAATATACTCTTTTCTTTATATTAATTGATATTTTTTTAATCACAGATACTGTATTGGTAAAATAGATTATCATGAAACGTGCGTGCACTATGCGTTATGATAACGACCTTTATTTTTACCAAAATACCATTTTATCTTTAAATTAATTGTATTTAGGTGTTTAAGAAAGCCATTTTTGTACAGTACATCTGGTTCCTAAGGAGGACAATACCTCCGGTTCATAATTTACTGATTATATTATGAGCAATTCTCACACTCAAAGTGATTAACTAGTATATAACGTTGTGTAGATACGTTACTTTATATATATTTACATCATTTTGTCACTTATTCTTATTGTCTAATTATTATTATTGAATATATTTGTAAAGTGCGTTTGACACCGTGTCACCTTTTCGCAGCGTCGATGCGTTTTGAGTGTCGCGAACGACGCAAGAACGATGTCACGGTGTCAGAGGCCCTCGAGTGTTCAGCACTAAATTAATGTGATTCATGTTAAATAAAATAAAGAAAAATAAAAACGTTGAAAAATGTCCGTTGATTTGTTTCATTTTATTTTTACTTTTTAACCATTGTCAAAAAAATATGATCTCAGAAGGACGAGAGATACTCTCGATCAGAAGAGGACGTCTCATTAACCAGAGTCACATTTGTACTAATGGGACACTGACTCATAGGGAAGCGTGCCAGAAAGCTTTGTGTTGGTTCGCTACTCTGTTAAACTCATTTGATCATTTTTGGAGATATATATGTCAAAAACAACTTTTTATTATTCTTCCTCTGTGACGAATATTGCAGATTTATTTCCACACAGAATCAAAATGGAGCTAATTGTCAATCAAGTAATCA
The DNA here is from genome assembly GCA_963576475.1 of Molanna angustata. Lineage (NCBI taxonomy): Eukaryota > Metazoa > Arthropoda > Insecta > Trichoptera > Molannidae > Molanna > Molanna angustata. Next base: position 15,085,472 of record OY754983.1, read on the forward strand.
TCGATTGGATTCGTAATCGCCAATATAGAAATTTGGTTATTTCAATACACACAACTAATCGTAGATCTATGGTTTTAGACCACGTAATACAGTCGTTTAATCTATGGGTGAATGACTGAAAAACAAGATATGTGAGGTTATGTTATTAGCTCGCAAATACTAAATAGTTTTTTCTAACGTATCATCATGTGTTTAGGTATAAACAAGTAAAAAGTATCGCTGTCAACTTTCTGAGTTTACAAAATGTTTTTAATAGAGGTTTTATTGTATCATTATCAGGTGAAAAGTTTTATCAATTCGTATAAACATGAACCAATGTACATTTATGTATAAAAAAATGACAAATAAATAAAATTTTTCTTCATTTCATGTATTTTATTTTTTATCATATTAATCAAAATAATTATTGTTTTTCTGAAGTTACAAAATGAGTTTTTATAGATACAAAAGAATCAATATAATTATATAATTTGTCAATCACATTATAGCGTGTATTTCAAACAATTTTGACCAGGTACCCATACCATACCCATGTAATTTATATACCCATAGATGTATTTTGTTGTTCATTGACAACTAATCATGGGGTTTCTTGACAAATAAACATGGGGGTTATTGACAACTAAACATGGGGGTTCTTGACAAATAAACATGGGGGTTCTTGACAACTAAACATGGGGGTTATTGACAACTAAACATGGGGGTTATTGACAACTAAACATGGGGGTTCTTGAAAACTAAACATGGGGGTTATTGACAACTAAACATGGGGGGTTATTGACAACTAAACATGGCGGTTATTGACAACTAAACATGGGGTTATTGACAACTAAACATGGCGGTTATTGACAACTAAACATGGGGGTTATTGACAACTAAACATGGGTACAAATGCTGTACTTCATTAAGTACAGCATTTGTTTTCCCATGCTTCTTCTTCCTATTCTTCAGCTTGTTTCCGTCCACTCCTGAATGAAGGCCTTCTCTATAGACTCCACTTTGTCCTGTCCTGTGTATTTAGGACGTGCCAGCATATCGTCGTATATCATCTCTCCACCTCAGCACTTTCATTGTCCACTTATCGTCCGAGCTTCTGGCTACATGTCCCGCCCATTTCCATTTCAGAGTTTTTTTTGTCAAAAGACGCCCAAATGAAGAATTCCTCCAATACAAAATTTGATGGCACATTTTGTTCAAGAACAGATGTGGAAGTAGATATAGCCTTCCCTCTAATTATTCCAGATACTTGTCTAATGACAATTTGTTTCACGGAATCTAGAATATGTGAATCATCGAAAGAATGTGTTATGTATCTTGGGTCCAAAAAATGTTGCAGCCCCGATGTTTCCGCTTAATTGGAGGTTTCTGAATCTAATTTTAATACCCCTTTCCAATTTCTGTAAAAATTGTAAGCAATTGGTACTTTTAAAGATTCCATCAATCCAATTAAACCGTTTGTAACAGTGAATAGATGGCTTCCCGTGTAATAATTCTCCCCGCTCATTTCCTTAGTGGCCTCGTTAAGGAGTTCACTTTCTCTTTACTCATACCCCATTCAGCATTAGTTAAACAATCCATCCCAATATTTAAAATGGCTATTGCATATTTAATTGAATCTTCCAATTCAATAAATCGGCTTAACATGGCATAAGCGGAGTTCCACCTAGTAGGGACTTCTTGGATCAGTCTTTTGCTATCCGTGCCAAACTGTGCTTGTATTTTTATTAATTTCTCTGTGGCTAACGTGCTTCTTTCAAAAAACATCACAATGACCTTAACTTTTTGATAACACCTTAGACACAGAGGGTGTGGACAATGCATCTTGGACAGTTAAATTAAGGGTATGGGCGTAACAACCGAAACATTTATAATCCAGATGCCGGATTGTGGATACAATGTTGGCCGCGTTGTTGGAAATTACTACTAAAACATTATTTTGGAGCCCCCACTCCTCCACAACCTTTTTCAAATGCTCCGACAGATTGTTGGATGTATGTGAGTCCTCAATAAGAGAACAATTTAACAAATTTGATTACAAGTTGGAATTGCCTGTCAATGTAATGTGCTGTGACTGCCATATATAGCCTTGATTTGCAGCGGACGTCCAACGATCTGTTGTTAGGCAAACACTGAGGGCATCTTCATCAATTTTTATTTTCACAGAGTTTTTGCACTTCTGATATATAGACGGTAATAATGATTTGGACAAATATTTTCTTGATGGTAATTGATATCCAGGATTCAAAGCAGTTGTAAACTTTCGGAATCCTTCATCTTCAACAATGGAAAATGGCTGATAATCTTTTTACCAGCAGTCATTAAGGATTTGTCAATTGCTTCTTTTTGTGCAGGTGTGATTTTTTTCCTTCCATATTCAGCCAAAAGAGTCTGCCTTTTAAGACATGCCTTAGCCTTAGACTGGGCTGGCTGAGTAGGAATGGACGAAATGGTGTCAGCGGTGTCAGTCGCATACAATGACTGACCCTTTCAGATTGAGTGCCATTATGTTTGTTTTAAAAGGAATAAAATAACAAAAATAATTTCAGATTGAGTGCCATTGTAATATCGCTATCCACTCAAATTAATCGAACCTGATATTTGAAATACTCATTTCAACTTTGCGAAATGTTCGGAAAAAGAAAGCGAAATGATAACACTTTACTAAAAAGATCACTCACAACATATAGATAATATTACATTATATTTTGTTGTTTTATCCCTTTTGTAGAAGTTCCGCTGATACTTCTTATTCTTTTATTGACTACAATATCAAATAACATTTTAACTAACAGTTTAAGTAACAGATTTGCGTTGGTTGATTCAATAATAATCAACATATTAGAATTTTAAAAGGTATTGACAAATTGTATATCTGTTATCTAAACTAGTATCTATGAAACGAGTATTTCATACCTGTTATATTTTTACTTACACATCTCTACTGGCCACACTGTCCAGTTACTATGTTTTCATGAAAAATAATTTAAGTAACTGGCCACCCCTGTATAAACACTTTTATATGAGATATTTAGCAGTTATTTTATGTATGAAATTAGAATAGTATATCTAAGTATTAGATTTTGATGTTAATTAACCGAGATGGGAAATTATTAATTAAGCTTTTGATGTTAATTAATCGAGATGGGAAATAATTAATGACATTTTGATGTTAATTAACCGAGATGGGAAAAAATTAATTAGGTTTTGATGTTAATTAACCGAGATGGGAAATAATAAGCTAGGTTTTGAAGTTAATTAACCGAGGTGGGAAATAATTAATTAGGTTTTGATGTTAATTAACCAAGATGGGAAATAATAAACTAGGTTTTGATGTTAATTAACCGAGATGGGAAATAATAAACTAGGTTTTGATGTTAATTAACCGAGATGGAAAATAATTAGGTTTTGATGTTAATTAACCGCAAAATAAATGGGAATATTTTAATAGAAAACATGCAATGTTTGTTGGAAACAAGAAATGTTTTAAATGAACAATAAATTAATTATAAAACAAACATTGCCATTAAACAATATTTATCAATTACTAACACAAAGTTCTTATTTTAAAGATAAAATATATAAAGGGATATCATTGACTTTTTACCCCATTTTTCCCAAGGCAGACTTGGGTCAATAATTACAGAACATTATGAAAAAATGGCCATCATACGTTTCCCTGAGTATAATGATAATTAAATAAACAATTTAAGAAGATAATCGTTTCTTCTTGGACGGAGGTCTACTGTCTTCATCTTCACTTCCCAAGTTGGTGCTAGTGTCGCTGTCACTGTTGCTACCCCTCTTTGAAGTGCCATCTGTGAAAAATTATTAAAACACACTTAATTTATTAATTAAAAAAATATATATACAAATATGTATATAATGAAGGATTGTTTTCTGTGATTACCCGCATGTAGTCTTGAGAAAGACTTTTGTCTACCCAACGTTTGGGATAAATAGCACTGTCCATTTTCAAAGGGATTTTCCCGGGGAAAATCTTAATATCAACATTATCAATCTCGTCACCTTATTAGAGAAATCAAGGTCCTGTTATATTAATCTCTATGATAGTGAGTTTTGGTATGATGTACTTTCCTATACGAAGTGAGTTATTTTAAATATAAAAAATTAAAATAAAAAGTATTACGTTTGACGACTCCCGACACAATAATCGAGTAAAAAAAATTAAATTAACCATTTTTCAAAGTTTTTATTGAAAATCGTATGATTATTTCAGGTGTCTTCAACTATTGGTTCCATTTCTGACGTTTACTTATGAATAACGTCTGTATGACCATAGCGATAGCCGTACGAGTACGGCCATACTTCGATTTGTGTAGGGCAGGGGTAGTCATACATTATATACCTACGGCCCATTATAAAATGAAATACACATTTGTTAAAGAGTGGGTTGTTCTCACTACCAAGTCACATAATATTCTAATTTTGTATAGAAAATTATCAGAATTTTCATGTTATTAGTTTGTTAAATTACTTTTGTTTTAAATATTGATAACTTGATAATTCTTCAATGCCATTTTATGAAAGTGATGTGCCTTTTAAGCAATTTTAAAATAAAAATATCAAATTTCATGTTTCTTGTAATGGTTTTTGTAAAAATAATGATGAATAAGTGATCTACACTTCAAAATCAAATAACTTTTTATCTTGCCTTTGTAGTGTCATCATTGTGACTTTGTGACTAACTTCATAGGAATAACAGAATACTTATGTAGGTCCGAATGCAGAGTCCTACCTAAATACTAAATTCTAAATACTAACCATGTTTTCATTGCACAGTCGCTAACTTAAGTTAGGAGATCACGTGGCTTCCTAACTGGAGGATGCTACCAAGTTTTTGTATGAGAATTGCATTGTAGAGACATATCTAAATACATGTATGCGCGTCAGCGTAATCTAACATTTGCGAACTATCAAAAAGTAAGTTTGATAGCGAGGAACCTTACAAGTGGTTTAATACTAAAATAAGAGATGTTTTCGGTGGATGATGATTTTATCGGCTTCGTTGAATATGTAATTTGGTAATTTTGTAAAATTAAATACAAAACAGAGTATTCAGCGATCCATACGAGATGCCGAAAATTCACTGGAATATCAGAAAAATCGTGATATCAAGCTATCAGTGTGAGCTTGGTTACATGTCTTTGTGTTGTTATAACAAAACATTTTAAACGTCAGTATAAAACCCATAGAAAGCTATCAATCTCTTTTCTTCGTACACAATAATTTGAAATTCTACGCCATCAACCTTGAGTTTGGTGTAGTATTTAGTTAGTGATGTCTCTGCAATGCAATTGCTAACTTAAGAAAACTAAATACTTCAGTGAGGTTAGGAGTTAGTATTTAGTTACCTAGGACTGCGCATTCGGGTCTTAGACTTTTAGAGCTATTCATTACTCCAAGATAATTTTACTGATTAAAATGATAAAAAAAAAATTTGATATGAATAATTGAATTACTGGAGACACTAACCATCGTCAGAATCAATTACTGCTTCTTTGATGGCCGCTGCAATATCTTCTTCAATGGTTCTTTGAAACTCATCATTATCTTCTTCAGGCGTTTCTTCTGTTTCCTCAACTATTACCTCTTCTTGCAATGGCCTTCTCTCCCTTCTCAAGTCAGGTGAGTTTGATCTAATTAGATATATATATTTACACAATTAGTAATTAACAAAATAGTCATTACACAGTGATAATATACGATCTTCAATTAGTCACTACACAATAACAGTCTTACTAATAAAAATCTACTGCACACCCGTTGACCAGTGTTTTAGTTACACACCGTATAAAGCCCGTGCAGCGATTATTTGAAAATCTTACCAATAAACGCTCTATAATGACTGTGTAGTTACAACAAGCGTATAACAAAAAATAATCCGACAACGTTGTAATTTCGTATTCGCAGAGCCGCCATCCGCCATTATAATTTTGACGTTTGTCGTAGTTAATATTTTCATATGTTTTTCACATTTCAAAATAGGAATATGGAAAATATAACGAATAATTTCATCATACAAATATTCAAGCAAGCACCATTGTAGATATTATAAAAGAGCAAATTTTTTGACAACTATTCGCTCCTAAAATGCACAACTATCAAGAATATAATAATTTGTAGAGGTTTCGTCATATTATTCCAAGATATAACAATATAAACACGCATATCAAAATTAAATTTGATTTGTGATATATGAAATTTGTCTTAAAACACCGCTAAACTACCTACAACTACCTAGCGATGTGTAAAATTTGTATGAGAGATACAGTCATTAACCAACTGATCTGCTACACAGCGTTTATTGGTAACGTTTTTGCCTACACGGGTGTTAAACGATTGTGTAACTTTTACAACACGTTTATTAGAAGACTGTTACACTATAATTTGTTCAATTATACATAGAAATACTACGTCCAATTCAGTAACTTTTTGAACTAAAATAGGAACATTCTAAAATTTTAGAAATAAGGTCATTTGAACTTAAGTATTATTTCGTATTCTATAACTGACGTTGTTCCTAAAACTAAAATCAAGAGACATAGTGCACCGTAGATAATAATTTGTACTCAAATTGTCCATGTTTATTCATGTCATATCGCCATGATATCTCATAAGCTAACATTTCAATAGATCTGCACTAATATTCTTAGGTTTACGCTGAAATAGGGACGTTCTTATTTAGGAATGTTCTTACTCCAAATAAGTCATGTATTAGTTGAATTCCCTGTTTTATAACCACATTTTAGGCGTACCAACTGTATAAAACGTACCTAATTTTAGTTCACACCTAATTGGAAGCGTACCTACTAGTTATCTTCACAACAGTCTGGGATAATTTATTTATGCTGAAAACATCAGTTGTGTGAGGAAAAAAATAAAAATTGATGATTTACACATGTTGAAAATAAAAACCAAAGAATATTAATGCAGATTAATTGAAATGTCAGGCGACATCGCAGCGACATGATATAATCAAACATGGCCAAACTATGTGCAGTATTATGACCCATAGATTTTTATTATAATATACTACCTAGGTGACGTAGTTAGCAAATTTTGTATGAATCAAAGTGAGTCATTTTTCCGGGTGATTTTTGACATTTTGGTTCCAGACCACATCGTTTTTCTATAGAGAATAACGACTAATGTGAATTGATTTCGGATTTATTTGTCTAAAAAACATTTTAATTATTAAGATTTAGAGAACAGTTATCTAGGATGTGTTGAAATGTAAGGAAAACTGAAATATGTTGCCAACCAAAACATCAAAGACACGATATTCCATGACTCACTTTTTGCACGGAGTACTACATCTAGTATATTATAATAAAAATCTGTGGCTTAACCTACGCCATAGATAATTTTAATTCAAATTATTATCTACGGTGCACTAATTTTGTTGATTTTAGTTTTAGGAACAACGTCAGTTACAGAATACAAAATTAAGTTCAAATGACCTTAATTCTACAATTTTAGAACGTTCCTATTTTAGTTCATGAATTGTTATGGAATCCTACAAATTAGAAGCCGCCTCCAACGACAGATTGAAAACTGCCGATGAACAAGTGTCTTTTAATAATTAAAATAGTGATTACGAAACTGACGTATTATCTTGGACGGTGTTTGGTGGCGAGCCATTTTGTCCCGCCTCAGAGAGGTCTGTCTCGTTCTGGATGTCCTCGCCTCGATGCACACGCAGGGCTTCCTTCACAGCCGACGCTGTGATCCTGAAGTCTCGGGCGCTCCCCTGGGCCAGGTGGCACAACAGATCCAACTGCAAAACATTTTGAAATTTCACAATACTGTCGATTTTTTTTATTTAAATCCTTCTAGCGGCTTCTTCACGTCAGCTTGATATTAGCTCATTGTGAATGATTGGCTTCTAGAGGTCTTCCCATAGTCCGATCTCTTGAATGAATATTAGGGTCTTCAGTGGCTGGCTTTTATGATTTGTATATCATCAGCGATGTGAGGGCCAAGTATTCTGGCTCTTGTTTGTATCAGTGGTCCACAGTCCTTGAGCTGGTGTAGCGGAGTTTCATGTTCGTCTAGGCAGAATATGCAAGTTCATTGTGCATAAGTGTTTATTTAAGAGGGCGACTGCTGCCAACGTACCTATTTTTTTAATTTGATATTGCATCATTACTACAAAACAAATCATTTTGAAAAAAATAACTTAGTTAGTTTGGATATTAATAAAGAAAAATATACCTTAACTTTTTAATTATGTTCTGTATACATTCTTGTAGGAAAATAATAAGCATACCCTGATTTTTGACATTTATCTTAAATTTCTAAAAAAACTATAAGGTATAGAGCATTATATTTTTTTATAAATTAAAAAAGATCAAAATATCTGGAAAAATATGATGTAACGTTGCATTAATGCATCAGGTTAAGTTAATAAACCAAAAAAACTTTTATTTCCCAATGGCGCTGAATGGAAAATAAATGTTTTTTATGTTTATTTACTAAACCTGAAGCATTAATGCAACGTCATATCTTTCTATCATATTTTTCTAGATATTTTTGTCTTATTTAATTAAAAAAAAAATATGTTGAACTACGCCTTATATTTTATTAAAAATATAAGATAAACGTTGAAAATCGGGGTATGCCATTATTTTTTTACAAGAATTTATACAGAACATTATCAAAAAGTGAAGATATCTTTTTCTTTATGAATACCCAAACTATCTAAATTATTTTTTTCAAAACTATTTGATAAGAAATAATGATGGTATATCAAATTGAAAAATAGGTACGTTGGCAGCAGTCCCCTCTTACTCTACAATGTCCAGTCAGTGTCCTGATGAGAATTCTTATATTTTCTCTGTTAAGATAATGTCACTTATAGAATCGGCTGATATTTTGTGGTGGTATATATTGACCATTATTGTATTGCATGCTCTGCCAAGATTCCCCATTAAAAACAATAATATTGCACAGAACACAATGAGACAGTCCTCTCCACCCCTTCCCCTACTAGCGTCCCACACCCATACATTAAACTAGACTATTGCATTGTGCTCAGCGAGTTCTGCTGGTAACACTTTTTTATTTTATTATTTTTTCAAGATTTTTTCAGTTTTTACAATATTACATAATGTACATTTTTGAGCCATGAGGCACCAGTTTAGAATAGTACTTCCACTATTTTTTAACGTCATCGTTTAGAGCCGGGTCATAAAAAATACAACAGACATAATAACATCTCACATAGTTCACCGTCCATTGCCTTTTTGGGCGAGACGAGACTGGTCTGTAGGAATACACGCATGTGTCGTGTATACATTTATAAAGTAATGTACACTCGCATACCTGTCGCTGGTCACCCTACATCCCCACATACAGGAAATGTGAAGTTACTATGATAAATGGTAAAATGTCGACTGCCGTGGCACAGTTGGTAAGCCGAAAAAATGTATTAAAATTTATTTCTCACGCTAATATTGCTTCTCTGGACTGTTAACACTGGTTAGTTGGAAGAAGTTGGCATATGGCAATAAACTCGCCACTTGCGCAGGGTGCAAGGAAGTGTTTATTATTATTGTAAATTTTGCATTACCTTATCAAAAAGATTTTAATAATAAAAACAAACTGAAAATTATAATTTAGAATTATTATTAAAATTAGAAATAATAATGTAATAATAATAATAATAATGAACACTTCCTTGCACCCTGCGCAATTTGCGAGTTTATTGCTATATGGCAATTTCTTCCAATAATGTATTGTTTGTAAAATAAATAAATAAATAAATAAACACCTTGGTTTTCATGGAGAGTTGCATAACTCTCTTCCTGAAGTCTTCCATTTCAAAAACTAGCTTGGGTATGTTCTTGATGTCCCTCTTAACCTTGAGTAGTCCTCCCTTCTCTGTGTGGGCTGCCTCTGCATAGTTGATGAACGTGTCGCAGGCGTGCGACAATGTACGTCCACCAGCCTTCACCACACGATCAAACCTGCCAGAACAAATGCAGCTTCAATGTTGACAGTCAACACGGTACAATTTAACATTAATGTCATACAAGATTACATTGGCATGATACAAGTAAACATTAACTAGGTTCATGTTAATGTTAACATGGTACAAGTTTAGATTGACATGATACAAGTAAACATTAACAAGGTAAAGTAAGCATTGATATGGTACATGTTTACATTGACATTATACAATTCTACATTGATAGTACAAGTTTACATTGCTGATAAAAGTCTACATTGACAGTACTGGTAAACATTGATATGGTACAAGTTTACACTGACATGATACAAGTCTACATTGACAGTACTGGTAAACATTGATATGGTACAAGTTTACACTGACATGATAAAAGTCTACATTGACAGTACTGGTAAACATTGATATGGTACAAGTTTACACTGACATGATACAAGTCTACATTGACAGTACTGGTAAACATTGATATGGTACAAGTTTACACTGACATGATAAAAGTCTACATTGACAGTACTGGTAAACATTGATATGGTACAAGTTTACACTGACATGATACAAGTCTACATTGACAGTACTGGTAAACATTGATATGGTACAAGTTTACACTGACATGATAAAAGTCTACATTGACAGTACTGGTAAACATTGATATGGTACAAGTTTACACTGACATGATACAAGTCTACATTGACAGTACTGGTAAACATTGATATGGTACAAGTTTACACTGACATGATAAAAGTCTACATTGACAGTACTGGTAAACATTGATATGGTACAAGTTTACACTGACATGATACAAGTCTACATTGACAGTACTGGTAAACATTGATATGGTACAAGTTTACACTGACATGATAAAAGTCTACATTGACAGTACTGGTAAACATTGATATGGTACAAGTTTACACTGACATGATAAAAGTCTACATTGACAGTACTGGTAAACATTGATATGGTACAAGTTTACACTGACATGATACAAGTCTACATTGACAGTACTGGTAAACATTGATATGGTACAAGTTTACACTGACATGATAAAAGTCTACATTGACAGTACTGGTAAACATTGATATGGTACAAGTTTACACTGACATGATAAAAGTCTACATTGACAGTACTGGTAAACATTGATATGGTACAAGTTTACACTGACATGATACAAGTCTACATTGATAGTACATAAACATTGATATGGTACAAATTTGCATTGACATGATACAAGTCTACATTGACAGTACTAGTAAACATTGACATGATACATTGATATGGTACAAGTTTACATTGACTTGATACATGTCTTCATTGATATGGTACAAGTTTACATTGAACTGTACAAGTTGGCATTAACATGTTGCAATATAACATTAACATTCCGCCAACCCTTGTACCTCCCTAATTAACTCCATACCCTCATTAAGTCCCTTAAGGGTCCTGAGAGGCTTGGTACTTTAGGGGATACTGTTGCCGGAAACCTGGAAAGTAATTAGGAGGAGCATTATAAACTCTAAAGGTTACGAACAGTGAACGGTATCACTCCAACTAATTATAATAATAATGTTACCTAGAGTTGAGGAGGGCGGTGGGATCCCGCAGCATGAAGTGCTGCGCCATGTCGGCCAGCAGGGCGTGCAGGCGGGTCAACAGCTTGAGGGCGGCGTCGCACGGAGCCCCCAGGGGGCTCAGGATCAGGGCCACCCGCCTACACCAGCAGCACAACTGGTACACCTCGGCGCACAGAGCTCGTTCGCGGTTCTTCAAAGCCGATCGACCTAAAAATAACCAATGCCCTTACACCAAACTCCTTCTTTACACTATTGATTTTTTTTTAAGAATATACATTTTATTTTTTCAATAAAACAAGTGGGTTGTGGCCAACACTATAATCCTCACTACCAAGTCACTCCACAAAGTATTAATAAAGTATAATTATTTTTTATTTAAATATTTTATTACTAGCTTTTATGTCCCGCCGTTGGCCAAGAATGTAAATTAGTGAAGGAATAAGCAATTGTTTATATAATATTGTCACAAAAAATATTTGCTAATTCGTAGTATGAAAAGTAGTTTGAAATTTAATTGAGTTTAAGCGATGTAAAATGTTCAAGTGATGGTCACAACCCATTTGTTTTTATATATAAGTACATAGGTACATACAATTTGTGCACGCATGGACTATGGTAAATGGTTTTAAATATGACTGATTATAAAGAGACAACTTTGTAAAGAGTTTGGATTTGGCCACAACCCCTATTTTTATATATATTCTCATCGAACGCAAATGTGTTTTAAATATTTAGTAATTTTGGATGATGGGAAATGGCTTAAAAATTAAATAAACAAAAGTAAGTACTGAAAAGATTCTAATGTTGGTCACATCCCATTCGTTTTTATAATTTTCGTCAAGTGTGCATACCTATAGATTATTATATTTTTGCACAATAAAACTTAAATAGTTTTTAATTTGAATATAAACGTTGTGAAAAGTCCAGTAATGGCCACAACCCCGATTTTTTATTATATTGTCATCAAAATCAAATATGTAGTTAATGAAAATTAAGCAATATATCATGATATAATAAATGGTGTAAATTTCGATTGAAAAAAGTATTGAGAAGATTCTAGTGATGGTCACATCCCATTCGTTTTATGTATTTTCGTCAAGTGTGCATGTTGTTTATAATATTTCTATACAATAGACTATAAGACTTAAAACTAACCCAAAAGACTATGAAATAAAAGAATAAGTATAAGACTATAAAGAAATAGTTTGTAATAAAAACTGACCCAATGGTCTACATAAAAGATGCAATAGAAGAATTACACAATAGTAAATGTATTATATAAAAACTGACCAAATGGTCAGACGAACATGTATGAGACGATGCATGAATGTGGACGAGGCGAGGGATGCGTGCCAGGATAGAAAAATGTGGCGTTCGGTTCTCTCTGCCTACCCCGCAAGGGACATGGCGTGATGGTATGTATGTATGTATGTACCAAATGGTCTTCATAAAAGAAGAAGAAGATGAATTGAACTATAGGAAATATTTTATATAAAATTCACCCAACGTCTACATTAAATAAGAAAACGAAGAATTAGACTAAAGGAAATAGTTTGCATAAAAACTAACCAAAAGATCTACAAAAAATAAGAAAAAGAAGAATTAGACTATAGAAAGTAGTTAATATAAAAACTGACCCAAAGGTCTACATATTAGAAGAATAATTATACGTCAGGAAATAGATTGTATAAAAACTAACGCAAAGGTCAACATAAAAGAAGACGAAGAAGAATTAGACTAAAGGAAAATTTTGTATGAAAACTCTCCCTTGGTCTACATAAAAGAGGAAAAATTAGACTATAGGAAGTTAGTTTATACAAAATTCAACAAAGGTCTACATAAAATTAGAAAAAGAAGGATTACGTTAAAAGAAATAGTTGGTATCAAAACTGGCCCAGAGGTCTACATAAAATAAGTAGAAAAAAAAATAGACAAAATAGAAAAAATAGAAGAAAAAGAATTAGATAATAGGAATAAGTTTGTATAAAAACTCACCCAAAGGGCTACATAAAAGAAGAGGAAGAAGATGAATTAGACTATAGGAAATAGTTTGTATTGTGGCAGACCACATCTCGAAATTTCTTTCGAGCGCGCGCCTAGCGACGGCAAGTACATTTGTTTATCGCTAGGCCGAGTTCATCGCCCGCAACGTCAAACAAGTGACAATACTCCTCAACTGGGTATGACACTTATAAACACAAATAAATAAGTCTAGAAAGTTCGAGGACATTGAACTTGCTACCCCCAGCGCAGCACTATTTAAGGGAGTCTACACTTGTACACTTCGTCACTTCATTTCCGTATTTCCGTCACTTCACGCCGCCGTTCTCGACCACGCCGTCTCGCCGACACTTCATCTCTCGACCTCGCGAGCACGATGGTACTTCACCATGCGAAGATTCGGACACTTCGAACACACCCGCTAACTCGCTCGTTATACCTACTCATCGTGAGAAAGTTCCTTTGTAAGTTATTTCATCAATTGTAAATTTACCTTTAAGCAAACTATTAATCGTGATCAATATACTCATTGTTACTTTTGACCATTCTTTCTTCTTCTCTCTAAACCACTGTCCTTGTGTTCTTATTTCAAATCATATCCACTTGGGATATAGTAAACTCTTTTTACTGGTAACCCCTCTGTTTACCACCTATATTTAATAGTAACCCCTCTGGTTACTAACTACTGTTGATTGGTAACCCCTCCGGTTACCAATTAGCTTTAGTATAAAAACTCACCCAAGGTCTACATAAATTAAGAAAAAGAAAAATTAGACTATAGGAAATAGTTTATTTATGAACTGTCCCAAATGACTTCACAAAAGAAGAGGAAGATGAATTAAACTCCAAGAAATAGTTTGTATAAAAAATCACCCAAAGGTCTACTTAAATAAAAGAAGAATTTCACTATAGGAAATAGTTTGTAGATTGAATGACATGTGTATTGTAGTTAACCTAAGATAGTTTAATAATTTTCCTATACGAAATTAGTATATTGTTGGTTTTTAAGTAGTATTAGGTATGTAGGTACCTACATACAATGATGTTCTAAATTAATTCGAATTCGATTTATAACAAATTTTATTTGAATATCAGAATGTGTCCATAACCATAGTAACCATAGAACATGTAAAAAATATCAAATGGTTTGTAGACATTTTTTGAATAATATGTAGGTACCTACATTGGTTTGTTCGATGCCATAAAATGAAAATTGTCAGAAAAATCAAATATTATTTACAAATTATGCAATTTTATTATGCCTATATCTTTACTAATAATAAACACATTTTTACAATATATGTCTTAAAACTTGCCGTAATGTCTTGTGTTTCATTTTATTATTTCATAATTACATTTATTTCAAAGGTTTATTATATTCAAGAACATATTCATTCGGTAGGAAAATGAAATATTGTATGAAAAGATATTAAAATGGCGGCGTTTATGTACAAAAGGCTTACTTTAAAAATAAGTTAAACATTATAATTATACAAAATATTCACCATGTTTTTCACTTAAACGCTAAGTTATACTTGAAAATATATTTTCTTCGTGTAAATACCTACTTCTAACTTTTAAACTAACAGATATTTGCGTGCAAAATGTACACTTTTTTGACAGATATGACTTGGAAAATTTTGTATGAAAAAAATAATTATTGAAATATTTTTAAAATTCAGCATTTTTATCGCATTATTTTTAGCGTGACACTGCATCAGGTATACTGGTACATGTTCGCACATAAATTAGATTTTTAGATGCTCTTGGTTTTTCAGAAGGCGTGAGACAAACACACACACACACACACACACACAGACACTAACATTTTGATTGCTTTATTACTTTAGATGAAAACTTGATAGTTCTTCAATGCCATTTTATGAAAGTGATGTGAAATTTTGTTTCCTGAGCTTGGGGTCACTTTGAAATATTTGATAGTTAAAAAAATTGAGAAGCACTGATCAGATATCCTTCAAAACCTAATGGGGTCTAAGTGAGTATTAGATATACATATTTTCGAAATTTGAAAAGAATCGAATGAGTACTTTAGTCTATAATCGATAAAGTAGAATAAACACGCTGTACACAGCACAGACACACAGGATACATTGTGATGAAACTTTCAGAATACAATCTCATCATGATACTAGTTGATATCTGTAATAAAAAAAAAATAGTTTGATTCATAATTATGTCCGAGACCGTCACAAAGATGGGTAGAAGTGTTGAATCAAAGACGATAGTAATATGATGTCTACATGAAATGTTTTCTATTTTTATTTTTCATATGACATTTCTTGCTCTTTCTTGTATATATGTGTGGACATAATTGCATGTATGTGTGTATATGTCATAGATTTTTATGATAATATACTAGATGTCGTAGTTAGCAAATTTTGTATGAATCAAAGTGAGTCATTTTTCGGGGGGATTTTTGACGTTTTGGTTCCAGACCACATTGTTTTTCTATAGAGAATAACTACTTTTGTGAATTGTTTTTGGATTTGTTTGTCTAAAAAAACATTTTAATTATTAAGATTCAGAGAACAGTTATCTATGATGTGTTGAAATGTAAGGAACACTGAAATATTATGTTGTCAACCAAAACGTCAAACGCATGATATTCCATGACTCACTTTTTGCACAGAGTACTACATCTAGTATATTATAGTATAAATCTACGGTATATGTATGTGTGTATGCATGTGTGTACATAGAATACTTTAATTATATTAATACCTATAGATAGACAGAAATAAATGTACATTAAACAATGAATCAATAAATAAAAAAATACTTTATTTTAAACAATAGAAAAAATATTAATATAATTAAATGTATGTACATTTAATTATATTAATATTTTTTCTATTGTGTAAAATAAAATATTTTTTTATTTATTGATTTATTGTTTAATGTACATTTATTTCTGTCTATCTATAGGTATATAATCTTTATTGTATAATCTATAATGTTAAATATAAATTTTGTATGTAAAAGATATGGTTTGTGTAGCATTGCACCCCCATGGTCACAGACTGGAATAAAATCTTATAATTATTATTATATCCCCTTAGGTTAGTGTGGAGTAAAAAAAAGATACTCAATGTAGTGCGCTGGATAAGCACCGATTTCATTCACCTATAGCACAAACATTTATACTTAATTTAGGATATGTATATGTACTTATTACAAGAATATCTTTAAAAAATAATAAGTGTAAAACTGCGTAACATTAAAAATGGGGAAATAGTTTTTTTTTTCAACCTGTCTGTTGTTGGTGCGGTGACTTGTACGGCAAAACGGCCTGAGTCTCCGCCTTGAGATGCGACGTCACCAGCTCCGCTGAGCCAATGCGACGGTTGAGGTGAGCACACAGAGACAGGAACGCTGGAGAGGCGGCTGCGTTCAGACACGACAAGGGCCCACAGTATTCTTCAATGGAGGACTCCTGCGGAAATAAATAGAATATCACAAAAAAAGTATTCCAAGTTAGATCAATTTGAAGAGAATGTTCAAATTCAATATTATGGTCCATACTCCTTTATACCATAGAACAAGTGATGCGATTTAAGTATTTGGGTGTCGAAGTGTCCAGCAGCAGTAACCTCTTTGACGAAGTAAGAGAGCAAGCGAATAAGGCCGCCATCGTGGCTGGATGCTTGAAAAATGCTGTATGGAGAAACAGAGACATGCTGAAGGAGAGTAAGGTAAGAATCTATAAGACCTGTGTAAGGCCGATCATGACATACGGAATAGAAACAAGAGCTGACACCGCCAGAACAAAAAACCTCCTAAGAACCACTGAGATGAAGACTCTACGACCCATCGCAGGCGTAACACTTCTTGACAGAGTAAGGAACTCGGAGATAAGAAGAATCTGTGATGTCGAAGATGTTGTGCGATGGGGAAGAACACGAAGACGATTCTGGAGAGATCATGTGGGGAGAGCGGGTTCGGATCGAGTGGTGAGGATGGCAGCGGATGGGGAGATAACAAATGGCAGACCCCCTGGAAGACCACCCAAAAGATGGAAGGATAGCTGGACGTCCACTTCACAAGAGCAGGCTCCGAGAATAACAGGATACAGTCCTAACTAAAGCAGAAGAAGAAGAAGACTCCTTTATAGAGTCCAGACATGGACATTAAAATTAAATACAATGAACCAAATTGAAGCATTTAAAATGTGGATCATCGTAGAATGTTAAGAGTCCCATGGATAGATATATGGTCACCAACACTGAAGTTTTGCGAAGAGTTGACGTAGTTCTCCGTAGCAATAAAAACAGTCTACTGTGTCTCATCAAGATATTATAAATTACATATGAATTCTACAGATTCCCGATTAAGATTTATTTTGCCCCTTCAGTTTTGGGTTGTCATCTAAACAGTAGCGGTCATATTGTCTAAATTTCTGGAAAATACAGATGGAATATTGTCTAAATTTCTAGAAAATACAGATGGAATATTGTTTAAATTTCCCGAACAATACAGAAGGAATATTGTCTTAATTTCCTGAAAATTCTGAAGGAATATTGTCTAAATTTCCCGAAAATTAAGAAAGAATATTGTCTAAATTTCCCGAACAATACACAAGGAATATTGTCTGAATTTCGGCAAATTCGGATGGAATATTGTCTAAATTTCTAGAACAATTCGAAAGGGATAAAACAAAAATTCAATAAAAGAATATTGAAACCTAAAGTAAAATAACCTAAACTTTAAAGAAAATATAACAAAATTTTATAGTAATTGAGATCAAAATTCATTTATACATAAATTGACATTTAGGCATTCCTCCGTGGAAAATAAGATACGCATCACCATATTTCATATACTGATAACTTTCCTGTTACACGAGAACATACGTCCACTGCGATAGGCAAATTTATATTTTCTGAATTTCGCTCACTTGTGTATCTTCTTTGTTGACCCCCATGATCTGGGAGAAGGCTTCGACGAGGACTTCCACAGCGCCCCACGGGTTCCGAGAGCGAGCTGACAGCTCCAGGAGGGGGGCTACTGCCGATGCACCCACCCATTTTGACTTGTCACCCTGAGAGCACAGATCCGTCAACCACTTTGACCACTGGAAAACAAGAAACATGAAAATTGTCAAGTTAAAATTATCAAATGAGATTATCATAGTAGGTATTTCTCCTTAAATTTCTCACTAAATTTTATTATAATATGCTGGCGTCCTGGGTTCGATCCCCAACAGAGGATGTATTTATTTTTAATTCATTTTTCACACAAACATTGCTTCTTTGGGCTGGATACATTGGTTAGTTGGAAGAAATTTCCATATTGCAATACTCGCCACTATCGCAGGGTGCAAGGAAGTGTTTATATAATGATTATCAGACAGGCAGGAAAGGTGATATGTCTGATGCACCACATTGTATATTCCAACAACAAGAATCACTCATTCATCCATTTCTGCCTGCCATAGAGAGAGTCGTACAAGTTCTTAAAGGAAACTACATAGGTGGTAAGTCAAACAATTCCAGAAGCAAACCATCCCACTACTCTACCACTCAATGAACAATGTTTCTAAGGGTTCAGCTTAAACTTTGGCCTATCCAACTATCTATAATCTATGGCTTCAAACTATTTTACACACAGAAGACATATTTTCAATCATCGACTCCCACGAACTGCTAGCACACTGATATGCGGACGATTGACAACATTACATTTATTGCACACCAGAAAATGCTCACCATCTTAAAACCGTAATTTGTAAATGTATCGAAGATATAGGTAACAAACAAACTTAAGCTATACCCAAAAAAGACAGAACTACTTTGGACAGCAACGCAAAAATGACATAATTTAATAGACACCAAACCTAATCTTCGAAGACCCAGATATTCTTCCCAAATCCTTTGTCAAATTTCTCGGAGTCAAAATAGATTCTAATATAAGCTTTACGAACCAAATAAACACAGTTTCATCTTCTGTAAGATGTTTAAAGTCAATCCAAAGGAGTATCCCACCTGAAGCCATAAAATCTTTGGTAAGCATCTTTATTGTCTCCCGTTTGGATTACTGTAACGGTATATATGCGAATCTACCAAAAAAAGAATTTAATGTAATACAGTTAGTTTTCAATGCTGCAGCCAGGCTCATCACCGGAGCCTCTAGGCTTTCTCACATCTCTCATCATCTTCACAATCAGCATTGGCTTAAAATTCCTGAAAGGATTGAATATAAGATCTGTCTCATGATCTTCAAAGCACTTCACGGTATGGCTCATACTTACCTCTCCAAACTTTGCATTCCACTTTCAATTAACGACAGACAACCATCATTTCGTTCTGCATTTTCGTCCATGGTTGGAAAATTATCCGAAATAAACAGGGTGCACACCACTAATTTCGGCGATCTTGCGTTTTCTGTGACAGCACCAAATGCATGTAATAAGCTCCACATACCCTCAGACAGACCGAAAATATATCTACCTTCAGAAAAAATCTCAAAACACACCTTTTTCGCAAATCTTACCTAAGCCATAATAATACATCTTTATCAATTTTCAGCACCCTTGAGGTGAGATATTCACGAAAACGGCGCTTTATAAATCACCCAAATTTTTATTATTATATTATTGAAAATATAAAAATATAAATTTGTTTAACCTTGTCACACGTCGGCGTGTTGGCTGGTAGTTTAGCAAGGAGAGCGCACAGCACTCGCAACAGTGCCGGGGGGATCTTGGCTGCTGACGGATCATCGTTCTCCGCGCATCCCTCGGCCGACTTGACAACCTGGTGGGCAATTGAGTCGCACAGCGAGTCTATCAGGGGGACTAGCTCTGTGTCCGATTCTGACTCCGAACCTTCAACAAAACATTACTAGTTGCAATCCGTGACTTATAAAATGATTTCTAGATTCAAAATTATGTTTTATAATTTTGTTTTAAATATTCTAATCGAGAGAATGAAAGAATTCCTCTCTCATAATTCCTTTGACTGGGTTGTCAGTCTCATTTAATTCTTATAGTTGTAAATAGCCGAAAATATTAATTTACCACAAACTAAAAGGAATTTGATGAGTTTATCCTGTTTGTCGGCGACGGAGTTGTAAAGTTGGTAGAAGCACTCCACAACGAGTAGCGCAGTCTCCTGGTCAAAGTCGGCAAAATCATCCAATCTGCAAAAAAAAAAACAGTAATCTAGAATCAGTGACCCAAATAAAGGAGAAATCTAGAAGTTTTGATTTGAATAAAACAGAAATCTAGAAACGATAATTTTAAACAGTAAATCTAATGGCAGGCATAAAGACAAAACGAGAAGAAAAAACAAAAACCATTTTGACGAATAGTTCTAAAAAATTTCTGTTGGAGAACAGTTTTTTAGAAACATAATATTTTTCATTTTGAGTAAGTACACCTAGGAAATTTTTTTTTTAACAAAACAGAACTGTAATTTTAACCCGGTGCTTAAAATTACAGTTCTCCAACAAAATATGAAATATTTACCTTTTAATGCAGTTGGTGTAGAGTATTTCGGCAATGGCAGTGATCTGTTCCGAAGGGGTTCCGTGGTTTGAGGAGGAGGCTTTAACAGCACCGACAGCCGCCCGCATCGCCTGACGGTGGAACATTCTGTTTGTACGAAGTTGAGTACTCTCTTCTTTGGTGACCCATTCTGCACATCCGCTGTAATTATTAATTTTTTTACTAGTTACAACCCATGAAATATTCACAAAACCAAAAAATAAATATACAGAATAAATAAAATTAAGTGATAATTTTATGACAAATTTTTAGCTCAATAAGACGAGTAGGAAAAAGTACTTGCGTAACCTAAGGAAGGACGGACATTATTTCACAATGTACACAGCATTTTTTAATCTCATTTTAATGGAATAAATCTAATGAAGCAGATATATCATAAAGAGATCAAAGATAAACAAAAGATCACATATACTCAATGAAATAGAACACTTTGTAACATAAACATAAGATAAATAAAGAATAATATTATTGTGGTTATCTCCATACAAAAAAATTTCATGGCAGCATCAATATGTCATTGGATCCTTCTGGCATTTGATGTAGATAAGGAATATGCGCCGATTGTGTATTGGTAAGGATCAAGTTCAAAGCAGAATGTTCGGCGCAACAGCAAAAAAATGAATCGGCGCAGTATCTCTCTTTCTTACGCGCATGCGTAAAGGGTGGGAGAGTTTAAATTTGGGCGGTGCTTTTCGATGAATTACAATGGTGAGAGTTCTTAATTTATTAAATAATTTAACATTTGTTTTGCTGATACACCGACCGGGATGCCTTTGCTCAAGTGGTTTTCAACGTCAGAGAAGCTTGATATGGCACATTCAGAAAAAAAAAATTTGTTTATTTAAATTCATTTGCCACTTTGATATAATATAATATGCTGAGGATATTGCATTGCTTGCAGTGATGGAACAGGAATCGAACGAGGCCTTGAGAAAGATGAAAAATATCTTGAACTCCAAATATAACATGGAATAAAAAAAGATAAGTGCATGGTAGCTGGAAGAGAAGAGTTGACCGCAGATATTGTTCTGGGTGACACCACAATATAGCAAGTTGTAGAATTTGTATATCTGGGCAGTAGAATATCTCAAGATGGCCGCTCAAAGGCAGAAATAATAAGTAGAGTTCAACAGGCAAGAGTTGCCTTCAACAAAGAATTTGTATATCTGGGCAGCAGAATATCTCAAGATGGAAATAATAAGTAGAGTTCAACAGGCAAGAGTTGCCTTCAACAAAGAATTTGTATATCTGGGCAGCAGAATATCTCAAGATGACCGCTCAAAGGCAGAAATAATAAGTAGAGTTCAACAGGCAAGAGTTGCCTTCAACAAAGAATTTGTATATCTGGGCAGCAGAATATCTCAAGATGACCGCTCAAAGGCAGAAATAATAAGTAGAGTTCAACCGGCAAGAGTTGCCTTCAACAAAGAATTTGTATATCTGGGCAGCAGAATATCTCAAGATGACCGCTCAAAGGCATAAATAATAAGTAGAGTTCAACAGGCAAGAGTTGCCTTCAACAAAGAATTTGTATATCTGGGCAGCAGAATATCTCAAGATGACCGCTCAAAGGCATAAATAATAAGTAGAGTTCAACAGGCAAGAGTTGCCTTCAACAAAGAATTTGTATATCTAGGCAGCAGAATATCTCAAGATGACCACTCAAAGGCAGAAATAATAAGTAGAGTTCAACCGGCAAGAGTTGCCTTCAACAAAGAATTTGTATATCTGGGCAGCAGAATATCTCAAGATGACCGCTCAAAGGCATAAATAATAAGTAGAGTTCAACAGGCAAGAGTTGCCTTCAACAAAGAATTTGTATATCTGGGCAGCAGAATATCTCAAGATGACCGCTCAAAGGCATAAATAATAAGTAGAGTTCAACAGGCAAGAGTTGCCTTCAACAAAGAATTTGTATATCTAGGCAGCAGAATATCTCAAGATGACCACTCAAAGGCAGAAATAATAAGTAGAGTTCAACCGGCAAGAGTTGCCTTCAACAAAGAATTTGTATATCTGGGCAGCAGAATATCTCAAGATGACCGCTCAAAGGCATAAATAATAAGTAGAGTTCAACAGGCAAGAGTTGCCTTCAACAAAGAATTTGTATATCTAGGCAGCAGAATATCTCAAGATGACCACTCAAAGGCAGAAATAATAAGTAGAGTTCAACAGGCAAGAGTTGCCTTCAACAAAGAATTTGTATATCTGGGCAGCAGAATATCTCAAGATGGAAATAATAAGTAGAGTTCAACAGGTAAGAGTTGCCTTCAACAAAGAATTTGTATATCTGGGCAGCAGAATATCTCAAGATGACCACTCAAAGGCAGAAATAATAAGTAGAGTTCAACAGGCAAGAGTTGCCTTCAACAAAGAATTTGTATATCTGGGCAGCAGAATATCTCAAGATGGAAATAATAAGTAGAGTTCAACAGGTAAGAGTTGCCTTCAACAAAGAATTTGTATATCTGGGCAGCAGAATATCTCAAGATGGAAATAATAAGTAGAGTTCAACAGGCAAGAGTTGCCTTCAACAAAAAATCTTTAATGTTTGAATCTCCTGACATTGATATCAATGTTGGGAAGAACTTGATTAAAACTCTTGTCTGGAGTGTTGTGCTGTATGGCAGCGAAACGTGGACTATCGGCCAGAAAGAATCTGGACGTCTGGCTGCCTTTGAAATGAGATGATACAGACGCATTGCTAGGATCCATTGGTCAGACTACATTCCAAACGTCGTGGTACTGAGCAGAGTCGGAGAAATGAGACAGCTACTAAATAGGATTGCCCAACAACGATCCAAATTGATAGGCCATAACATCAGGCAGCCGGGTCTGCTTGTTACTATCGCCGAGGGAATGACGGAGGGCAGAAACTATAGAGGTCGCCCTAGAGACAGTTATATGGACCAGGCGATTGGTGATGTACGCAGTAGCAGCTACCCAGAGATGAAGTAATTACCATGTTTTTTATTTAATTAGAAATGAGTGGGTTGTGGCCAACGCTAAACTCCTCACTACCAAGTCACTCTATAAAGTATTCAAAATTTGTATGGAAAGTTTTCAGCATTTTCACGAAATGAGTTTGTTGAATTATATTTTATTTAAATATTTTATTATGAAAACTTGATAATTCTTCAATGCCATTTTACGAAAGTAATGTGCCTTTTTACCAATTTGAAATATTTGACAGTTAAAAATATTGAGAAGCACTGATCAAATATCCTTGAAAATCTAATTGGGTCTAAGCAAGTGTTGGTTATACAAATTTGTAAAATTTGAAAATAATCGAATGAGTACTTTAGTCTATAATTGATAAAGTAGAATAAACACACCATACATAGTACATAGTACACAGCACACACACACAGATACATTGTGATGAAACTTTTAGAATACAATCTCATCATGATACTAGTTGACGATCTGCAATAAAAAAATATCCGAATTCATAACTCCTCACTATATCCTCTTGGTGTAGTGAGGAATAAAAATGTACATTAATACCAATAAATTGTTGTTCTCTGTCGGATACAATGTAAAATATTACCTGTAGAGCAATTCGACGACGGCCAGTACAATATCCATATCCCATACGGTGTTGGGCTGTTTGAACGCAGACACTCTGTCTTTGGTCTTATCTGAACCCTTGGTTCCTGCCCCATCCTTTTTCCTTTTCTTATTGCCCTTGCCCTTGTTAGGTGTTTCGTCCTTCTGCGACTTTTGACTGACACCGCTTTTCTCCGAAGTCTTTTTGGCTTTGCAATTTGTCTACAACAATTGAAACACTGTTTATACATATATTTTTTTTAAAAAATGTATAATGTCCCTGTGAAGATTACATATAGAATTTATTTATTTACTAGCCTTTATGTCCCGCCGTTGGCCAAGAATGTAAAACTGTGAAGGAATAAGCAATCGTTTTTATAATATTGTCACCCAATTATTTTGCAATATCGGACTATGAAAAGTGGTTTGAAATTTGATTGAGTATAAGCATTGTAAAATGTTCAAGTGATGGCCACAACCCATTCTTTTTTATATATTGCTATAAAGTGTGAATGAAGTATAATATACAATTTCTGCACGCATGGACTACGCGAAATGGTTTTAAATATGAATGTTTATCAACGTTGTAAAGAGATTGGTTTGGCCACAACCCCCATTTTTAAATATTATCATCGAAAACAAATTGTAATATATACCTATTGAAAATTTAGTAATTTTGGATGTTGGAATGTGGTTAAAATTTGATTAAATAATGTACTGAAAAGATCTAGTGTTGGTCACATCCCATTCGTTTTTATATTTTTTCATCAAGTGTGCATTATATTTTTGCACAATTAGACTGATAGACTTAAAATAGACATAAAAGTCTACATTAACGAATAAGAAAAAGACAAACTATAGTAAATAGTTTTTAATTTGAATATAAACGTTGTGAAGAGTTCAGTAATGGCCACAACCCCCATTATTTAAATATCGTCAACGAAATCAAATATGAAGGTGTTGAAAATTATTCAAAATAGGATGATATAAATGGTTTAAATTTGATTAAACAAAAGTATTGAAAAGATTTTAGTGCAGATTACATCGTCACATCCCACATCCCATTCGTACATAATATGTATTTTCATCAAGTGTGCATATCGTTAATAATATTTCTGCACAATAGACTATAAGACTTAAAACTAACCCAAAAGTCTAAATAAAAAAGAGAAGAATAAGTATAAGACTAAAAGAAATAGTTTGTATAAAAAACTATTTCAATGGTCTACATAAAATAAGAAAAAATACATAAAATAGAAGAATTAGACTATTGGAAATAGATTGTATAAAAACTGACTAAAAGGTCTACATAAAAGAAGAAGAAGATTAATCCATAGGAAATAGTTTTGTATAAAATTCACCAAAGTTCTACATAAAATAAGAAAACGAAGAAAAAGACTAAAGGAAATAGTTTGTGTAAAAACTGTAAAGTCTACATAAAATTAAGAAGAAAAAGAATTAGACTCCATGAACCGTCGCTTCAGACCCTTCAGTACCTCCCGTCCCTTCAATCCTTCATTACGTCCCTTTCAATCAGGCCCTTCAGTACCTCCCGTCCCTTCAGGCCCTTTTATACCTCCCATCCCTTCAGGCCCTTTAGTGCATCCCTTCCCTTCATTACATCCCGTCCCTTCAGCCGCTTAAGAAAAGTTTAAATCCAGAAACCATCCTGGAAGAACCGCGAAGAGATGAAAGGACCTTCTTTTCCCAGGATACTCCACCTTCAAAGGTAAAATGACTAAATACACGAAGAAGAAGAAGAAAAAAGTTTAAATCCAGATACCTGCGAAGATATGGAAGGAAAATTGGACCTTCTTCTCCCAGGATAGTCCACCTTCATAGGTAAAATGACCAAATGCACGATGAAGAAGAAAAAGAAGAAGAAGAAAAAAGTTTATATCCAAAAACCGTCTTGGAAGACTTGCGAAGAGTTGGAAGAACAGTTGGACCTTCTTCTCCCAGTATTCTCCAACTTCATAGGTAAAATGACCAAAAATACATGAAGAAGAAGAAGAAAAAAGTTTAAATCCAGAAACCTGCGAAGAGATGGAAGGACAATTGGAACTTCTTCTCCCAGGTTAGTCCACCTTCATAGGTAAAATGACCAAATACACGATGAAGAAGAAGAAGAAAAAAGTTTAAATCCAGGAACCGTCCTGGAAGACCTGCGAAGAAATGGAGAGACAGTCGGACCTTCGTTTCCCAGGATATTCCGCTTTCATTGGTAAAATGACCAAATACACGAAGAAGAAGAAGAATAAGAAAAAAATTTAAATCCAGAAACCATCCCGGGCATACGCTCGACAATTCACCAAAGTTTCATTGTAATCGGACAAACGGTTTAGGAGCACATAGCATACATGCATCCATACATAAATAAATAAATAAAATAATTTTCCTATAGGAAATCAGTATATTGTTGATTTGTAAGTAAATAGTATTAGGTAGGTACCTACCTACAACAATGTTCTAAATAATTTCGATTCATAACAAATTTTATTTGAATATCAGAATCTTTCCGTAACCATAGTAACCATCGAACATATAAAATATTACTATCAAAAGGGCTCGATACATTTTTTTGGATATGTAGGTAGGTACCTACATTGGTTTGTTCGATGCCATAAAAATGAAAATTGTCAGAAAAATCAAATATTATTTACAAATTATGCAATTTTATTATGCCTATATCTTTACTAATAATAAACACATTTTTACAATATATGTCTTAAAACTTGCTGTAATGTCTTGTGTTTCATTTTATTATTTCATAATTACATTTATTTCAAAGGTTTATTATTTTCAAGAACATATTCATTCGGTAGGAAAATGAAATATTGTATGAAAAGATATTAAAATGGCGGCGTTTATGTACAAAACGCTTACTTTAAAAATAAGTTAAACATTATAATTATACAAAATATTCACCATGTTTTTCACTTAAACGCTAAGTTATACTTGAAAATATATTTTCTTCGTGTAAATACGTACTTCTAACTTTTAAACTAACAGATATTTGCGTGCAAAATGTACACTTTTTTGACAGATACGACTTGGAAAATTTTGTATGAAAAAAATAATTATTGAAATATTTTTTAAATTCAGCATTTTTATCGCATTATTTTTAGCGTGACACTGCATCAGGTATACAGGTACACGTTCGCACATAAATTAGATTTTTAGATGCTCTTGGTTTTTCAGAAGGCGTGAGACAAACACACACACACACACACACACATACACACACACACACACACACAAACACTAACATTTTGATTGCTTTATTACTTTAGATATACACACTGATAGACATTACAATAACTATTGAATCTGCAATGCACCACTAGACAAAAAACCTGTACCGGAGCCAATGCATCTTGAGACAATGAAACTGTATTACTTGATGCCAACAACAATTGTACATAAAAAAATGATAGTATTACAAATAACAATTTAAAGAATAATATAAAAAATGCACTAATATACATGGAGCAAAATTTGAGGTGCACTACTACAATGGAGATATTTATTATAGAAAATTAAATTATCTAGTTGGGATGTTTGTCAATATTTTTAAAATCTTTGGAAATATAGGCAGTTAAACACATAAATTTATCATAAAAAAATGTTTTTCAAAAAAATAAATTTGGGATTTTTTATTTGTTTTATAAATTGTGTTAAGATGTAATTTGTGGATCGTAGTATTGACGCATGTGTAAACTGTAGATAGTACCTAGTACTGAAAGCATGTGTAATTTGTGGATAGTAGTATTGAGGCATGTGTAATCTGTAGATAGTATTATTGACGCATGTGTAATCTGTAGATAGTATTATTGACGCATGTGTAATTTGTGGATAGTAGTATTGAGGCATGTGTAATCTGTAGATAGTATTATTGACGCATGTGTAATTTGTGGATAGTAGTATTGACGCATGTGTAAACTGTAGATAGTACCTAGTACTGAAAGCATGTGTAATTTGTGGATAGTAGTATTGAGGCATGTGTAATCTGTAGATAGTATTATTGACGCATGTGTAATCTGTAGATAGTAGTATTGAGGCATGTGTAATCTGTAGATAGTAGTATTGAGGCATGTGTAATCTGTAGATAGTATTATTGATGCATGTGTAATCTGTAGATAGTATTATTGACGCATGTGTAATTTGTGGATAGTAGTATTGAGGCATGTGTAATCTGTAGATAGTATTATTGACGCATGTGTAATTTGTGGATAGTAGTATTGACGCATGTGTAAACTGTAGATAGTACCTAGTACTGAAAGCATGTGTAATTTGTGGATAGTAGTATTGAGGCATGTGTAATCTGTAGATAGTATTATTGACGCATGTGTAATCTGTAGATAGTATTATTGACGCATGTGTAATTTGTGGATAGTAGTATTGAGGCATGTGTAATCTGTAGATAGTATTATTGACGCATGTGTAATCTGTAGATAGTATTATTGACGCATGTGTAATTTGTGGATAGTAGTATTGAGGCATGTGTAATCTGTAGATAGTATTATTGACGCATGTGTAATTTGTGGATAGTAGTATTAAGGCATGTGTAATTTGTAGATAGTATTATTGACGCATGTTTAATTTGTGGATAGTAGTATTAAGGCATGTGTAATCCGTAGATAGTATTATTGACGCATGTGTAATTTGTGGATAGAAGTATTGAGGCATGTGTAATCTGTAGATAGTATTATTGACGCATGTGTAATTTGTGGATAGTAGTATTGAGGCATGTGTAATCTGTAGATAGTATTATTGACGCATGTGTAATTTGTGGATAGTAGTATTGAGGCATGTGTAATCTGTATATAGTATTATTGACGCATGTGTAATTTGTGGATAGTAGTATTGAGGCATGTGTAATCTGTAGATAGTATTATTGACGCATGAGTAATTTGTGGATAGTAGTATTGAGGCATGTGTAATCTGTAGATAGTATTATTGACGCATGTGTAATTTGTGGATAGTAGTATTGAGGCATGTGTAATCTGTAGATAGTATTATTGACGCATGTGTAATTTGTGGATAGTAGTATTGAGGCATGTGTAATCTGTAGATAGTATTATTGACGCATGAGTAATTTGTGGATAGTAGTATTGAGGCATGTGTAATCTGTAGATAGTATTATTGACGCATGTGTAATTTGTGGATAGTAGTATTGAGGCAAGTGTAATCTGTAGATAGTATTATTGACGCATGTGTAATTTGTGGATAGTAGTATTAAGGCATGTGTAATCTGTAGATAGTATTATTGACGCATGTGTAATTTGTGGATAGTAGTATTGAGGCATGTGTAATCTGTAGATAGTATTATTGACGCATGTGTAATTTGTGGATAGTAGTATTGAGGCATATGTAATCTGTAGATAGTATTATTGACGCATGTGTAATTTGTGGATAGTAGTATTGAGGCATGTGTAATCTGTAGATAGTATTATTGACGCATGTGTAATTTGTGGATAGTAGTATTGAGGCATATGTAATCTGTAGATAGTATTATTGACGCATGTGTAATTTGTGGATGGTAGTATTGAGGCATGTGTAATCTGTAGATAGTATTATTGACGCATGTGTAATTTGTGGATAGTAGTATTGAGGCATGTGCAATCTGTAGATAGTATTATTGACGCATGTGTAATTTGTGGATAGTAGTATTGAGGCATGTGTAATCTGTAGATAGTATTATTGACGCATGTGTAATTTGTGGATAGTAGTATTAAGGCATGTGTAATCTGTAGATAGTATTATTGACGCATGTGTAATTTGTGGATAGTAGTATTGAGGCATGTGTAATCTGTAGATAGTATTATTGACGCATGTGTAATTTGTGGATAGTAGTATTGAGGCATGTATAATCTGTAGATAGTATTATTGACGCATGTGTAATTTGTGGATAGTATTATTGACGCATGTGTAATTTGTGGATAGTAGTATTGAGGCATGTGTAATCTGTAGATAGTATTATTGACGCATGTGTAATTTGTGGATAGTAGTATTGAGGCATGTGTAATCTGTAGATAGTATTATTGACGCATGTGTAATTTGTGGATAGTAGTATTGAGGCATGTGTAATCTGTAGATAGTATTATTGACGCATGTGTAATTTGTGGATAGTAGTATTAAGGCATGTGTAATCTGTAGATAGTATTATTGACGCATGTGTAATTTGTGGATAGTAGTATTGAGGCATGTGTAATCTGTAGATAGTATTATTGACGCATGTGTAATTTGTGGATAGTAGTATTGAGGCATGTGTAATCTGTAGATAGTATTATTGACGCATGTGTAATTTGTGGATAGTAGTATTGAGGCATGTGTAATCTGTAGATAGTATTATTGACGCATGTGTAATTTGTGGATAGTAGTATTGAGGCATGTGTAATCTGTAGATAGTATTATTGACGCATGTGTAATTTGTGGATAGTAGTATTGAGGCATGTGTAATCTGTAGATAGTATTATTGACGCATGTGTAATTTGTGGATAGTAGTATTGAGGCATGTGTAATCTGTAGATAGTATTATTGACGCATGTGTAATTTGTGGATAGTAGTATTGAGGCATGTGTACTCTGTAGATAGTATTATTGACACATGTGTAATTTGTGGATAGTAGTATTGAGGCATGTGTAATCTGTAGATAGTATTATTGACGCATGTGTAATTTGTGGATAGTAGTATTGAGGCATGTGTAATCTGTGGATAGTATTATTGACGCATGTGTAATTTGTGGATAGTAGTATTGAGGCATGTGTAATCTGTAGATAGTATTATTGACGCATGTGTAATTTGTGGATAGTAGTATTGAGGCATATGTAATCTGTAGATAGTATTATTGACGCATGTGTAATTTGTGGATAGTAGTATTGAGGCATGTGTAATCTGTAGATAGTATTATTGACGCATGTGTAATTTGTGGATAGTAGTATTGAGGCATATGTAATCTGTAGATAGTATTATTGACGCATGTGAAATTTGTGGATAGTAGTATTGAGGCATGTGTAATCTGTAGATAGTATTATTGACGCGTGTGTAATTTGTGGATAGTAGTATTGAGGCATGTGTAATCTGTAGATAGTATTATTGACGCATGTGTAATTTGTGGATAGTAGTATTAAGGCATGTGTAATCTGTAGATAGTATTATTGACGCATGTGTAATTTGTGGATAGTAGTATTGAGGCATGTGTAATCTGTAGATAGTATTATTGACGCATGTGTAATTTGTGGATAGTAGTATTGAGGCATGTATAATCAGTAGATAGTATTATTGACGCATGTGTAATTTGTGGATAGTATTATTGACGCATGTGTAATTTGTGGATAGTAGTATTGAGGCATGTGTAATCTGTAGATAGTATTATTGACGCATGTGTAATTTGTGGATAGTAGTATTGAGGCATGTGTAATCTGTAGATAGTATTATTGACGCATGTGTAATTTGTGGATAGTAGTATTGAG
This sequence comes from Molanna angustata, assembly GCA_963576475.1. Classification (NCBI taxonomy): domain Eukaryota; kingdom Metazoa; phylum Arthropoda; class Insecta; order Trichoptera; family Molannidae; genus Molanna; species Molanna angustata. The sequence continues at coordinate 15,117,578 of OY754983.1, forward strand.
GCATGTGTAATCTGTAGATAGTATTATTGACGCATGTGTAATTTGTGGATAGTAGTATTAAGGCATGTGTAATCTGTAGATAGTATTATTGACGCATGTGTAATTTGTGGATAGTAGTATTGAGGCATGTGTAATCTGTAGATAGTATTATTGACGCATGTGTAATTTGTGGATAGTAGTATTGAGGCATGTGTAATCTGTAGATAGTATTATTGACGCATGTGTAATTTGTGGATAGTAGTATTGAGGCATGTGTAATCTGTAGATAGTATTATTGACGCATGTGTAATTTGTGGATAGTAGTATTGAGGCATGTGTAATCTGTAGATAGTATTATTGACGCATGTGTAATTTGTGGATAGTAGTATTGAGGCATGTGTAATCTGTAGATAGTATTATTGACGCATGTGTAATTTGTGGATAGTAGTATTGAGGCATGTGTAATCTGTAGATAGTATTATTGACGCATGTGTAATTTGTGGATAGTAGTATTGAGGCATGTGTACTCTGTAGATAGTATTATTGACACATGTGTAATTTGTGGATAGTAGTATTGAGGCATGTGTAATCTGTAGATAGTATTATTGACGCATGTGTAATTTGTGGATAGTAGTATTGAGGCATGTGTAATCTGTAGATAGTAATATTGACGCATGAGTAATTTGTGGATAGTAGTATTGAGGCATGTGTAATCTGTAGATAGTATTATTGACGCATGTGTAATTTGTGGATAGTAGTATTGAGGCAAGTGTAATCTGTAGATAGTATTATTGACGCATGTGTAATTTGTGGATAGTAGTATTAAGGCATGTGTAATCTGTAGATAGTATTATTGACGCATGTGTAATTTGTGGATAGTAGTATTGAGGCATGTGTAATCTGTAGATAGTATTATTGACGCATGTGTAATTTGTGGATAGTAGTATTGAGGCATATGTAATCTGTAGATAGTATTATTGACGCATGTGTAATTTGTGGATAGTAGTATTGAGGCATGTGTAATCTGTAGATAGTATTATTGACGCATGTGTAATTTGTGGATAGTAGTATTGAGGCATATGTAATCTGTAGATAGTATTATTGACGCATGTGTAATTTGTGGATAGTAGTATTGAGGCATGTGTAATCTGTAGATAGTATTATTGACGCATGTGTAATTTGTGGATAGTAGTATTGAGGCATGTGTAATCTGTAGATAGTATTATTGACGCATGTGTAATTTGTGGATAGTAGTATTGAGGCATGTGTAATCTGTAGATAGTATTATTGACGCATGTGTAATTTGTGGATAGTAGTATTAAGGCATGTGTAATCTGTAGATAGTATTATTGACGCATGTGTAATTTGTGGATAGTAGTATTGAGGCATGTGTAATCTGTAGATAGTATTATTGACGCATGTGTAATTTGTGGATAGTAGTATTGAGGCATGTATAATCTGTAGATAGTATTATTGACGCATGTGTAATTTGTGGATAGTATTATTGACGCATGTGTAATTTGTGGATAGTAGTATTGAGGCATGTGTAATCTGTAGATAGTATTATTGACGCATGTGTAATTTGTGGATAGTAGTATTAAGGCATGTGTAATGTGTAGATAGTATTATTGACGCATGTGTAATTTGTGGATAGTAGTATTGAGGCATGTGTAATCTGTAGATAGTATTATTGACGCATGTGTAATTTGTGGATAGTAGTATTGAGGAATTTGTAATCTGTAGATAGTATTATTGACGCATGTGTAATTTGTGGATAGTAGTATTGAGGCATGTGTAATATATAGTATTATTGACGCATGTGTAATTTGTGGATAGTAGTATTGACGCATGTGTTATTTGTGGATAGTAGTATTGAGGCATGTGTAATCTGTAGATAGTATTATTGACGTATGTGTAATTTGTGGATAGTAGTATTGAGGCATGTGTAATCTGTAGATAGTATTATTGACGCATGTGTAATTTGTGGATAGTAGTATTGAGGCATGTGTAATCTGTAGATAGTATTATTGACGCATGTGTTATTTGTGGATAGTAGTTTTGAGGCATGTGTAATCTGTAGATAGTATTATTGACGCATGTGTAATTTGTGGATAGTAGTATTGAGGCATGTGTAATCTGTAGATAGTATTATTGACGCATGTGTAATTTGTGGATAGTAGTATTGAGGCATGTGTAATCTGTAGATAGTATTATTGACGCATGTGTAATTTGTGGATAGTAGTATTGAGGCATGTGTAATCTGTAGATAGTATTATTGACGCATGTGTAATTTGTGGATAGTAGTATTGAGGCATGTGTAATCTGTAGATAGTATTATTGACGCATGTGTAATTTGTGGATAGTAGTATTGAGGCATGTGTAATCTGTAGATAGTATTATTGACGCATGTGTAATTTGTGGATAGTAGTATTGAGGCATGTGTAATCTGTAGATAGTATTATTGACGCATGTGTAATTTGTGGATAGTAGTATTAAGGCATGTGTAATCTGTAGATAGTATTATTGACGCATGTGTAATTTGTGGATAGTAGTATTGAGGCATGTGTAATCTGTAGATAGTATTATTGACGCATGTGTAATTTGTGGATAGTAGTATTGAGGCATGTGTAATCTGTAGATAGTATTATTGACGCATGTGTAATTTGTGGATAGTAGTATTGAGGCATGTGTAATCTGTAGATAGTATTATTGACGCATGTGTAATTTGTGGATAGTAGTATTAAGGCATGTGTAATCTGTAGATAGTATTATTGACGCATGTGTAATTTGTGGATAGTAGTATTGAGGCATGTATAATCTGTAGATAGTATTATTGACGCATGTGTAATTTGTGGATAGTATTATTGACGCATGTGTAATTTGTGGATAGTAGTATTGAGGCATGTGTAATCTGTAGATAGTATTATTGACGCATGTGTAATTTGTGGATAGTAGTATTGAGGCATGTGTAATCTGTAGATAGTATTATTGACGCATGTGTAATTTGTGGATAGTAGTATTGAGGCATTTGTAATCTGTAGATAGTATTATTGACGCATGTGTAATTTGTGGATAGTAGTATTGAGGCATGTGTAATATATAGTATTATTGACGCATGTGTAATTTGTGGATAGTAGTATTGACGCATGTGTTATTTGTGGATAGTAGTATTGAGGCATGTGTAATCTGTAGATAGTATTATTGACGCATGTGTAATTTGTGGATAGTAGTATTGAGGCATGTGTAAACTGTAGATAGTATTATTGACGCATGTGTTATTTGTGGATAGTAGTATTGAGGCATGTGTAATCTGTAGATAGTATTATTGACGCATGTGTAATTTGTGGATAGTAGTATTGAGGCATGTGTAATCTGTAGATAGTATTATTGACGCATGTGTAATTTGTGGATAGTAGTATTGAGGCATGTGTAATCTGTAGATAGTATTATTGACGCATGTGTAATTTGTGGATAGTAGTATTGAGGCATGTGTAATCTGTAGATAGTATTATTGACGCATGTGTAATTTGTGGATAGTAGTATTGAGGCATGTGTAATCTGTAGATAGTATTATTGACGCATGTGTAATTTGTGGATAGTAGTATTGAGGCATGTGTAATCTGTAGATAGTATTATTGACGCATGTGTAATTTGTGGATAGTAGTATTGAGGCATGTGTAATCTGTAGATAGTATTATTGACGCATGTGTAATTTGTGGATAGTAGTATTGAGGCATGTGTAATCTGTAGATAGTATTATTGACGCATGTGTAATTGTGGATAGTAGTATTGAGGCATGTGTAATCTGTAGATAGTATTATTGACGCATGTGTAATTTGTGGATAGTAGTATTGAGGCATGTGTAATCTGTAGATAGTATTATTGACGCATGTGTAATTTGTGGATAGTAGTATTGAGGCATGTGTACTCTGTAGATAGTATTATTGACACATGTGTAATTTGTGGATAGTAGTATTGAGGCATGTGTAATCTGTAGATAGTATTATTGACGCATGTGTAATTTGTGGATAGTAGTATTGAGGCATGTGTAATCTGTGGATAGTATTATTGACGCATGTGTAATTTGTGGATAGTAGTATTGACGCATGTGTTATTTGTGGATAGTAGTATTGAGGCATGTGTAATCTGTAGATAGTATTATTGACGCATGTGTAATTTGTGGATAGTAGTATTGAGGCATGTGTAATCTGTAGATAGTATTATTGACGCATGTGTAATTTGTGGATAGTAGTATTGAGGCATGTGTAATCTGTAGATAGTATTATTGACGCATGAGTAATTTGTGGATAGTAGTATTGAGGCATGTGTAATCTGTAGATAGTATTATTGACGCATGTGTAATTTGTGGATAGTAGTATTGAGGCATGTGTAATCTGTAGATAGTATTATTGACGCATGTGTAATTTGTGGATAGTAGTATTGAGGCATGTGTAATCTGTAGATAGTATTATTGACGCATGTGTAATTTGTGGATAGTAGTATTGAGGCATGTGTAATCTGTAGATAGTATTATTGACGCATGTGTAATTTGTGGATAGTAGTATTAAGGCATGTGTAATCTGTAGATAGTATTATTGACACATGTGTAATTTGGGGATAGTAGTATTGAGGCATTTGTAGTACCATATCAGAGTGTAATAATGTATGAATAATGTAAGACTATGAATATGAGTAATACTTTTTCAATACTTCACCTGAATATAAGAAGTATTAAACACAATTTCGATGAATTTACACTTTCACTAAACTCATTAATTCTCAAGCCAGACTGTATTGTCTTAACTGAAGCACATTTAAATAATTATTCTGGAAATTACAACCTCCCTGGATATCACTGTTCATACACCAAATATATTATTAATAGAAATAGCGGAATAGTTATATTTATAAAAAATACATGTATAAACACTAAAATTATTGAAATACCTATACAACTTGTAAATTGTTTGCATATTAGTTTAAATTTTAATAACGTATCTTTTCACATTATTGCATTATATCGAACTCATGACTCTAATATAAATGTTTTTTTAGAAGAACTTAAAAATATATTTGTCAATAAACGATTAAACCAAACAATTATTATAGGCGATATTAATATAAATACCGCAAATAATGATGTTAGTCAAAATAAAACAGACTATATAAATGTTATGACCGAACTTGAATTTAAACAATACAATAAAAGTCATACGAGAGAAATATTAGGTCAAAAACCATCGTGTATTGATCACATTTGGTCGAATATATATGATACTGATAATATATCGTCGATTGTCTGGAAAAATAACATAACTGATCATCACACTTGTATATTTTTATATGAACTTAGTAAAACATCTTTTAAAAACGAGAAAGAAAATTCTACATCTAAAAAGACATTTCTTAATCTTGAAAAGCTACACTCAAAACTACAGCAGGAAAACTGGGAGTCTGTTTTATCAACAAATGATACCGAAACATGTGCACAGAATTTTGAAAAAACATTTAATAAACATATATTAGACGCTACTTCTTTTCAAATATCTAAGCCAACTTCAAAATATAAGAAATTAAAACCATGGATATCACATGGTTTGATTGTATCAATTCGTTTTAAAGAAAAACTTTTTAAAAATACTAAATTATACCCGAACGACACGAATCTACGGTCTTATTTTAAAAAATACAGAAATAAACTTTCTAAAATCATAAAAATGACAAAAGAAGATTATTATAGGCAAAAAATAATGACATACGGTAATAATAATAAAAAGATTTGGCAAACGGTTAACGAAATCATTAGCAAAAAATCAAAACATTATACTATAGACAAAGTCATAGGAAATAACAACAATATACTTGACACAAAAAGTAATCCGAAAGAATGTGCCAATATTTTCAACAATTACTTTGCTGATGTTGGAAAAAACTTAGCAAACAATATTAACAAAAACACTTATGTACAAAATACTATTGATCCTGATACTACAGATGGTTTCGAAAAATTTGAGACAATTAATCAGTCTGATGTCGAAAATTATATAAAAGAACTTCGAGGGGGTTCTGCGCCAGGTTTTGATAATATAACAGCTGAAATACTAAAATTAAATAGAAAATCGCTCAGTAAACCCATTGCCCATATAATAAATTGTAGTCTTACAAATGGTAATTTTCCTAGTAATTATAAAACTACAATAATCACGCCAATTTTCAAAACTGGTGACAAAAAAAATACAAATAATTACAGACCGATATCATTAGTATCTAATATAGCAAAACTGTATGAAAAAGCCGTAAAAAAACAAATATTACAGTTTGTAAACAGAAATAAAATAATTAGCTCTAGCCAATATGGTTTTAGGGAGAAATTAAGCACTCAAGATGCTATTGTTGAATTGACCTCTACTATATATAATGCACTGGATCAAGGGAAAAAGTGTTTGGGAATATTTATTGACCTCCGAAAAGCATTTGATAGTGTATCACATACGAAACTAATAAATAAATTAAATAAAATTGGAATAACGGGAAAAGTTAAAAGCTGGGTACAAAATTATTTATTTAAAAGAAAACAATATGTCAAACTCAACAATACATTAAGTGATTTCAAAAACGCAAACTTTGGTATACCTCAAGGTACTGTACTTGGTCCACTTTTATTTATAATTTATGTTAATGATATATTCAATCTGCCAATATCTGGTAAAATAATTTCTTATGCTGATGACACTGCCATTATACTGAAAGATAACACCTGGAAGGAATTAATTGCCTCAGCTGAATCAGATATAAGTGTTTTGAAGTCTTGGTTCGATTGTAATGTACTTTCATTGAATACAGATAAAACGTGTATTATCCCATTTGCATTAAATGATAAATACATCCCAGAAAACCTTAATATTAAAATTCATATTGACAATTCCTGTTTCAACAACTCCATATCTTGTAACTCAGCGTGTATTAAATTATCCACTAAAAATAACATCCGATACCTAGGCATTATTATTGAAAGCAGTATGAAATGGAAATTACATATAACTACTACTATTGAACGCCTTAAAAAGCTAATTTTTATTTTTCTGAGACTAAGAAATATACTTCAAACAAACTTGCTTAAAACAATATATTTTTCATTATTTCAATCCATCTTACAATATGGCATTATATGTTGGGGGGGAGCTTTTAAAACCACTTTAGTGCCTTTAGAAGTTTTTCAAAGAATCATTATTAAAATTATATTAAAAAAGAGATTTGATTATCCAACTATTAATTTATTTCAAGAATTTAAAGTTTCAACTGTTGAAAATATCTACAAAAAAATCTCATTGTTCCAAATTCATAAAGATATTCTTACAAATTCAAACCAATTGTCATTTTCTTTAAGCAGCAGAATAAATTCACAAGGATGTATTACCATTCCTCTTTTACGTACAACTGCCTCACAACATTTCTATAAGTATAAAGGTACTAAGTGGTTTAATGAACTCCCTTTGAGTCTTAGACTCGAAAAAAATTATAGTATATTTAAAAATAAAATTAAAAAATTGTACTGATTTATTTATTTATTTTTTGTTATTTCATTCTTTTTTTGTGTAGCTTCATATTTTTTAGTAGATGTACAATGTTTTGGTAAATGTAATAATATTAAATAGATACTCCCCTCTTTTAACACGAGATTTTATCTCAATTAAAGAGGGTTATTATGAATTATATGATGAAAATTGTATACCTTTTTAAATTGTGATTTATATGTGAACATTGTATTGTTTTTGTTAAATAAATAAAAAAAAAAAAAAAAAAAAAAAAAAAAAATGTGTAATCTGTAGATAGTATTATTGACACATGTGTAATTTGTGGATAGTAGTATTGAGGCATGTGTAATCTGTAGATAGTATTATTGACGCATGTGTAATTTGTGGATAGTAGTATTGAGGCATGTGTAATCTGTAGATAGTATTATTGACGCGTGTAATTTGTGGATAGTAGTATTGAGGCATGTGTAATCTGTAGATAGTATTATTGACGCATGTGTAATTTGTGGATAGTAGTATTGAGGCATGTGTAATCTGTAGATAGTATTATTGACGCATGTGTAATTTGTGGATAGTAGTATTGACGCATGTGTTATTTAATTGATTTGTATATTATAATGTTGTCGCTGTTTACTGTCTCGAATAAACAAATAAAAGCCTGTAACAAGGACATATTATTACCTTGGCAAAGTCAATCAGTTGGTGATGTGTCCTGTGCAGTCCCAAAATGGTCTGTGACATTTGGGGCATAGCCCTGCTCTTCCACAAGCCGAGGCACAGGGCCTGAGAGGCTTCGCACGTCAACAATATCTGCTGAAGCTCTAGACATCGACTCTGGGAGTCGGGAAGGCCTCCGCCCAGATTTACACCATCGTCCTAAAACATATAAAAATGAGTTAGTTGTGGCCAATCTCAAACTCTTCACAACATAGCAAGTGTACATTATTTTTCAGTGGAGGGTAAAAAGAAAAATACTTGTCTATATGAATATCAATATGAAGTCAATAACTCAATTTCCCCATACAGAAGCCATTTTATTTCTGTTATATACGTTTTTCATACAAATATGCAATTACACATATTATATACCATAGATTATCTCTTTAAAAGTTGACAATTCCTGAATTCAATTTTGAAGAGTATTAATAGGAATATTATTAAGGAAATCTATTAAATCAAAAATTCAAACAAAATAAAAAAAATTGGATTTTCCAGACCGCAGACCGAAAGAGCATTTTGAAAGTTTTGACAGATGAAATCATAGAGAAGAAATTAACAGATATTTATGGAAAACAAATCAGCTATAAGTTTTTGACTTGAAATATATGATATCTAGAGGACACATATATGTATATATAGAGGACATAGAAAAAATACACCATAAATGATGAAATCAAGTTTTGACAGATATGCCATGCGTACAAAAACATCATGATGAAACTCTAAGTGTGCATTCTCTACATGTAATCTGTTGAGAAGTCAAAAATATATATATTTTTTTTTATTTATATATTATGCTCCACTATTCCCATAGTAGTGGAGAGTAAAAAGAACTAGCTTTGTTATAGACATGTGTTATATCTGAAAAATCAGCCAAGTTCATTAGTATGAATAGACATTTCTCATTGTCCAACTGCAAGTTCTTCTCTGCCATCTCATTCCAATTGCATGTATTATGCTTTCATGCGACTACTGCAGTGTCCAAGTCTCACTCGCATACATCAGGGTTGGCACTACAATCGCATTGCAAACGGCAACTTTGGCTTCCTTTGATACGTTGCGATCGTTCATTAACAATGGTTTGAGTGATCATTTATTCAGTCTGTTTTCTGCCATACCTCTTCTTTCGATAGCCTAACCTGACTTAATTTTATTTTATTTTGTATTGTTTTGCTTCTCGGGTAACTAACAGCTGTACTATGTCAAATATCAATTTAACACGCACCCAATAACAAGTTGCCACATTATGGAGACTTATATATTTATCGTCTCACAGATCCAGACTGAAAACACAATTGAAAATTGTGTCTCCACCGGGAATTGAACACGGGACCTTTCACTCACGAGTCAGATTTCTAACCAACTGAGCCACGAAGGCTGACATTAATTTTATTTACATTATGTTCTGTTTACATTATTTTTCCAGGACTATTAATTTTTTCTGCACTACACACCCTCAATAATGAATATAAAGCTACATCCATGTCAAACATGAAATTTTCTTCATCAGTTGGTCTTCATTGATTGACCGAACCACCGAAGTGATTCTGTTAACAATATCCTTCTCCAATCTACACTCAGCTGTATTCTATCTCTTATATCTATGGCATTCATTATACTATCACGCTTCATACTAAAGTGGATGTTACCAAATGAAAGTGCAACGGAGTCCTGTCCGTCATCCGTTCGGCCACGGAGGTGAGAGTCTTGATCAGCTTGCGGCCAAATATGCCCAGTTCGTCCACCTCGTCTGCCTTGCTACCCCAGACCAGAACCTTCTGCAGGCAGAACATCAGCTTACCCAAAGGTTCCTGAACACAACAAAAAAAAACATATCTTAAATAAACAAATAAAAAAAGAACACAGTATTTATCCACATCTCGGTATTATCAAGGTCTAAATGAAAATAGATTTAATAAGCCTAATACCAAATTACTTAATAATATACGAAGTTGCCAAATGTGTGGGCAAAGTTACAATGGAATCGTTTGGTCATAATAAATTGATTCTGTGGAAAAATACTGTGTTCTATTACTGCAAGAAATGCCAAGTGTGTGGATGGAGTTACAGTGAAAACGTTCGGTCGTAATGATAAGATTCTGTGGAACAATACTGTGTTCTATTGCTGCAACAAATATTTACAATGTTGCCAAATGTGTGGGCAAAATAACAGTGAAAACATTAGTTCGTAATATAACAATTATGTGGAAAAATACTGTGTTCTATTACTGCAAGAAATGCCAAGTGTGTGGATGGAGTTACAGTGAAAACGTTCGGTCGTAATGATATGATTTTGTGGAACAATACTGTGTTCTATTGCTGCAACAAATATTTACAATGTTGCCAAATGTGTGGGCAAAATAACAGTGAAAACATTAGTTCGTAATATAACAATTATGTGGAAAAATACTGTGTTCCATTACATCAACAAACATTTACAACATTGCCAAATGTGTAAGTGGAATAATACTGTGTTCCATTACATCAACAAACATTTACAACATTGCCAAATGTGTAAGTGGAATTACAGTGAAAGTGTTAGGTCGTAATAAATCGATTCTGTAGAAAAATAATAATACATTTGTCTACATTTATACAAATTTTCAGCGTCCTAGTTTTTATGATTTTTGAAATATATGGAAAATGAAATAAAAATTCCAATGTCGGTTACCCCTGAATGGAACAAAGATTCAAAATTCTGAGTATAAAAGTTTTGTAGGCCCAACAATTTCAATAACCATGATGTATGTCAGTCTTAGGTAAGTCTTTCCTCTATTAGGTATAAAGTGTCGTCGTAGGCTGTCACTGCTGTATCAGCATAGATGAATTGTCTAGTCCCTGTGGGTATAGGAAAATCATTTGTGTAAAAATTGTAAAGCAGCTGTTCTAGGACGCTTCCCTGTTGTGAACCATTTTCCTGGGATCTCCGTTGACTATTTTTCCCGTGAAGAATCATAAAATATCTTATGTTGTTCAAAATTTGCGAATTAAGGCTGATAGTCTGAAGTATTTGTGATGTCATGGCACAACCACGAATTGTATGATCTGTACAAGGAGCCTACCATACTGACAGAAATAAGAATAGGAAGACTCAGATGGGCTGGACACGTCCAAAGAATGAGTGAGGAGGACGTCTCAAGACGAATCATGAATGGTGCACCGGGGTGACGAAGAAAAGTTGAAAGGCCGAAGCTTCGATGGCTGGATGGAATGGTGAAGGATGCGAACAGCATTGGCGTCCATAACTGGCGCAATGCATCGCAGGATCGACAATCATGGAGGCGGGCTCTGCAGGAGGCTAAGACCCGACCTGGTTTGTGGAGCCACAGATGATGATGATTTGTGATGTCATATATTTTATTTATCAGTTTAGCATGGATTCACTATATTGTATGCAACTGTAAGGTTCACGAAGGCCACGCCAGTTATCTTCCCTCTCTTTAAACCATCCTCGACATGCTGGGGCAACTCAGAACCTGTCCTGTGCATGACCTTCCACTGCACTGTTGGATAGGAAAACCTCGCCATGATTGACGGGCCTCCAAGTTTGTGGTTGGACTCTTAGTGGTATAAACATACATATGCTTGATGGTAAGATCTTGTTTTGTCCGATGAGCAGCTGCTCCGGATGAATAGAACTACAAGTTCTGAAGCATTCCCTATGGAGTGGTGTAGGAGACCTTCCATGTCTGAAGCCAGCCTGCTCTGTTATTATGTGGTGATCAATGTGGCTGGAAATGCGGTCCATGATTAGGTTGTCAAGACTTTACTTAGTTGGTCTAAAGTTGTTTGGTTCTTTTCCCAGTTTGAGAAGAGTGGTTACTCGTGCTTTCCTCCAGGTCTTTGGAATTTTTTAGCATCCATTTCTAAGTTTTATCCCAGAAATGTTTGATTTGCTCAGCTCTAATCTCAACCAGACCAGCCGCTTTGTGGTTATTCAAGGCATTTATTTTATTTATTTATTTATATTGTAGGAAATAAGGACTGACCTCCACATTATCCTATCTTGACATGTTTTGTACAGAAAACAAAATATCTTGAAATATTAAATAATTTGGATATATAAAGGTTTATATTTTAATACTATAGATCATACTATTGTTATCGACATTTGGATCTCATGTGTTACGTGCAACTAGTATGTAAAAATATTAATTAATTTGAAAACAAAAAAGGAAATTTGTACCCCTGGTGGGACTCGAACCCACAATCCCCGGCTTAGGAGGCCGATGCCTTATCCATTAGGCCACAGGGGCTGATGAACGGGGCATCAAAATTATGCAATATGACAATAAATTATTAGTATTTAAAAATATTTCAGTAACAATATTATGTATCGTTGGGTTTCTATCAATTGTAAGTAAACTTATTTTGTTTTCTCTATAAATAAAAACCATTTTTTATATTGTTAGTCTCCAATACTTTGTAATAGGGGAGTCATGATTTCAAAATTTTATCCATATTTGTTTACATCAATTTATCAATGGGTATCATGTAGAGAGTGCATACTTTGAGTTTCGTCGTGATGTTATTGTGTGTATGCCATACACAAATATGAAAATTTGTGTCCTCTGTACAGCCCTAACTAAAAGGCCAATGAACATCATATTGATACCATACGTGTGGAGTATGTTAACTTAGAGCTGATAAATTTTCCATGGACAACGGTTCAGTTTTTCTGAATGGGAAAATCGAGATTTTCTTATTGTGTTTGAATTTTCAAACCTTTGTCAACCTTTTAAGAAAAAAAAAATTATGTGCGATATTGCATATTTATATGCAAAATGTATATAGGAAACTGTATTTTTTTTACTCTCCACTACTATAAATGTAATAGTATTCATCTACATACTAATAAGCCATCTTCCTAATGGGGTAGGTAGAGAGAATCAAACACCGCATTCTTCTATCTTGACACATCCATCATCTCATCAACATTTATGCATACATGATCAATGATCATCTATTGTTTAAGCAAATTTTTTACATTGATTTTTCAATTGGTATCATGTAGAGTGCATACTATGAGTATTTGTGTGTATGGTGTATTATGAAAACTTTTGTCCTCGGGGACTAATATTTGTTTATACTAATGTACATCATAAAAAAGCATTTACGGATTGTCAACTTTTCAAGAAGTAAAAAATGTACAGTTACTATGTAGTAGAGAGTTTAGTGTTGGCCATAAACCACTCGTTTTTATTACAATTTCATTACCTACTATCGTGTATGATAATAATTATGATGTACAAAGTTTATGAATTTAACTGCTTTGTGTAAAAATAATATAGTAAAGACACAAACCACTTTTACCATCCATATTGTGCTGCCATCTTATGACAAATCGAAATAAACTATTGCTTATTTTCTATTTGGTTCGTTATATCTAGTACTTTATTTTCGAAGATTCTTGTGATTGCCCAGACAGCTCATTCGGTAGAGTATTGGACTTTTATTCCAAGGGGTCCAGGGTTCGAGTCCCTATTTATGCGATCCTTTTTTTTGTATCAAAAATCGTGTCACAAATTATTTAAGGTTATTGACAATTTGAGATACGTAAAAGATAATAATAACCACAGAAAACGTAAAATATGTCTACAGTTGAAGATAAGCAAATGAAATTTAATCTCCCCATAACTTTAAACTTGTTTGAATTGAGTTTTTGTATTGTTTTAACTTATCCTTTTTGTATATTGCTCGAGAATAAAGTGGGTAAAACCAACGATTTCAGGACCGACTCGAATACCAGGCCTATATCTATGGAGACTTTCAATAGTTTGATACTAAGACCCAAATGCAGAGTCCCACCTAAATACTAACCATGTTTTCATTGCACAGTCGCTCACTTAAGTTAGGAGATCACGTGGCTTCCTAACTGGAGGATGCTACCAAGTTTTTGTATGAGAATTGCATTGCAGAGACATATCTTACTAAATACTTAGTGCATACGTGTCGGCGTACTAAAAGTAAGGTTGATAGCGAGGAACCTTACGAGTGGTTTAATATTAAAATACGAAATGTTTTCGCTGGATGATGACTTTATCGACTTTGTTGAACATGTATTTGGTAATTTTATCAAATCAAATCTCACACAGAGTATTCAGCGATCTATACGAGATGCTAAAAATTCGTTGGAATTTCAGAAGAATCGTGACATAGAGGTGTCAGTGTGAGCTGGGTTATATATATTATGTTAGTATTGTTATAACAAAAAAACTTTTTAAAAGTCAGTATAAATTCATAGAGAACTATCTCTTTTCTTTGTATATAATAAGTGAAATTTTACACCATCGACCTTAAGTTTGGCGTAGTATTAAGTATTTATGTAGTTAGTGATGTCTCTGCAACCCAAATTGCTAACTTAAGAATACTAAATACTTCAGTGAGGTTAGGAGTTAGTATTTAGTTACCTAATAATGTGCATTCTGCTCTTAATCTCCAATAAAACATATATACCATCAACCTGTTTACTTATTCAGGGTAGCAAAAAAGGACTGATTTCCATACTTTCCTTTCCTGACATATAATTTTTATATGGAAAAAAATATTAAATTGGATTTAAGGCTTTTTAATTTGGTACATATTCTTCAACTATAGATCATACTATCGCCATTGACATTAGGATCTCATGTGTTACGTGCAACTAGTAGGTATGTAAAAATATTAATAATTTGAAAACAAAAAAGGAAATTTGTACCCCTGGTGGGACTCGAACCCACAATCCCCGGCTTAGGAGGCCGATGCCTTATCCATTAGGCCACAGGGGCTGATGAACGGGGCATCAAAATTATGCAATATAACAATAGTTACAAATATTTTAGTATCGTTGGGATTGTAACAATTGTAAGTAAACTTATAACAAAACTTTGTAATTACTCTTTAATAGTTTTGTGGTAGATATTTGATTTTTTAATTTTTTTATTACAATTTTACCACCCATAATATTATTGTATGATAATAATTACGATGTACAAAGTTTATGAATTTTACTGTCTTGTGTAAAAATAATATAGTAAAGACACAAACCACTTTTATCATCCATGTTGTACTGCCATCTTATGACAAATTGAAATAAACTATTGCTTATTTCTTATTTGGTTCGTTATATCTTATACTGTATTTTCGAAGGTTCTTTTACTTGCCCAGACAGCTCAGTGGGAAGATCATTGTACTTTTAATACAAGGGTCCATGGTCCAAGTCCCTGTTCGGGTGATCCTTTTTTGTATCAAATGTATTATAACAGAAATTATCCTCTTTTTTTCGGACCATAGATTTTTTTCTTTAAATGTAGACAATCCTTGAATGTATTTTTGATGAGTGTATTTTTGTTGTATTAAAATTTCAAACAGTATAAAAATACCTCATATTTCCAGACCGTCAGAGCATTTTGAAAATTTGGACAGATGAAATCATAGAGAAGAAATTAACGGATACCTATGGAAAACTAATCAGCTCTAGGTCTATGAACTTTACACATTATGATGTTAATATGAAGTCGATCGGACTTATAGTTTGGGCTCTGGAGAGGACACAAAAAGGATAATCCTTACGGC
Source organism: Molanna angustata (assembly GCA_963576475.1). Lineage (NCBI taxonomy): Eukaryota > Metazoa > Arthropoda > Insecta > Trichoptera > Molannidae > Molanna > Molanna angustata. The sequence goes on from OY754983.1 coordinate 15,133,366, forward strand.
AGGTTGAGAAGGAATTTATAAAATATATAATTCTAAGACTGACCTGCAAGACGGCTGCGTTGTCTCTGATGACCGCGCACCTGTCGAACATCAAGGGGGAAGATGAGTCGGTACTCGGCGCCAACAATCTGGAGGTCATGTGCTCGTGCAACAGCTCCAGGAGTGCCTCAGTCAGCTCCGGACGCTTGGACAGGACATACGGAAGACCTAAGACGACAAGTTACACAAGTCTTTTATTTATCTCCTCACCAAATACAGTAGAGAATAATATATGGTCCAGAGTGGTTTTTAAAAGTAATAAATCATTGCCAATGTATTAATAAGAGTGGTTCACAAGAGTAATAAATCATTACCAATCAAGAACTTAGTATAAAGAACTGAAGTAAAGTGTTGCTGTATATGAACGACTACTAAATTACAATTACAATGTTAACTATAAATTATTGTCATGAGTCAATTGAAAACCAGACTTAGTATCAAGAACTGAAGTAAAGTGTTGCTGTATATGAACGACTACTATATTACAATTACAATGTTAACTATAAATTATTGTCATGAGTCAATTGAAAACCAGACTTAGTATCAAGAACTGAAGTAAAGTGTTGCTGTATATGAACGACTACTATATTACAATTACAATGTTAACTATAAATTATTGTCATGAGTCAATTGAAAACCAGACTTAGTATCAAGAACTGAAGTAAAGTGTTACTGTATATGAACGACTACTATATTACAATTACAATGTTAACTATAAATTATTGTCATGAGTCAATTGAAAACCAGACTTAGTATCAAGAACTGAAGTAAAGTGTTGCTGTATATGAACGACTACTATATTACAATTACAATGTTAACTATAAATTATTGTCATGAGTCAATTGAAAACCAGACTTAGTATCAAGAACTGAAGTAAAGTGTTGCTGTATATGAACGACTACTAAATTACAATTACAATGTTAACTATAAATTATTGTCATGAGTCAATTGAAAACCAGACTTAGTATCAAGAACTGAAGTAAAGTGTTGCTGTATATGAACGACTACTATATTATAATTACAATGTTAACTATAAATTATTGTCATGAGTCAATTGAAAACCAGACTTAGTATCAAGAACTGAAGTAAAGTGTTGCTGAATATGAACGACTACTAAATTACAATTACAATGTTAACTATAAATTATTGTCATGAGTCAATTGAAAACCAGACTTAGTATCAAGAACTGAAGTAAAGTGTTGCTGTATATGAACGACTACTATATTACAATTACAATGTTAACTATAAATTATTGTCATGAGTCAATTGAAAACCAGACTTAGTATCAAGAACTGAAGTAAAGTGTTGCTGTATATGAACGACTACTATATTACAATTACAATGTTAACTATAAATTATTGTCATGAGTCAATTGAAAACCAGACTTAGTATCAAGAACTGAAGTAAAGTGTTGCTGTATATGAACGACTACTAAATTACAATTACAATGTTAACTATAAATTATTGTCATGAGTCAATTGAAAACCAGACTTAGTATCAAGAACTGAAGTAAAGTGTTGCTGTATATGAACGACTACTATATTACAATTACAATGTTAACTATAAATTATTGTCATGAGTCAATTGAAAACCAGACTTAGTATCAAGAACTGAAGTAAAGTGTTACTGTATATGAACGACTACTATATTACAATTACAATGTTAACTATAAATTATTGTCATGAGTCAATTGAAAACCAGACTTAGTATCAAGAACTGAAGTAAAGTGTTGCTGTATATGAACGACTACTATATTACAATTACAATGTTAACTATAAATTATTGTCATGAGTCAATTGAAAACCAGACTTAGTATCAAGAACTGAAGTAAAGTGTTGCTGTATATGAACGACTACTATATTATAATTACAATGTTAACTATAAATTATTGTCATGAGTCAATTGAAAACCAGACTTAGTATCAAGAACTGAAGTAAAGTGTTGCTGAATATGAACGACTACTAAATTACAATTACAATGTTAACTATAAATTATTGTCATGAGTCAATTGAAAACCAGACTTAGTATCAAGAACTGAAGTAAAGTGTTGCTGTATATGAACGACTACTATATTACAATTACAATGTTAACTATAAATTATTGTCATGAGTCAATTGGCTCTTTTAATTAATTTTTATGAATAAAAAAAATACCATAATAATATATGAGAATGGTTCCATAGATTATATGTAAATCCATTACCATAATAATATATGACAGTGGTTTACACAAGTAATGAATCATTACCATAATAATATATGAGTGGTTTACGAAAGTAATAAATTATTACTAGAATATAATAGATGAGAGTGGTTTACACAAGTAATGAATCATTACCATAATAATATATGAGTGGTTTACAAAAGTAATAAATCATTACCAGAATATAATAGATGAGAGTGGTTTACAAAAGTAATAAATTATTACCAATATATAACTGTTCCCTTACTTCCCAGTTATGACTTAGACACTTTCTTAACGAAGAGACAATCTCCAGTGATACGGCTGCGTTGTTAACTCTGGATCTGTAATCAAACATCGTTAATGAACATCCACTGTCTTAACCATAATATATCAAACTTATTAATAATTAACAAAAGTATATAAAAATTATAAATAATTAACGAAAATATATTAAAATATTTGTTTATTGGCAAAAACATTAAAATTATCAATTTGTTGATGAAAATAATAAATAAAAATTATTAATAATTGCATGCATACTATTACGGCATATCTCACAATGTGGGGTAACCGGCGACAGGTGCGGGGGTGTGTAATACCTTGCATGACACGTGTATCCCCACACAACGGGCGGTGAACCTAAATATGCGAGATGTTATTTTTCCTGTTGTATTTTCGATTATCATTAACTGGTTGATTTTTGCGAGAAAATGTGTCTAAAAATTGACAATTTTCATTTCAATGTGACATGCATACAAAGTCACGCGGCGCACAACTAAATTCTGTCAACGAATAAAAACACTAAAATAAGCAAAAACATGACCTGCCCGAACGTCTATATACGAACATATTTCGCTCGGGAATAATACTGCGAAAGATATCAATAAAAACTTGCCCGAATGAGGCTCGTGCTTGACAATACAAGGTAGAAATCCACACCCAAGTGAGACTCGGGAAAACCAGTAAAGTGGTTAATACTTAATCAACAAAAATATATTAAAGTTATGAATGATAAATAAAGTGTTACGTGTTGGCATTATTGCAATGCACGTCGATGGATATTTGAGTGAGAACCGAGTGGTTGCTGCTGGAGAAGTCCTGGGACAAGGAGGCCATGTCAGAGGTACGAAGGGGCAGTGCTCCGAGCAGTGACATGAAACCAGAGACAGCAACACGACCAACACCGGGATCCCTGCAAACATAACCTAACATTAAATTTTATTTATTTATTTATTCAATGTTGCTTCTCGGGCAACTAACAGGTACTATGTCAAATATTAATTTAACACGCACCCAATAACAAGTTGCCACATTCTGGAGACTTACGATATTAATCGTCTCACAGATCCAGACTGAAAACACAATTAAAAACTGTCTCCAACGGGAGACGAACCCGGGACCTTTGGATCAGCAGTCAGATACCCAACCAACTGAGCCACGATGGCCGACTACTAGTTGCAATCTGTGCAATATATATTATTTTGAATCAAGTTTTTCAATGGATAAATGATTCCATTGTTAAGTGAATATGTGATATTAAAAAGTAATCATTTTTTTCTCTACTCCTATGGAATAGCGGAGAGTCATGATTTGTCAATTTTTAAGTGTATTTTTTTATATCAATTTCTCAATGTGTATCATGTGAGTGACCCATTGAGTTTCGCCATGATGTGTTTTTATATACAGTGGAAAGTCTCTTAATGAGCTCATAAAGAGTAATTTGCATAACGAGCAAAAATATGTGAAAAAATTGCTCCCTTAACGAGCGACATTTCGCAGAACGAGTGAAACAGAAAGGGGAAGTCACATAATGTAGGACGCACTTGTGAGCTGGGACTTCTGCGTCATTGCGCCAGTCTCGTCTGTGTTTAGCACTCGTACCGTCAGCACGTTAGTGTCGCATGTGATCACACATTTTTCTAAACCTATGTTCAGACATTATTTGTATTTTTTTTGTGCAAAGTTTAATAACCTTTGCAAAGATGTACCCGAAGATTTTCACATTTTCACCAAATTTTTAAGAGTCGGCTAAAAAGAATGTCTCTAGACAGCTTTTTAGTAAGAAAGAATTAGTTATTTGTCATAACTTAATAAATAATAAGCTAGTTTCGATTTTAAAATTTTTTTTATCCAGGGGGGCATGTCTGGTTCGACCGGCGAAATCAAAACCCCAGTGATTACCCATATCATGGATATAATTATCATATAGAGTTCTATAATATCTAAAGATATTGTAGAACTCCATATAATAATTATATCCACAATATGGGTAATCACTAGGGTTTTGATTTCGTCGGTCGAACCAGACTTGCCCCCCTGGTTGTTATAATTTTTAACAATTTATAAGCATGTAATTTTATTTGAATAAACGTTAAAAAAATATCTCGCATGGAACGCATTAATCGTGTTTTACATTGATTTATATGGGAAAATTAGTTTAGCTTAACGAGTGTTTCACATAACGAACAAGATAAACCAAATTTATTAACTCTTCATTTTTTCCTTCATCAATCCAATTTTTTTTTAAAGGTATATTATATTTTGAAGCTATTTTTAACAAACACTATCGCCATCTATGGAATGATCGAAACTTTTTTATTAACACCATCGATTGAGAAATTGGTCCGTAAACAATGAAAGCAACGATCCTTATACATGAGATGACAACACTGTCGCATAGATGTCTCTCCTGGTGCAGTTCAGGAAAGCGATAAGTCCGTCGAAAAATTCCTTTATCTTACCGATCGCTGAGTTTCGAGTTGAATGTGGGGATTTTTGTGAATTGTATGTTAATTGGTAGTAAATCCTTACCTGGAAAAGAGTCCTTTCCTGCAAAGCATTATAAGGGCGTCCCGTAATGGTAGCGTGCGCACCGATATGGGGACGATCGCCTCCAATATCCGACAGCGCCAGGCTGTCCCGTCCGATTCTTTGGAGTCTCTCTGGTAGCAGAGGCACTCTTCAGCCAAGAGACGGAGCTCGGGGAGACATTGGGACAGAGCAAGACCAGCGTGCCGGTATAGAGCTTTCAACACGTCTACAAATAAATTCATATATTCATTTCAAATATCAGAGGAGAAATACACTTAGGCTAATGGTTCCTTTGTGATATCACAAATGTGTCTCGTCCTTACCTTTCCTTGAACCAGCCTGAGTGACTAATAAGTCCCCAATCCATTGTTACTCTCCACATTATGGAATAGTGGAGAGTCATGATTTCACAATTTTTAAGCATATTTTTTTTACATCAATTTCTCAACGGGTATCATGTAGAGAGTGTATATTTTGAGTTTCATCGTGATGTTTTTGTGTGTATGCCGTATTCCGTATGACGTATGCCGTACACAAATTTGAAAATTTGTGTCCTCTGTACAGCCCAAACCAAAAGACTGATGAACTTCATATTGATACCATATGTGTGAAGTACATAAACTTAGAGCTGATTAGTTTTCCATAGACAACGGTTAATTATTTCTCTATGATTTCATCTGTTAAAACTTTAAAAATGCTCTCACTACATGGAAATTTGAGATATTTTCATTTTGTTTGAATTATTTATGCAAAAAAAAAGAATTTTCACAAAACTGCATTCAGAGTTTGCCAACCTTAAAAGAAAAATATAATATCCTTTCAATAATTATGTTTCTATTAATCGATATTTTGTATGAAAAATATATAGGAGAATTTTTTGTTTGGCTTGAGATATTTTAATTTTTTTTAAATACTTTATACAATATAAGCAATCTTCACATAACTGTATTTAGAGTGTGCCAACCTTAAAAGAAAAAAATAATATCTTTTGAATAATTGAAGGGGTCAAGCGAACAACGTTGCAACCGACAAAATGTAAAAATTGTGAAAACTTAATTTTTGTTTTTAAAAATGTTTATTTATATCAAAATTCATTAATCAAGTGGCATTACTTATTTAATATCAATAATCTTTAAAAAAACTGCATTCGAAGTTGGTCAATGTTAAAAGAAAAACATACAACCGTTTGAAAAACATGTTCATAATAATAGATAATTGTATGAAAAATATATATATAACAAGAGAATTTTTTTATGTTTAGCAATGTTTAGTTACATATTTGATTTCATATTGATATTAGAGTGTAATATTAGCAGGGAAACTTCATTGTGTAGTGGAGAGTTTAGCGTTGGCCACAACTCACTCGTTTTTTATTTGAAAATATGTCATTTTTGAACAATAAAATTACTAATTGTCTTCTCTGCCCTAACGAACGTCTTTTCATTGAATCTCTCTAAACGAAACCTTTTGACCTTGCTTGTACTTCACCTGGATTGATTTTGACATTGGATTGGACCTGCTGATTGGATACTACTGCTGACTGACCCTGCCAGGACCTGGACAAATGCTTCCGCTGTAGTACAACATCACTGCACGACTATTAGCTGGGCGTTCTAACTCTCTCACCTACGGAGGTGATTGTACTAACGCGACCTGGTGATTAGGCAAGCCACCCCCTTTAAAATACTTTCTAAGTGGCACTCGTGAGGGTGTTGGTTGTAGTTTATAAGAAATAAAAGATTAATGTCTGAAATCAGTGTATGCTGATTATTTTTTTAAAAGAATACACCTCAGCAATCAGGGTATGTCTTTTATTTTTCATTAACATTTAAACTATCTAAGCAATTTTTTTCAAAATAATCTGATGTATCAAATATTGAAAAATAGGTAGACTGGCGCCCTCTTAAATTGTGTAAAAAAAAATTAAAAGTATTAGTTACCAGGGACAAGGCTGGGTGCGTGCGTAAGTCGCCTCAGCCCCTGCGAAGCCGCGTCTGGATAGGCCCTGGACAGCCTGGCCAGCAGGACGTGCCCCAGGAGGCGCAGCTCCCCGTGCGGGGATCCGGCGGGGGTGGGAAACCCTGCCAGGCTGGTGGACAGACCGGTGGCGAGGACCAGGAGACCAGTCACACTCATCTGACAGTGTTGTTTGCTGTTAAAATAACCAATAAACTTTTTGCTATCATTAGTTGCGATGATACCTCAGCCTCTTTGATGATCGATCTGGTGAACGTTCCACACTTGCTATTCCCATTCATTCTACTGAATTTCTCAGTTTCTCTTTTGAAGTACAATCAGCAAGACTATGGAACACCTCCTTCCCCACATCCCACAACCTCTATTTCTATCTTTTCTTTATTGTTGTGATTTTACATTTAATAATGTTACCTACGTGTTTATCATTCTGTATTTTTTTTTGTTATAAATTTAATGTACCTACCAATACACTATTTATGGCTTCACATTGGTGATGAATCGAGCTCTCCATAACATTATTATTTTCTATACGATGCTCATGGAATGGTTTGTAATAGGTACCTACCTACTGGATCGAAGCTTTTCTAATAAGCATTTTGAGACATATTTATTAGTCATAAATCTCGATTGAACAATATTGGAAGGAACGTTTTTTGTCTATATTTTTTTCGTACTTGTGTGGGATATTATGGGGACTTGGGGTGTGTGTGGAGTAGCAACGGGACAGTCGTCTTGGGTCGGTTGTTCGAAGCGTGCACGGGAGAAAACCACGGTCTCCACAGATTAGTGATTTTGTATTGTACTAGGGATGTTTCTGTACCAGGGGTGCGTGACCTATTATACATCGGGTTTAAATCTTGACTAATTGATAAAATCTGGGTTCATAATTTGTCTTTGTATTTTGTCCTGACTGGGAAAGAAGGCGAGCCCTCAGGAGATACTCCAGCTGAGTTATATTTTGTTTGGAAATTGTTTGTTGTTTTTTGGGAATGATCTGTCTTCGATTATATTTCATATATCTGTTTGTTTATATCCAGTTTATCAAGAATCACCAGTTGGCAGACAGGAAGTTCGCTTTATTTTTGTGTTACTCAATTTATTTAGTTCCCGTCACAATGCCAATCCTGTTGACAAGTCATATAAAATATTGTTATTTTATAATTGATTAAAAATAAAAAACAACCTAGATGAAAAGTGACATCTGTGGAAGCTGTCATAAATTGATAGTTGTTTAGTTTGGTTCAGAACCATTTGAGTGAAGAAATAAAAGAGTAATTAGACATATGTCGCTCAACTAGAAAATACAAAATTATTTATCTGTTGTTTCTATGCTAGGGTGAATAATTAAAATGAATAAATAATATTGAATGGGGAACAATAAAAAGTTGTAATTAAAAGATAAAGAACAATAGAAAGGCATTTAATTCTAACTTGTATACAGTAAGTACCATTAAGTCTTTAAAATTGTAAATAAAATTTATTGTTTAAAAACAAGTTTATTTAAAAATCAAATCACCCACCATTCAAGAAAATTACTCTCTGGGAAAGAGAGAATTTTACAGGCGACTTTTTCATGTGGTATGATTGTTGACGAACGACCTCAGCAGTTAACACTTTCAAGTAAAAGAGGGGGTATGTTGTGTCATGGACCAGCCTACTGGACCCCGATTACGAATCAAATCCACAGGAAGGTCAGGAGCTGGTAGGTGCAACATGTTTAGGACGAGGTGTGCGCTGAGCTAACAGGCCTCATGCGCAGGCAAACACTCCGAAGCCGGCAAAGTTCAGTATCCCTTCAACTAAAATTTCTTTCACTACACGGTGTAGAGCGTACACCAAAACAAACATCACAGTGTGACCTTGATTAATACTAGCTTTGGACGATAACAAGGGCCTTAACCCAATTAAGATGGGTAGGTACAAGTACTTGCATTACCTACGGACGGACAGTATTTCATGTCACACACAGATTTTTTTAATCTCGTTTTAATTGAATATAATAACTGTAAAAAAATCTAACCATGTAGATATATCATAAAAAGATCAAACATAAACAAAAGATCACATAAACTCAATGAAATTGAACATTTCATAACATAAACATAAGATAAATGAAGAATAATGTTATTGTAGTTATCTCCATATAAAAAAGTACATAACGGCATCAATATTTCACGTGATCCTTCCTGCATTTGATGTAGATAAGGAATATGTGCCGATTGTGTATTGGTAAGGATCAAATTCAAAGCAGAATGTTCAGCGCGAAACAAAAAAATGAACTGGTGCAGTATCCCACTTTCCTACATGCATGTGTATTAGATCCTTACAAAGCGCGGGAGAGTGTGAATTTCGCCGGTCATGTTTAGAGTTTTTAATTTTTTACCAATTTTAACAATTTATTATAATATAATATTGAAGTCATATATATGGGAGTAATATTCATCCAATTTTCGTCTCAATCAAGTATGAATTTACTGAGATATGAAAGTTCAAAATTGTGTATAGCCATGAGGGCATGTATAGATGATGCTCGGCGTTTAGGCACGCGGCCGGTGGGCATCTATACATGACGCTCGTCTTAAAAATGTTGAGATATTAAGAGTGACTAACCTGCTCTCCACCATTGTCTTGATGAGTTGTTCAACGTTGACTGGTTCTGGAAGAGCGTCTGCGCACCACGTGAATTCTGCCCTTCGCTGTTTCTCTATAATGTTACTCAGCATTGCGCTCTTGACAATCTATAGGAAAAACAAGACAAATTATACATTTCAGGAAGAATATATTTAAACAAATAAATGATTAATTTCTTTGTACATATCAAATGTCTCAGCAGAAAAAGTGAGTCAATGATATTGTTTCCATAGCTGGTAGTAGAAAGGGCCAAGAAAGAAATTCATTCACGTGTAAAACCAACTCGTACAAAAATTCATTTATAAACCGAAGTTGCTATTCATATCATGAACTTTTCAACTCAATTGACCCTTTTCATTTATTTTCATTTCAACTCATTGATGCTTTTAAAAAACAAATCTCAGCTGTATTAAACCGGCTCCCTAATTTACTACAGACAAGCACACGCCATATTATATTGATTTTATTTTTTGGTTTGTAAACTACTCATTTCTGGAGATAGGTCATCCGCACATTTATGTTGACAATTAATGAATCATCACACGGTCGTACATGCAGTGCTGTTGTACCTACTAACGCTACATTGATTTTTATGTGACCCCTTCAGTGATGATGTGGCTATATTCTTATTCTTTTGTACTCATGCAGTTATTTTATTTCTCTTGTGTTATTATATGTTTATACATATCGTCGCTTAAGGTCTAACACCGTGTAAGTCAATATCGGCAACTTTACAGTAGAACAAAAAAAACTATTTAAAATTCTTATTACATGTCATTTAAATATACTTTTTTTTTAAATAACTAATTAAAAAGAAACATGCCAACTAACGCGGCTTTGTGTTTTTATATTTCTTCAAATGTCATATAAGAATTTTAGAAAGTCTTTTGCTCTACTGTAAAGTTGCTGATATTGACTTATGCGACGATATGTGTTTAATATGAATTAACTAATCCAACTGTCGATTCGTTCATGAGAATTCAATTCTCTTAATGAATCGACATTATTAAGCCAAGATGCGTGTACGAAGGAAAATTTTGTATGGTGTAGTGGACTTTTTGCAAGCTAATAATACCAACTAGAGGCCTCGCAGCATATATGTTCCCATACATGGATTTACTCAGAATTCGGAGTAGAACATTTTATGTGAGTTTTGTGTGTGTGTGTGTCTGTGTGTCTGTGTGTCTGTCTGTCTGTCTGTATGTCCGTCCCACCCTTATAACTTTTGATCTGCTCAATTTACAGAGCCCAAATTTTTAGAATATATAAACAGTTATAGGCCTACAAAGCTTTTATACTCAGAAGTGTGAATTTTTGTTTCAGTCAGGGGTTATCAACTTTTGAAATTTTGGTTTATTTTTCCATATATCTCAGAAATCATAAAAGCTACAACGCTGAAATTTGGTATAAACATAGACAAATACAAAATCTCAAATTAGTTTTTTCAAAAAAAATCCAGGGTTTCTCAAACATTTTTTATTAAGAAAAATATTTTTTTCATGATAAATTTATGAGTTTAACTGCTTATATTTCCAAATTTTTTTAAAAATATCAAAAAAGCCGAAACACCCCAACTAGACAATTTAATTTTATATAAAAAATATTAACATTGTATTAGCACATCTCAATTTTTTTTTAATAATTTTTATAAAAATTGAATTTAGTGACGACATTGCTTCATACAATTTGTATGGCAATCGCCTACACACAATATCTAAGAAGACTTAATTGTTTGATACTAATCTCCAAACATACATACATACCATCATTCTGTTTTCATATTCTGGGTAGGATCGAAGGACTGACCTCCATACTATCCTATCTTGACATACATACATATGTAGGTACATGTGTTGTATAGAAAATCAAATATCTTAAAATATTAAATAATTTGTATTTATGGGATTATAGTTTGGTACTTATTCTTCAACTATACATACTATCGCTATCAACAGTTGGATCTCATGTGTTACATGCAACTAGTATATAATAGTCTTTAATTGGCTCAATTTATATGTAATTGTTCATATAAAAAAATGTACATAGCTGTTGACTATTTATAAAAATAAAAATACCATTACGGTATTCAATCAATTATGAATTTTTAGAAATTTTGATATGTGGGAATTCTTTAATGATGCGTTTGTAATGTATTTATGAGAGATAATAATGAGTGATGTATGAATGTCTGTTGTTGCCGTGTCGCATACTCTCTGAAGATAAACCGGTGATGTGGCAGAAGAAAACTTGAGGCCCCCGTGGCGAAGAGTGACTCCGAGGGCAGCGAGCCGATGACTGCTTGGCGATGAATGCTCCATGATACAATTACATCTCTATTGGTTGATGTACCGCAGTCTTTCTCAAAGTGGGCGATAACCTTTTGGGCGTTATAGACCTAGAGGGGGGCGTTAAGGGGCCCAGAAAAAAATGGGGGTCGTTGGCTTGGTGTAGGGGGGCGATAGTTGATTTGAAATTTCACTTACTTTATTCAAAACCTACCTACTACTCAATATCAAATAATTAGTTTATATTTCTACCCTGTATGATACTGATGTTTTTGAGTAAAATCGAACCTGATTTCAAACTTGTTAAAAATCATCAAATTCATCCATCTCGTTAGATTAGTTTTAAAACTAAAATTGATTACCTACCTATATTGTTTCTTTTAATTTGATTAAAATATTATATTCTTAATATTATAATAAATTGCTCTCATTGGTAAAAATTTCTAGTTTAGAATGTAAGTTTAAACACCAAAAGCGACCAATATAGCACACTATAACTACACTATAACAATATAGCACACTATAACTACACTATAACTAAATTAATTAAACTTATGAAATTGTGGTTTTTAAGTTCTAGGAGTGTATAAAAAAATGGGGGCGCTGAAAAATAATTTATTTTCAAAGGGGGCGGTAAAAGAAATAAGTTTGATAATCTCTGATGTACCGTGTGAAGATCTCATCTGCGATCTCATTGGCCATTGAAAATGCTGGCTATGTTGAATATAGGGACGCCGCTGATATGTGACAATATATCTAGGGAATTTGATGACAAAATATGTGACATATTGATTTATTGATAACCTACATTTAACAAGTTTTAAATTTTTGAGGATAGATGTGAAACAACAGGCATACAGACGGAGCGTGGCATCTAGAGATGACGTTCTACTTTTAGGCATGGAAACACCTGTCATGTATACATGACGTTCGTCTTGAATAGTTTAAACTATGGCCTCACAAATTTTAGTGAAATGGAGTTGAGTTTTCAAGTTTAAACAAATTTGTATTAATATTTCAATGAGTCTAATAACATGGCAACCCTTGTGTTATTAGGTCTATACATAAATCTAATTTGACTTAGACAGATTTTGATAGTCCATGTGTCATGATATACCTGAAGGCACGCGTCCCTCTGATGTTCATTGGCGAGAAGTATGTGCAGGAGGGTCGGGCAGGACAGAATGGCGGAGGGACGGCGCGCGGCCATCTTTAGAGCGTTGAGCACGTGGCGTGGGACGCACGCGCCGCTGTCACCTCCTCCCGCAAACAGGACACAAGTGGCGTGCGAGCGAAGGGTAACCTCGTCCGAAGCGTCTGTTGATAACAATAATAAGACTTTTATCATTGACTCAATATATCTGATAATAGTTCCATGTGTTGTCCACATGAATTGAGCTTGAAGTTCTATAACGTTCTTAATGGAGACTGAAAAAAACGAGTGGGTTGTGGCCAACACTAAACTCTCCACACCACAAATATTGACAATGAAATATTTTATTCATTCTAAATTTTACTACCAGGAATATAAATTTTCTAACGATAGTATATTTTCATGTTAAGATAGACAAACTATTAATGCCGTATAGTGAAGAATGCTTATGTTGTATGAAATATTATAAAAAAAGCAGATAAATTTTGTTTAAAGGATGCGAGAGCATTTTCAAAATTTTGACACGTGATATCATATGAAGAAATTTATTGTTATTTATGGAAAGCTAATCAGTTCTATGTTCAAGCTCTTTACATTATAACATGAAATCAAATTACTGAACTTTTCCATACATAGAAATTTATCTAATTACATTTTTATTCATACTAAATGTTACTATCAGGAATATAAATTTTCTTCCGATAGTATATTTTTATGTTAAGATAAAAAAACTATTAATGCAGTATAGTGAAGAATGCTTATGTTGTATGAAATATTTTAAAAAAAGCAGATAAATTTTGATATAAAGAACGCGAGAGCATTTTCAAAATTTTGACACGTGATATCATATGAAGATTTTTTTGTTATTTATGGAAAGCTAATCAGTTCTATGTTCAAGCTCTTTACATTATAACATGAAATCAAATTACTGAACGTTTCCATACATAGAAATTTATCTAATTACATTTTTATTCATACTAAATGTTACTATCAGGAATATAAATTTTCTTCCGATAGTATATTTTTATGTTAAGATAAAAAAACTATTAATGCAGTATAGTGAAGAATGCTTATGTTGTATGAAATATTTTAAAAAAAGCAGATAAATTTTGTTTTAAAGAACGCGAGAGCATTTTCCAAATTTTGACAGGTGATATCATATGAAGAATTTTTTTGTTATTTATGGAAAGCTAATCAGTTCTATGTTCAAGCTCTTTACATTATAACATGAAATCAAATTACTGAACTTTTCCATACATAGAAATTTATCTAATTACATTTTTATTCATCTAAAGTAATAAAGCAATCAAAATGTTAGTGTTTGTGTGTGTGTATGTGTGTGTGTGTGTGTTTGTCTCACGCCTTCTGAAAAACCAAGAGCATCTAAAAATCTAATTTATGTGCGAACGTGTACCTGTATACCTGATGCAGTGTCACGCTAAAAATAATGCGATAAAAATGCTGAATTTTAAAAATATTTCAATAATTATTTTTTTCATACAAAATTTTCCAAGTCGTATCTGTCAAAAAAGTGTACATTTTGCACGCATATATCTGTTAGTTTAAAAGTTAGAAGTACGTATTTACACGAAAAAAATTTACTTTCAAGTATAACTTAGCGTTTAAGTGAAAAACATGGTGAATATTTTGTATAATTATAATGTTTAACTTATTTTTAAAGTAAGCGTTTTGTACATAAATGCCGCCATTTTAATATCTTTTCATACAATATTTCATTTTCCTACCGAATGAATATGTTATTGAAAATAATAAACCTTTGAAATAAATATAAATATGAAATAATAAAATGAAACACAAGACATTACAGCAAGTTTTAAGACGTATATTGTAAAAGTCTGTTAATTATTAGTAAAGATATGGGCATAATAAAATTGCATAATTTGTATATAATATTTGATATTTCGGACAATTTTCATTTTTATGGCATCGAACAAACCAATGTAGGTACCTACATATTCAAAAAAAGTCTCAAACCATTTGATATTTTTAACGTATTGGAATGGTTACTATGGTAACGGAAAGATTCTGTTATTCAAATAAAATTTGTTATGAATCGAATTTATTTAGAACATTATTGTAGGTAGGTACCTACCTATTACTATTTACTTACAAATCAACAATATACTGATTTTCTATCGGAAAATTATTTTATTTGTTTATTTATGCATGTATGCGATGTACTCCTAAACCGTTTGTCCGATTAAAATGAAACTTTGGTGAATTGTCGAGCGTATGCCCGGGATGGTTTCTGGATTAAACTTTTTTCTTATTCTTCTTCTTCTTCGTGTATTTTGTCATTTTACCTATGAAGGGGGAACAAACCAATGTAGGTACCTACATATTCAAAAAATGTATCCGAACCATTCGATATTACTTACGTGTTCGAATCGTTTCCATGGCTACAGAAAGAATGTGATATTCAAATAAAATTTGTTAGGAATCGAATTTATTTAGAAGGTTGTTGTAGGTAGGTACCTACCTAATACTATTTACTTACAAATCAACAATAATATACCTATACTGATTTCCTATAGGAAAATTATTTTATTTATTTATTTATCAACAGTTTGTCCGATTATAATGAAACTTTGGTGAATTGTCGAGCGTATGCCCAGGATGGTTTTTGGATTTAAACTTTTTTCTTATTCTTCTTCTTCTTCGTGTATTTGGTCGTTTTACCTATGAAGGGGGAGTATCCTGGGAAAAGAAGGTCCGACTGTCCCTCCATCTCTTCACAGGTCTTCCAGGACGGGTTCTGCATATAAACTTTTTTCTTCTTTTTCTTCAACGTGTACTTGGTCATCTTACCTATGAAGATGAACTATCCTGGGAGATGAAGGTCCAATTTTCCTTCCATCTCTTCGCAGGTTTCTGGATTTAAACTTTTTTCTTCTTCTTCTTCATCGCCTATTTGGTCATTTTACCTTTGAAGGTGGACTAACCTGGGAGAAGAATGTCCAATTTTCCTTCCATCTCTTCGCAGGTATCTGGATTTAAACTTATTTCTTCTTCTTCTTCTTCATCGTGTATTTTTGGTCATTTTACCTATGAAGTTGGAGAATCCTGGGAGAAGAAGGTCCAACTGTCCTTCCATCTCTTCGCAGGTATCTGGGTTTAAACTTTTTTCTTCTTCTTCGTGTATTTAGTCATTTTACCTATTAAGAAGAGCATCCTGGGAAAAGAATGTTCTTTCATCTCTTCGCGGTTCTTCCAGGATGGTTTCTGGATTTAAACTTTTCTTAACCGACTGATGGGACGGGATGTAATGAAGGGAAGGGATGCACTAAAGGGCCTGAAGGGACGGGAGGTATAAAACTGCCTGAAGGGACGGAAGGTAGTGAAGGGTCTGATGGGAAGGGACGTAATGAGGGATTAAAGGGACGGGAGGTACTGAAGGGCCAGAAGCGGCGGGTCCTGGAGTCTAATTCTGTTTCTTCTTAATTTTATGTAGACCTTTAGGGCAGTTTTTATACAAACTATTTCCTATTGTCTAATTCATCTTCTTCTTCTTTTATGTATACATTTGGGTCATTTTTTTATAAAAATTATTTCCTTTAGTCTAATTATTATTCTTCTTCATTTAAGTACGTAGACTTTTGGGAGAGTTTTAATACAAACTATTTCCAATAGTCTTATTCATTTTCTTTTATGTAGACCTTTTGGTCAGTATTTATACAAACTATTTCCAATAGTCTAAATATTCTTCTTCTTCTTTTTTGTAGACCTTTGGGTGAGCTTTTATACAATCTATTTCCAATAGTCTAATTCTTCTATTAGGTATATGTATTTTTACTTATTTTATGTAGACCATTGGAATAGTTTTTTATACAAACTATTTCTTATAGTCTTATACTTATTTTTCTCTTTTTTATTTAGTCTTTTGGGTTAGTTTTAAGTCTAATAGTCTATTGTGCAGAAATATTATTAACGATATGCACACTTGATGAAAATACATATGAAATGAATGGGATATGGGATGTGACGATATAACCTGCACTAGAATCTTTTCAATACTTTTGTTTAATTAAATTTAAACCATTTATATCATCCTATTTTGAATAATTTTCAACACCTAATATTTAAAGAATGGGGGTTGTGGCCATTACTGAACTCTTCACAACATTTATATTCAAATTAAAAACTATTTACTATAGTTCAAGTCTTCTTCTTCTTCGTTAATGAAGACTTTCAGTCAAATTGAGCAAAAATATAATGCACACTTGATGAAAAAATATAAAAACGAATGGGATGTGACCAATACTAGATCTTTTCAGTACCTACGTTTGTTTAATCAAATTTTAACCACATCCCAACATCCAAAATTACTAAATTTTCAATAGGTACACATTACAATTTGTTTTCGATGATAATATTTAAAAATGGGGGTTGTGGCCAAACCAATCTCTTTACAACGTTGATAAACAGTCATATTTAAAACCATTACGCATAGTCCATGCGAGCAGAAATTGTATAAATATTATACTTCATTCACACTTTATAGCAATATATAAAAAAGAATGGGTTGTGGCCATCACTTGAACATTTTACAATACTTAAACTCAATCAAATTTCAAACCACTTTTCATAGTCTGATATTGCAAAATAATTGGGTGACAATATTATAAAAACGATTGCTTTTTCTTTCACAATTTTACATTCTTGGCCAACGGCGGGACATAAAAGCTAGTACTAAATATTACTACCAGGAATATAAATTTTCTTCCGATAGTATATTTTTATATTAAGATAAACAAACTATTAATGCAGTATAGTGAAGAATGCTTATGTTGTATGAAATATTTTAAAAAAAGCAGATAAATTTTGTTTTAAAGAACGCGAGAGCATTTTCAAAATTTTGACACGTGATATCATATGAAGATTTTTTTTGTTATTTATGGAAAGCTAATCAGTTCTATGTTCAAGCTCTTTACATTATAACATGAAATCAAATTACTGAACTTTTCCATACATAGAAATTTATCTAATTACATTTTTATTCATACTAAATATTACTACCAGGAATATAAATTTTCTTCCGATAGTATATTTTTATATTAAGATAAACAAACTATTAATGCAGTATAGTGAATAATGCTTATGTTGTATGAAATATTTTTAAAAAAGCAGATAAATTTTGTTTTAAAGAACGCGAGAGCATTTTCAAAATTTTGACACGTGATATCATATGAAGATTTTTTTTGTTATTTATGGAAAGCTAATCAGTTCTTTGTTCAAGCTCTTTACATTATAACATGAAATCAAATTACTGAACGTTTCCATACATAGAAATTTATCTAATTACATTTTTATTCATACTAAATGTTACTATCAGGAATATAAATTTTCTTCCGATAGTATATTTTTATGTTAAGATAGACAAACTATTAATGCAGTATTGTGAAGAATGCTTATGTTGTATGAAGTATTTTAAAAAAAGCAGGTAAATTTTGTTTTAAAGAACGCGAGAGCATTTTCCAAATTTTGACAGGTGATATCATATGAAGAATTTTTTTGTTATTTATGGAAAGCTAATCAGTTCTATGTTCAAGCTCTTTACATTATAACATGAAATCAAATTACTGAACATTTCCATACATAGAAATTTATCTAATTACATTTTTATTCATACTAAATGTTACTACCAGGAATATAAATTTTCTTCCGATAGTATATTTTTATGTTAAGATAGACAAACTATTAATGCAGTATAGTGAAGAATGCTTATGTTGTATGAAATATTTTAAAAAAAGCAGATAAATTTTGATATAAAGAACGCGAGAGCATTTTCAAAATTTTGACACGTGATATCATATGAAGATTTTTTTTGTTATTTATGGAAAGCTAATCAGTTCTTTGTTCAAGCTCTTTACATTATAACATGAAATCAAATTACTGAACGTTTCCATACATAGAAATTTATCTAATTACATTTTTATTCATACTAAATGTTACTATCAGGAATATAAATTTTCTTCCGATAGTATATTTTTATGTTAAGATAAAAAAACTATTAATGCAGTATAGTGAAGAATGCTTATGTTGTATGAAATATTTTAAAAAAAGCAGATAAATTTTGTTTTAAAGAACGCGAGAGCATTTTCCAAATTTAGACAGGTGATATCATATGAAGAATTTTTTTGTTATTTATGGAAAGCTAATCAGTTCTATGTTCAAGCTCTTTACATTATAACATGAAATCAAATTACTGAACTTTTCCATACATAGAAATTTATCTAATTACATTTTTATTCATACTAAATATTACTACCAGGAATATAAATTTTCTTCCGATAGTATATTTTTATATTAAGATAAACAAACTATTAATGCAGTATAGTGAATAATGCTTATGTTGTATGAAATATTTTTAAAAAAGCAGATAAATTTTGTTTTAAAGAACGCGAGAGCATTTTCAAAATTTTGACACGTGATATCATATGAAGATTTTTTTTGTTATTTATGGAAAGCTAATCAGTTCTTTGTTCAAGCTCTTTACATTATAACATGAAATCAAATTACTGAACGTTTCCATACATAGAAATTTATCTAATTACATTTTTATTCATACTAAATGTTACTATCAGGAATATAAATTTTCTTCCGATAGTATATTTTTATGTTAAGATAGACAAACTATTAATGCAGTATTGTGAAGAATGCTTATGTTGTATGAAGTATTTTAAAAAAAGCAGGTAAATTTTGTTTTAAAGAACGCGAGAGCATTTTCCAAATTTTGACAGGTGATATCATATGAAGAATTTTTTTGTTATTTATGGAAAGCTAATCAGTTCTATGTTCAAGCTCTTTACATTATAACATGAAATCAAATTACTGAACTTTTCCATACATAGAAATTTATCTAATTACATTTTTATTCATACTAAATGTTACTACCAGGAATATAAATTTTCTTCCGATAGTATATTTTTATGTTAAGATAAACAAACTATTAATGCAGTATAGTGAAGAATGCTTATGTTGTATGAAATATTTTAAAAAAAGCAGATAAATTTTGATTTAAAGAACGCGAGAGCATTTTCAAAATTTTGACACGTGATATCATATGAAGATTTTTTTGTTATTTATGGAAAGCTAATCAGTTCTATGTTCAAGCTCTTTACATTATAACATGAAATCAAATTACTGAACGTTTCCATACATAGAAATTTATCTAATTACATTTTTATTCATACTAAATGTTACTATCAGGAATATAAATTTTCTTCCGATAGTATATTTTTATGTTAAGATAGACAAACTATTAATGCAGTATAGTGAAGAATGCTTATGTTGTATGAAATATTTTAAAAAAAGCAGATAAATTTTGTTTTAAAGAACGCGAGAGCATTTTCCAAATTTTGACAGGTGATATCATATGAAGAATTTTTTTGTTATTTATGGAAAGCTAATCAGTTCTATGTTCAAGCTCTTTACATTATAACATGAAATCAAATTACTGAACTTTTCCATACATAGAAATTTATCTAATTACATTTTTATTCATACTAAATGTTACTACCAGGAATATAAATTTTCTTCCGATAGTATATTTTTATATTAAGATAAACAAACTATTAATGCAGTATAGTGAAGAATGCTTATGTTGTATGAAATATTTTAAAAAAAGCAGATAAATTTTGTTTTAAAGAACGCGAGAGCAATTTCAAAATTTTGACACGTGATATCATATGAAGATTTTTTTTGTTATTTATGGAAAGCTAATCAGTTCTATGTTCAAGCTCTTTACATTATAACATGAAATCAAATTACTGAACGTTTCCATACATAGAAATTTATCTAATTACATTTTTATTCATACTAAATGTTACTATCAGGAATATAAATTTTCTTCCGATAGTATATTTTTATGTTAAGATAGACAAACTATTAATGCAGTATAGTGAAGAATGCTTATGTTGTATGAAATATTTTAAAAAAAGCAGATAAATTTTGATATAAAGAACGCGAGAGCATTTTCAAAATTTTGACACGTGATATCATATGAAGATTTTTTTTGTTATTTATGGAAAGCTAATCAGTTCTTTGTTCAAGCTCTTTACATTATAACATGAAATCAAATTACTGAACGTTTCCATACATAGAAATTTATCTAATTACATTTTTATTCATACTAAATGTTACTATCAGGAATATAAATTTTCTTCCGATAGTATATTTTTATGTTAAGATAGACAAACTATTAATGCAGTATAGTGAAGACTGCTTATGTTGTATGAAATTTTTTAAAAAAAGCAGATAAATTTTGTTTCTAAGAGCGTTAGAGCATTTTGACAATGTTGACACGTGATATCATATGAAGAAATTTTATGATATCTATGAAAAGCTAATCAGTTCTAAGTTCAAGCTATTAATATTCTTATATCAATATGAAATCAATGAACTGAACATTGCCAAATATAAAAAAATTCTCTTGTTACATATAAGTTTCATACAAATATCCATTAAATAAAATATAATTTTTGAAACCGTTGAATATTTTTCTTTTAACATTGACCAACTTTGAATACAATTTTATGAAGATTCTTGGTGTTGTATAAATAGTTGAAACCAAATTAAAATATCTCTAATTTCCAGGTCGTGAGAGCATTTTTTCAGTTTTAATAGATGAAATCATAAAGAAACATTGGGAAAAAATGAACCGTTGTCTATGGAAAACTAATCAGCTCTAAGTTTATGGACTTAACACATGTGATATCAATATGAAGTCAATCGGACTTATAGTTTGGGCTGCAGAGAGGACACAAAAAAAAAACAACGTAAATGATGAATTCATAGAGAAGAAATCAAAAGTTGTCTATGGAAAACTAATCAGCTCTAGGTCTTTGCACTTTACACATATGATGTTAATATGAAGTCGATCAGACTTATAGTTTGGGCTGTAGAGAGGACACAAAAAAGATAAATGCTACGGCGTACGGCGTACGGCGTACAGCGTATACGCCATACACACAAACACATCACGACGAAACTCATAGTGTGCATTCTCTACATGATACCCATTGAGAAATTGATGTAAAAAAAATACGCTTAAATTTTGCGAAATCATGACTCTCCCCTATTCCATAGTGTGGAGAGTAAAAAAGACAATTAATGGTTGGCGTCGTCGATGCAACAGGGAGCTATGTGAGATCTATGGAGATCCCGATGTGATCAGTTCCATCAAGATAGGGCTGGTCACATAATTCGACGACGATAACCTCACAAAACGCCTCACACTCTCTGTGCCACGAGGTCGAAGGAGACCAGGAAGTCCAAGGGCTCAATGGATGGACAGTAGGCTGGGCCGTACAATTTTTTTTTCGAATCCGCATATGAAAGGAGTCTTAAAAGTTGCTTATTTGGACACTGTTAATCTAAAAATTAATAAAAAAAATATTCATTACTACTTTTTTTTTACTCCTCACTAACCCAAGGGGATATAGTCGGGGGTTATGATTTCGCAATTTTAAAGGGTATTTTTTTTTTTATTGCAGATTATCAACTAGTATCATGCCGAGATTGTATTCTGAAAGTTTCATCACAATGTATCTGTGTTTGTGTGCTATGTGCAGTCTGCTATGTGCTATGTGCAGTGTGCTATGTACGGCGTGTTCATTTTTACTTTATCGATTATAGACTAAAGTACTCATTCGATTCTATTCAAATTTTGCAAATATATATATCTAATACTCACTTAGACCCCATTAGATTTTGAACCATATATGAATAGTGCTTCTCAATTTTTTTAACTGTTAAATATTTCAAAGTGCCCCCAAACTCAGGAAACTCAAAATTTGAAATTTTTATTTTCAAATTGGTAAAAAGGCACACCACTTTCATAAAATGGCATTGAAGAATTATCAAGTTTTCATAATAAAATATTTAAATAAAAAATAATTTAACAAACTCATTTCATGAAAATGCTGAAAATTTTCCATACAAATTTTGAATACTTTATAGAATGACTTGCTAGTGAGGAGTTTAGTATTGGCCACAACCCACTCATTTTTTATTTATAATTTTATTATTATACGTTGCCATTTTATTAAATAAAAAAAAAAAAGATGAAATGCAGTAAACCATACTTATTGTTACGAAGAATGTTTCTCAAGTAAACCATCTTTCTTATTTTAAATTGTACAACAATTCCCTTCCACGCCAGATATCTTATAGTGCTCACGGTTTGTGTACGAGACAGATGTCTTGGCTAAAAAACGTAAGAGAATGGACTGGGGTTCACAGAGTGGAGGAATTGTTCCGGTTAGCTCATGACAGAGATGACACTAAAAATATTTACATTTTGTACGGACATTATCCAACCAAGGTCAGCAGCTATTGGAATAAAATAATGAAGTAATCATACCGGCCGAAACGAGATTGTCAAGATCGGGGCTCTCCGAATCCTGCATCATGCTCCCCCTGTCCTGCATCTGAGGGTACAGCCGCGAAGTGAAATATTCTCCCAGTCTGAAGTACACCACAGTCGCGTGTTGGTCCTTGCAGAGCCTGAAATGACAGTCAAATGGACGTTGAAAGGGACTCAATAATAACAATTTTATCGAGAAATTTCTATATTTTGTTTCTTTAACCTTTTTAAGACGAGCGTCATGAATAGATGCCCACCGGCAGCGTGCCTAAACGCCGAGCGTCATCTCTACATGCCCTCATGGCTATACACAATTGTGAACCTTCATATCTCAGTAAATTCATACTTGATTGAGACGAAAATTGGATGAATATTACTCCCATATATTTGACTTCAAGACATCTGTCGGTGAATCAACAAAACAATTGTTAAATTATTTAAAAAAATTAAAAACTCTAATCACTGAAATTCATCGATCATCGCCGGCGAAATTCACACTCTCCAGCGCTTTGTAAGTATCTAATACGCATGCGCGTAGGAAAGAGGGATACTGCGCCAGTTCATCTTGTTGTTTCGCGCACAACATTCTGCTTTGAATTCGATCCTTAACAATACAAAATCGGCGCATATTCCTTATCTACATCAAATGCCGGAAAGATCACGTGACATATCGATGACGCCATTACCTTTTTGTATGGAGATAACTACGATAACATTATTCTTCATTTATCTTATGTTTATATTATGAAGTGTTCAATTTCATCGAGTTTATGTGATATTTTGTTTATCTTTGATCTTTTTATCATATATCCACATCGTTAGATTTTTTTTACCATTATTATATTCAATTAAAACGAGATTGAAAAAAAAACTGTGTGCGCCATGCGAAATACTGTCCGTCCGTAGGGAATGCAAGTACTTGTACCTACCCGTCTTGATTGGGTTAATGCACAAACAGTACTGTAGATTAAGGTTTACTCGGGTTCTCGGGTCTTAACATATGCCTCAGATACCTGGACATTAACAGAACACGATGAGAACAGACTGGACACCTTTGAAAGAAAAATACTACGCAGAATATATGGATACAAAAGAGAAAAGCAATCGTGGTTTCACTGGATTCATGAATCCAGGCCCACGAGCACAGCTCACCAGAGTACCAGCCAGAACAGGCGGGCCACATGGGCTTGCGACCATGTATGCGGGATTAAGGGGCCCCTTTATGACTCAAGTCACACTCACCACTCACCCACCAATTTCCGACTGATACTCCACTCCCCTGCGCAACCAAATCCAATAGGATGCGGATAGTGCTGCTTTTACCACCCTATCCAAAAGTTCTTTTATTTTACCTCTTGGGAGACCCAGGTCTTTAAAGTAGGAATATAAAGATTTTGCGGGCAGGCCTCTCGCCCCCACCTCTACAGCATATATGCTTGTGCTAAAGCCATTTTGAACTGTTCTATCTACCAGTTCCTTATACTTGTTTAGTTTGTATTGGTGGTCTTTTGGAATATTTGTGTCCCATGGAACAGTCAGCTCCACATAAATAACTCTTTTCAATGAAAGAGAGTAAATTGTCAAGTCAGGCCTAAAAGACGAGATGCAGATCTCCTTTGGAAGGTTATATCTCTCTGTTCTCGTATCCATTAGGATATTCCAGTCATCTGACTTCCCAATTATTGATAACAACGGTCAAACATGGCGTAAAAGATACAACACCGAGCTCTATGATCTTTACCAGGACATCAGCGTAGTCAAGTTCATCAAGATTAACAGACTACGCTGGTTGGGACATTTACACCGTATGGATGATCTGGAGTTCCCAAAAAGAGCGTTATCTAATGACCCGACCGGTAGAAGAAGTGCAGGGAGATCTAAACTATGATGGATGGACGGCGTTGTCGCAGACTGTCGGGCTATGGGGCAGCAGAACTGGAAGGTGGCAGCCAGCTATAGAGCAGTATGGAGAAGATTCTTGGAGGCAGCTACGACCCATCAAGATGATGATTGACTTGATCAAACTACTTTCAGTTACTTTATATGAAATGTATCAGGTTCGTAAAATAATTGAGTATAGAGAAATAAAAGATTACGTTAATAATTACTATAGTTTAGTTACAACTTCCAAACATACAATATAAATTCACTAAATAATACACATGCAAAATTAACTAATAAATAAAGAGAAGAGATTGGAATTGAAGCGCATCGCCCGAGCGTTCAGTTAAATACTCCCCTAGCGCCAAATTCCAGAAAGATCGATGATTGGAGGCTAGGGGGAGTATGTATACACCTGACAGGGTGGTCACTAGGTGCTGTGCCACCACACATGTCTCCCTTCCTCGTCTTTACCCTCACCGATGTATTCGGAAATTGGTACATTGTAAAATGTAAAGTTGCAAGATGTTCGTCTAACAATGAAAATGGGAAGAGACAACAAGTCTGAAGACCGCCACGTGTGAATATCTTAATTGTTTCGACCAGGATAAACAATCATTGTGAACCAGCAGAATATGAAACATCGGTGAGATCATTTTTATACAGTCCGCTTATCATCAGAAAAAAATAATTTTATGATTGTAATATGACTTACGTTAGAAGCTGATGTATCAGTGGAGGCAAAGACTCGGGTGGTAATGTAACCATACCTCCGCACAGCTTGTTCACGACCAGCAAATGTTCATCCTTCGTTAGTTTTATCTCTCTGAAACAGTTGAATATGTCAATTATAGTCAAACCTCCTAATGTCAACATTATTAACTATAAAACAGTTAATATGTCAATCAAAGTCAATCTTCGCAAAATCAACATTAATTATTTTAACTCTCTAAAACAGTTAATATGTATTTAACAATTAATATGTTAATATGTATGTAACTCTCTAAAACAGTTAATATGTCAATCAAAGTCAAATCTCGCAATATCAACATTAATTATTTTAACTCTCTAAAACAGTTAATATGTCAATCAAAGTCAAATCTCGCAATATCAACATTAATTATTTTATCTCTCTAAAACAGTTAATGTGTCAATCAAAGTCAAACCTAGCAATATCAACATTAATTATTTTAACTCTCTAAAACAGTTAATATGGCAATCAAAGTCAAACCTAGCAATATCAACATTAATTATTTTAACTCTCTAAAACAGTTAATATGTCAATCAAAGTCAAACCTAGCAATATCAACATTAATTATTTTAACTCTCTAAAACAGTTAGCATGTCAATCAAAGTCAAACCTCACAATATCGACAAAATAGTCAAAATTTGAAATAAAGAGGAGAAATTCATTTCTCACACAAGTATTGCTTCTCTGGTCTGGAAACACTGGTAAGTTGGATGAAATTGCCATATGGCGATAAGCTCGCCACTTATGCAGGGTGCAATGAAGTGTTTATTATTATAATTATTGTTAAAAGCCTTTTTTAAATTACATGAACATGGCAGCGAGAGGAATGAGAATGTTCCGACTCCAGGAAAAGTGACACAAGGACGTGACGCAATACTTGGCAAACTCCTCGGTTTGAACTTCGACATCGTAATGTGACACGGTGCCCATCTGCTTCGTCACCAGGCGGATGCATTCCGGAAGGACGTCTTTCCAGCTGAAACACACACAAATCTAAACGATATGACTGACCAGACATCTAAAGTTGAACATTGAACAAATGAATAGGATAGAGAAGCATTAACATTGTTTACTAACAGAAGAAGGGTTTGCGAAAACCCGATATTCATAATAAGGGTGCGGGCAGATGTTGTTCTGCCAGCATTTTATACAGACTTCATTTTATGTATTTCATCTTTTCTTATTTATTTATTTATTTTTTTATTATTATTTTTTTATTTTATTTTTAAATGAATATTTATTAATTTTTGAAAAGGGGTATTATTATTCGCTTTTTATTTTGTAACTTAGTGTATTTTTGTAGAATAGCAGTGTTATTCTTCACATTTAGTTTTAGGAAAAGGAGTGAATTTTTTATAGAATATAAGTGTTATTATTCGAGTTATGTTTTTAGAAAAGGAGTGATATTTTTGTAGAAAAGCAGTGTTATTATTCGTGTTATGTTTTTGGTATAGGAGTGATATTTTTGTAGAAAAGCGATGTTATTGTTTGCGTTATTCTTATTGGAAATGAGTGTAATTTTTGTAGAAAAGCAGTGTTATTATTCACATTTAGTTTTTGGAAATGAGTGATATTTTTGTAGAAAAGCGGTGTTATTATTTGCGTTATGTTTTGGATAAAGGAGTGATATTTTTGTAGAAAAGGGGTATTATTATTCGCTTTTTATTTTGTAAAAGTAGTGTATTTTTGTAGAAAAGCGGTGTTATTATTAGCATTTGGTTTTTGAAAAAGAGTGATATTTTTGTAGAAAAGGGGTGTTATTATTCGAGT
The DNA here is from genome assembly GCA_963576475.1 of Molanna angustata. Classification (NCBI taxonomy): domain Eukaryota; kingdom Metazoa; phylum Arthropoda; class Insecta; order Trichoptera; family Molannidae; genus Molanna; species Molanna angustata. The sequence continues at coordinate 15,161,235 of OY754983.1, forward strand.
TATGCTTTTCGAAAAGGAGTGTTATTTTTGAAGAAAAGTGGTGTAATTATTCAATTTATACTTTTGAATCAGGAGTGTAATTTTTTATGGAAATGCGGTGTTATTATTCACATTATTTTTTGGAAAAGGAGTGATATTTTTGTAGAAAAGGGGTGTTTTTAGTCGCGTTAAGTTTTTGGAAAAGAAGTGATATTTTTGTAGAAAAGCGGTATTATTCTACGCGTTGTTTCTAGAAAAGGAGTGAAATTTTTGTATAAAAGCAGTGTTATTCTACGCGTTATGTTTCTAGAAAAGGAGTGATATTTTTGTAGAAAAGAAGTGTGATTTTTCGCATTTAGATTTTGGAAAAGGAGTGATATTTTTGTAGAAAAGGGGTGTTATTATTCGCATTGTATTTTGTAAAAGTAGTGTGTTTTCGTAGAAAAGCAGTGTTATTATTCACATGTAGTTTTTGGAAAAGGAGTGATATTTTTGATGGAAAGGGGTGTTATTCTACGCGTTATGTATTTAGAAAATGAGTGATATTTTTGTAGAAAAGCAGTGTTATTATTCGCATTTAGTTTTTGAAAAAGAGTGATATTTTTGTAGAAAAGGCCTGTTATTATTCGCATTATGTTTTTGGAAAAGTAGTGATATTTTTGTATAAAAGGGTTTTGTTTTTGGTAATAGAGTGATAGTTTTGTAGAAAAGGGGTGTTATTATTCGCATTTCGTTTTGAAAAAGAGTGATATTTTTGTAGAAAAGGGGTGTTATTATTCGCGTTATTTTTTTGGTATTAGAGTGATATTTTTGTAGAAAAGGGGTGTTATTATTCGAATTATGTTTTTCGAAAAGGAGTAGTGTTTTTGTAGAAAAGGGGTGTTATTATTCACGTTATACTTTTGAACAAGGAGTGTAAATTTTTTATGGAAATGCGATGTTGTTATTCACATTATTTTTTGGAAAAGGAGTGACATTTTTGTAGAATAGCGGTGTTATAATTCACGTTATGCTTTTTGGAAAAAGGTTGATATTTTTGTAGAAAAACGATGTTATTATTTGTGTTATGTTTTTTGTAAAGGAGTGATATTTTTGTAGAAAAGGGGTGTTATTATTCGCATTATGTTTTTGGAAAAGAAGTGATTTTTTTGTAGAAAAGCGGTGTTATTCTATGCGTTATGTTTCTAGAAAAGGAGTGTTATTTTTGTAGAAAAGCAGTGTGATTTTTCGCATTTAGATTTTAGAAAAGGAGCGTTATTTTTGTAGAAAAGGGGTGTTATTATTCACATTTAGTTTTTGAACAAGAGTGATATTTTTGTAGAAAAGGGGTGTTATTATTTGCATTATGTTTTTGGAAGAGGAGTGTTATTTTTGTGGAAAAGTAGTGTGATTTTTCGCATTTAGATTTTAGAAAGGGAGCGTTATTTTTGTAGAAAAGGGGTGTTATTATTCACATTTAGTTTTTGAACAAACATGATATTTTTGTAGATAAGGGGTTTATTATTCGCGTTATGTTTTTGGAAAAGTAGTGATATTTTTGTATAAAAGGGGTGTTATTATTCGCGTTATGTTTTTGGTAAAGGAGTTATATTTTTGTAGAAAAGGGGTGTAATATTCGCGTAATGTGTTTGGAAAAAATGTGATATTTTTGTAGAAAAGGGGTGTTATTCTTCGCGTTATGTTTTTCGAAAAGGAGTGATATTTTTGTAGAAAAGGGGTGTTATTATTCGCATTATGTTTTTGGAAAAGGAGTGATATTTTTGTAGAAAAGCAGTGTGATTTTTCGCATTTAGATTTTAGAAAAGGAGCGTTATTTTTGTAGAAAAGGGGTGTTATTATACACATTTAGTTTTTGAACAAGAGTGATATTTTTGTAGAAAAGGGGTGTATTTTTCGCGTTATGTTTTTGGAAAAGTAGTGATATTTTTGTATAAAAGGGGTGTAATTATTCGCGTTATGTTTTTGGTAAAGGAGTGATATTTTTGTAGAAAAGGGGTGTAATATTCGCGTAATGTTTTTTGGAAAAGTAGTGACATTTTTGTATAAAATGGGTGTTATTATTCGCGTTATGTTTTTGGTATTAGAGTGATATTTTTGTAGAAATGGGGTGTTATTATTCGAGTAATGTTTTTGGAAACAGTGATATATTTGTAGAAAAGCGGTGTTATTTTTTGCGTTATGTTTTTAGTAAAGGAGTGATATTTTTGTAGAAAAGGGGTGTTATTATTCGAGTTATGTTTTTCGAAAATGAGTGGTATTTTTGTAGAAAAGGGGTCTTATTTTTCACGTTATACTTTTGAAGGAGTGTAAATTTTTATAGAAATGCGGTGTTATTATTCACATTATTTTTTTGGAAAAGGAGTGGCATTTTTGTAGAATAGCGGTGTTATAATTCACGTTATGCTTTTTGGAAAAACTTTGATATTTTTGTAGAAAAACGATGTTATTATTTGTGTTATGTTTTTGGTAAAGGAGTGATATTTTTGTAGAAAAGGGGTGTTATTATTCGCGTTATGTTTTTGGAAATGGAGTAATTTTTTTGTAGAAAAGCAGAGTGAATCTAGGCGTTATGTTTCTAGAAAAGGAGTGTTATTTTTGTAGAAAAGCAGTGTGATTTTTCGCATTTAGATTTTGGAAAAGGAGTGTTATTTTTGTAGAAAAGGGGTGTTATTATTCGCATTTAGTTTTTGAACAAGAGTGATATTTTTGTAGAAAAGGGGTGTATTATTCGCGTTATATTTTTGGAAAAGTAGTGATATTTTTGTATAAAAGGGGTGTTATTATTCGCGTTATGTTTTTGGTAAAGGAGTGATATTTTTGTAGAAAAGGGGCGTGTTATTCGCAGAATGTGTTTGGAAAAAATGTGATATTTTTGTAGAAAAGGAGTGTTATTCTTCGCGTTATGTTTTTCGAAAAGGAGTGATATTTTTGTAGAAAAGGGGTGTTATTATTCGCATTTAGTTTTTGAACAAGAGTGATATTTTTGTAGAAAAGGGTGTATTATTCGTGTTATGTTTTTGGAAAAGTAGTGACATTTTTGTATAAAATGGGTGTTATTATTCGCGTCATGTTTTTGGTATTAGAGTTTTTTTTTTGTAGAAAAGGGGTGTTATTATTCGAGTAATGTTTTTGGAAACAGAGTGATATTTTTGTAGAAAAGCGGTGTTATTTTTGTTGATATGTTATAAAAATATAAAAATACTTGGTTATAGTTCTATTGCATTTATTGGATTATTGACGCGTTTCGTGCAAAGCACATCATCAGAATATGGTGTTATTTTCGCGTTATGTTTTTAGTAAAGGAGTGATATTTTTGTAGAAAAGGGGTGTTATTATTCGAGTTATGTTTTTCGAAAATGAGTGGTATTTTTGTAGAAAAGGGGTCTTATTTTTCACGTTATACTTTCGAAGGAGTGTAAATTTTTATAGAAATGCGGTGTTATTATTCACATTATTTTTTGGAAAAGGAGTGACATTTTTGTAGAATAGCGGTGTTATAATTCACGTTATGCTTTTTGGAAAAAGTTTGATATTTTTGTAGAAAAACGATGTTATTATTCGTGTTATGTTTTTGGTAAAGGAGTGATATTTTTGTCGAAAAGGGGTGTTATTATTCGCGTTATGTTTTTGGAAAAGAAGTGATTTTTTTGTAGAAAAGCGGTGTTATTCTATATGCGTTATGTTTCTAGATAAGGAGTGTTATTTTTGTAGAAAAGCAGTGTGATTTTTCGCAATTAGATTTTGGAAAAGGAGCGTTATTTTTGTAGAAAAGGGGTGTTATTATTCGCATTTAGTTTTTGAACAAGAGTGATATTTTTGTAGAAAAGGGGTGTATTATTCGCGTTATGCTTTTTGGAAAAAGTTTGATATTTTTGTAGAAAAACGATGTTGTTTTTCGTGTTATGTTTTCGGTGAAGGAGTGATGTTTTTGTAGAAAAGGGGTGTTATTATTCGATTGATGTTTTTGGAAAAAGAGTGATATTTTTGTAGAAAAGCTGTGTTATTATTCAAGTTATGTTTTTCGAAATGGAGTGCTATTTTTGTAGGAAAGGGGTGTTATGCTTCGCGTTATGTTTTTAGAAAAGGAGTGTATTTTTATGGAAATGCGGTGTTATTATTCACGTTTTACTTTTGAACAAGGAGTGTAAATTGTTATAGAAATGCGGTGTTATTATTTGCGTTATTTTTACTGGAAATGAGTGTAATATTTGTAGAAAAGGGTAGAAAGGGTTTTTGTTAAACTACCTAGAACAGATTTGCAATCATTGTGTAAAATCTGTATGAGAGATACACAGTCGTTGATCAACTGATCTGCTACACAGCGTTTATTGGTAACGTTTTTGCCTACACAGGTGTTAAACGGTCGTGTAACTTTTACAACACGTTTACTAGTAAAACTGTATATACATATATATTGTATATTGAAGAATCTAGAGTATTCATCATCGCTACTACAACCTTCACTAACAATATTTAGACAATGAAACTTCGCAGAAAGAAAAAAACGAGTGTTGTGGCCTACGCTAAACTCCTCACTAACAAGTCAGTCTATAAAGTATTCAAATTTTGTAATGGATTAATATTCAGCAGTTTCGTGAAATCATTTTGTTAAATTATTTTTTATTTAAATATTTTATTAAGAAAACTTAATAATTCTTCAATGCCATTTTATGAAAGTGATGTGTCTATTACCAATTTGAAAATAAAAATTTTAAATTTTAAGTTTCCTGGGTTTGGGGTCAAACCAAGCGGATAGAACCAAGCACCACTTTTCTACTTTCTCTACTTTTTTTTTAGTAAAAATGAATATGTCCTTTTGTCAAACAAGTACATATACATCTTCCTACGTTTCCTAAAATAAGCATAATGCTTGTGCTATAGGTGAACGTAATTGGTCGAGGCAGGATTCGAACTAGCGACCACTGGATTACTAACCCAATGCACTAACCACTCTGCCATCGACTCATCTAATATTAATGTAAGAGGTTTCAACACATCTAGACAAATAAATAAAGTTATTAAATATTTTTTTAGCTGCAAGGAATTGCCTTAACACAATGTATGTGTATCATTTTGCCGCCAAACTGTGCTACAAAGCGGTCATATTTCAGATTTTAGGGTCAAATTAGGCTTTATGTAAAATAGCTATATCTTTTGAACTATTGGGTGTTTTACAAAGAAAATTTTAGTGGCATATTATAAAATTATCTTATTTATATAAAATCACAGTATTTTTTCATTCCTAGCTTCCTTTTCATCCATGCATCGTCTCATACATACTCGTCGATTTTTCAAGCTTCTTATGTTTCCTTCTTTCAAAATATCTTTCACATGGTCATGCCATCCCTTTCTGGGGCGACCCCTGCTATTCACTTCACCTCTTACTTCTTCTTCGATGGCGCTACAGCCCAAATTGAGCCTTGGCCTCCAATAACTTTCGCCTTCATCCAATCCTGTCCTCTGCTGCCACTTTCCAGCTCCTCTCCTGGAGAAGCTGAGCCGCATCCTTTCTGACCTCATCTTCCCACCGCAGCCTTGGTCTTCCTACCCTTCTTCTCCACTTCTGTATAGGGTTCTCGTATTCCAAGTAGCGATTCTCAGGTCCTTATTTCAATTGCCAGGTATTTTCCGAGTTACAGTAAGTGTCCGAGGCTCTGTACTCGGTTTCGTAATAGGGTCTTTTTACAGGGAGGGGTTATTGGCCTCTCGCCTAACCCCCAATCTGGAGGACCAAGGTTTTTCTGTAGGGGTTTTCCTTCCCTTAGCTGGAGGGTTCCAGTTTTGTGGCGCCGGAGACTCCCCATCGCCCTCTCGCTGTCTGCTATGACCTAGACAGGTCACATTGCCCAGGGTTCGTGACGTGGACACTAGCGAGTCGGACTTGCTGGTATTGTTGCTGGTGTTCTGCAACATGGCGTTTCTCGGCACTTATTGATACCCACCCTCCAGCAGAGAAGGCACCACCGAGGCCCTACCAACCATTCGAACCCCCTCCACCTCTTACACCCAAGTATAAATTTTTTCGTCAGTCGTTCATCGTTGATTCTTTCAATATGTCCAAACCCCCTCAAGGCATTCACTTTCATTTCACATTCATATATTAACTATTGAATTGAACCTGGTGTGAAGGTCGGAATTGTCTCTGATGGAATCTATGCAGTCGGCAGCGAGTGTTGCCAGATGAGCTGGCCGAAGACGTGGCAACTCCAACAGCAGGAGCATCAATAGAGACCGAACGCGGGACGCCAACACATCCTCACTCTTAAGACAGTACAATACTTTCTGCATTACCTAGAAAAGTATATCAATTCAATTACCACATAATATGTACATGTTTAAAAATGGACTTTACACAAGCTGAGCAAGTGAATAGTGCTGTGAGATCAGAGGGGCGAGTCCCGTCAAACAGTGGAATCAAAATCCTCATGATAACCCATATCATGGATATAATTATCTCATGGATTTGGATAAGATCTTAAATATTTTTTAGTTTTTACTCTTACCCAAGGGGATACAGTGGGGAGTTATGATTTCGCAATTTTTAAGGCTATTTTTTTATTGCAGATTATCAACTAGTATCATGCTGAGATTGTATTCTGAAAGTTTCATCACAATGTATCTGTGTGTATGTGCTGTGTACGGCGTGTTTATATTGATTATAGACTAAAATACTTATTCGATTCCTTTCAAATTTTGCATATTTGTATATCAAATACTCGTACAGACCCCTTTAAATTTTGAAAGATATCTGAATAGTGCTTCTCAATTTTTTTAACTGTCAAATATTTCAAAATTACACCAAGCCCAGGAAACTTAAAATTTGAAATATTTAATTTCAAATTGGTAAAATGGCACATCATTTTCATAAAATGGCATTTAAGAATAATTATCAAGTTTTCATAATAAAATATTTAAATAAAAAAATAATATAACAAACTCATTTCATGAAATGCTGAATATTTTCCATACAAAATTTGAATACTTTATAGAATGACTTGTTAGTGAGGAGTTTAGCGTTGGCCCACAACCCACGAGTTTTATAATGTGAGGAATTATTTTTTTGAATTAAACCAATGCTAGGTATATTATGAGAGCATTGAAACATAAAAAATAAGAAACGCTTGGTCATCAACGCTATCGCCATATCGGCTCGGTTGTTATCCCAATTGAAATACTATAATTGATAGCTGTTGGTCTCCCAAAGAATTGTAAAATAAAAAAAATAGCACCTGAGTAGGAAGGTTGGGAGTAGTAGGAGCGGGGTTTGGGGGAATTCCAGTAGAGGAACGATTGGTGGGGTTTCGAAGGTAGTTGTAGCCTTCCGGGTATATGGTGCAGATCTGCTCTCACGTTATATTGAGTTGTATTTATTATATCTATACCTTATACTTTCATTTGTATAATAAAGTGTATTCATTTACATACGCATGCTATAACTCAAAGTAAGAGTTATCACAGTATATAAATACGATCATTAAATATTTGAGTTAAATATATTTGAGTTACTACCTTCAACTTTTTTATTTGACACGAGCCATCTCTCATTGCAATAAATAGTTTTTCTAATATCTCTGGACCAGTGGATGACAAAAGCTTTGAAGCCACCAAACATTCTAGCTGAAAATTTTATAATTCATCCATTAAATTAAATTAGATTATATTTCGTTTTCTTTTAAAGACATATTTATTTTATTTATTTATTTGAAATAAAATATAACAATAAATCAATTTACAATACTTATATAGCATACACAAAAATATTTTATTTATATTACCCCCCAAAAAGAGTTATTACTCGTGCTTTGGGGGGGATTCTTAGATAAACAAAAAATTAATCTTCATTATTATCATAATTAATCAAAAAATAATAATATACACAATATCAAAAGAAAAAATAACAGAAAAAAACATACAATTAAAATACATAAAATATTCAATAAGTCAATGAAGAAGTTATAAAACAAAAAGAGACTTAACAGCATTTTTATAGTTTTAAAAATCAGTTGTACTTAATTTATATTTACCGTTCAGCTCATTAAACCATTTAACACCTTGGTATGTATAATGGAGCTGGCCGGTAGTTGTTTTTAGTAATGGTATATCAATGTTGGTCTCTCTTCTTGGATGCTTTCTTGAATTAGAGGTTGGATATAAAGTACTTATGAAATGGTCTTTAAATATTTGATAAAGAGAGGCTCTTTTAAAAAGTGAATTCATGTTGAGAACATAAAAATCTTGATAAAGTTGGTTTGTTGGATAATCAAAAGGTTTCTTAAGGATGATTTTAATAATGGTGTTTTAAATTAGTTTTGAAATATGCTTGCATAGGACAGCAGCAGGTATTAAAAGGAAAATTTACTATCGAAAGTTTACGATAATCATAAATAAAGATTAAAAGTCTTACTAATTAGTGTGTTGTAAAAGTTACACGACCGTTTAACACCCGTGTAGGCAAAAACGTTACTAATAAAGGCTGTGTAGCAGATCAGTTGGTCAACGACTGTGTATCTCTCATACAAATTTTACACATCTCTTGCACTCCTGTTTTAAGTAGTTTAGTAGTGTTTTAAGACAAATTTCATCTATCACTAGCAGACCTGACAGACGTTGTTCTGCCCGAACTATTTGCGAAACAAAAAATATATATGTAACATATATTTGAATCATATGGATGTTATTATTCGCTGATCAAACTTACATTTTCTTGTTCGATGAGCTGCTAAACACTTTGAGGTTAGATTGACTGTCATTTCGTATATAATTGCAATACATCATACAATATGGTCAGATTTCTTAGTGTTGTCAGATGGAAAAAACTAAATATTGCTAATTCAACATTAGTGCCACCTATTATAATTTAAAGTTATAAAAAATCATGTTTTTTATTTTCCTTTTATTATATTAATGTTTAAAATTCCCAGCCAGCCGATGACAGGTCGTAAGCCCTGTAGGTGCCTTGATTTCCCGGTTCTCCTACAATAAATATTCCAACTTCGTCTCTATTGAGATAATTAAAAATCTGTTAAAAAATATCTTTGACTCTCGACAGGGAAAAAAATCCAATGTTTGCGCATATGCAATAATAAAAATATTCGTTTAAAATTCCATTTTGTGAATCTAAACCATTCAAAGACTCACACAAACACACATAAAAAATTTCATCAAAATCGGTTTAGCTGTTTAGGAAGAGTACAGTGACATATTAAAAGCAGTATGAAATGGAAATTACATATAACTACTACTATTGAACGCCTTAAAAAGCTAATTTTTATTTTTCTGAGACTAAGAAATATACTTCAAACAAACTTGCTTAAAACAATATATTTTTCATTATTTCAATCCATCTTACAATATGGCATTATATGTTGGGGGGGAGCTTTTAAAACCACTTTAGTGCCTTTAGAAGTTTTTCAAAGAATCATTATTAAAATTATATTAAAAAAGAGATTTGATTATCCAACTATTAATTTATTTCAAGAATTTAAAGTTTCAACTGTTGAAAATATCTACAAAAAAATCTCATTGTTCCAAATTCATAAAGATATTCTTACAAATTCAAACCAATTGTCATTTTCTTTAAGCAGCAGAATAAATTCACAAGGATGTATTACCATTCCTCTTTTACGTACAACTGCCTCACAACATTTCTATAAGTATAAAGGTACTAAGTGGTTTAATGAACTCCCTTTGAGTCTTAGACTCGAAAAAAATTATAGTATTAAAAAATTGTAAAATTAAAAAATTGTACTGATTTATTTATTTATTTTTTGTTATTTCATTCTTTTTTTGTGTAGCTTCATATTTTTTAGTAGATGTACAATGTTTTGGTAAATGTAATAATATTAAATAGATACTCCCCTCTTTTAACACGAGATTTTATCTCAATTAAAGAGGGTTATTATGAATTATATGATGGAAATTGTATACCTTTTTAAATTATGATTTATATGTGAACATTGTATTGTTTTTGTTAAATAAATAAAAAAAAAAAAAAAAATATATAAACGTACAGAAGAATTATGTATATAAAGATAAATCAAATTTGATTTTGATCTACATGTTTATATTGTTATATCTTGAAATAATATGATGAAAAATCTTTACAAATTACTTTATTATCAATTTTTATGCATTTGAGGAACGAAAAGTTGTTGAAATTTTAATATCTACAAACATATTGTATGATGAAATTACTCGGTATATTTTCCATATTCCTATCTTAAAATGTGATAAACATATGAAAATATTAACCAAGGCAAACGTCAATATTAGAATGGCAGATGGCTTCAAACTGGATTGGCGCACATGGAAGTCACTGAACAGATTGGGAATGGACATAGGCAGATCTAAAGACAATTTAAAGACATGGAGGATCCTAACGGATGATCACTGTCTCTCGTATGAATGCGGCGTGCCGCAGACCACAGGCAATCTCCAAGACTGCCCTGCTAACTGCTCATGTGAGGACCAAAGAGTATATAATACCTTACGGATAGTGAGGACCTGCTACTCTGTAGCGGTCGACGTTGCCAATTATTGGTCAGTGTTTGATTGCTGCTGACACAAGTTTAGACTGAAAATATGACGAGAAGCTAGCTAGGCTAAAATAAATACCAATGCGCATGCGCGCCAAACTATTCCCGCTGCATTGTCAATTGTCAACCTATGTCTGTGAGTAGCGTCTAGTACCGGCTCTTCTTTTCTGCATTCTTAGGTTAGGTTTAAGTTTGTCTATAATAATAATAGCGACTCGCGTGAGCGAGTTGCTTTATAAATTTAATTATAAATTAAATTTATATATTCTTTTAATTTTTTGCATTTAATTTAAAAATTCACAGCTCATTTGACTTAATACTACGAGATCTCAACCAATCAGAGAGCCAACCGGAATGAACAGAATGCGGATTATGTGCGGATTGTAGACTCTATCAAAGAGTATATAATACCTACTGGACTCTAGTATCAAAGAGAATATAACCTACGGATATCTAGTAATAAGAGTATATAATACCATAAGGATATCTAGTATGTCTGTGTCTGTGACCTGTGTCGGTGTTAGTGGAAATCATTTGGCGCGCATGCGCATTGGCATTTATTTTAGCCTAGCTAGCTTCTCGTAAAATATGTAGGCATTTTGGATTTTTTTTCGACACTTCTCGTTTCCGTGACATATTTATACCTACTTATAAACGTAATTTATAAACTAAACAGAAAAATCAGATAATTGTAGCTCGTAATAGTTCTGTAAAAATTAGAATAGTAAATAATAAATACAATTCAATGAGTAAATAAGCAATAATATACCGTTCCAATTTCAATTGTTTCAACATATTTATCGAGGTCCTTTAAGTTTTTTTTTTCACGAATGATTTCTTTCAATCTGTCAAACACTTTACTAACATTTTCTTTGCTCATTGTAATTAATGAATCTTTAAAATAAAATGAAAAACACTAGAATCTTGGAAAAGCCGAAATGACTAGAATTGGAATAAAGTTTTCCAATTTTGAGTTTTGACAGTTATGAAAACGGCGGGCTGATAAAGTCATAGACAGTCATAGACGTTTTAAAACTTTACATACAAAAAAATACTTAATCTTTGACCGTTATTCAGGGTTTAAAATTAGTTATCTTAATTTATGTCTTTTGTATATTTCTCTTGACTTTTGTTAGATGTGTTATAGTTTAGATATGGCCAGATAGGGAGACAAAGAAGAAAGAATTGGGGAAACCATATGGATAGAATGGACTCATAAAGATTACCAAACCTTGCCCTACATTAAATACCAGAGGGAAGAAGGATGCTTGAAGACCCCCCAAAAGGTGGAGAGACAGCTCGGAGTCCACATCACAAGAGGCAGCAAACTATGCGCAAACAGGCCCTAGTGAATAGATTTCCATCTGTCAAAAAATTTTAAGGATTTTTTTTGCAATATTTAAGAAGTACTTACACAATGGACTATTATTCATTTGCAAAAGAAGTTGCCCCTGATGGCTCAGATTGGTACTATCCATCATCGCGATATTTCGTGTATTTTGTATGGAAAATGTTGTTGATACCATGTAAAATATTATAATAATATTAGCAAGCCTTATTTACTTCAAAAAACAAATAGATCCCGATAAAAAGCTATGTACCTTCACTGTCCTTAACATTTAAAGCGTCAATACTAATAATATTTAAATAAAAACCCTTGAAATGGATGTCCTACATCGGACATGATACAATGTTTATTTTATATTTAACTAGTAAAATCTGACAGACGTTGTCCTGCCTGTTTAATTATTTACCTCCAAATATATAAAAATGATTGATCGGTATGTTTCATTTTTATTATTTAACATTATTTTCTAGATTCGCTAATTATAATTCCGTATTTTTATTCCCTTCCATCCTTACAGTCCCTTCATTCCCCTCCGTCCCTATTCATTCATTCATTTCATTTACTTATTCAAACAAAAAACTTTTGCCATTATACCATTTTTATATAAGATACCATTTTTTATATAAGTATCGATACTTATGCAGGATTTTTTTCAAATTTTTTATTGATTTATGTATTTATTTATTCACTTATTTATTCATTTATTTACTTATTCGATCATTGATTTATTTATATGTTTCTTTTTTATTTAAAATTATCTTCATTTATTTATTCGACCATTGATTTATTTATTTTATTTTTTTAATTTAAAATTTTATTGCAATACCAAATAGATCATTTTTCAAAAACTTTTGTGCGTTAAATAATTGAATTAAACTTCAAACACGTTTTCTGTTATGCGCTGAATGAATCCCTAAAATTCAATGACAATCCCAAATAGATCATTTTTGTGAATTCTTGTGTGAGATATTAAATAAATAAATAAATTTTAATTCATAAAACTTCTCGTGTGCTCACTGAGTTTCATTTCAATACCAAACTTATTTTTTGTGTGATATCGAATAAATAAATAAATAAATTATAATGTATTAACCTTCTCTGGAATGAGCTGAACAAATTCCCAAAGTTTCATCGCAATCGTATGGTTGGTTTGGGAGTCCATCGCTCACATACAAACAAACAAATATACATACATCCATTTTTATATATATAGATGTATTTTGTAGATACATTATTGCAGATCAAATATCTAATGCTCATATCAGGGATGGCGAACCCAGGGCACGCATGCCCGAAACGAGCACGTTTGAGGACGGCACACAAACGATTTCAAGTTCAAATTTTAATTATTTACCATTTTATAAATTTAAATTCTGATCTAACTATAGTTTTATTAATATTCAAGTATTTCACGAGATAAACGACAGTCTTTTATTATTTTACCGTGTCAAATTCAAACAATTTACGGTGAATCGGCGAGATTTTCATCGGCGAACATTCACCGAAAAATGTTATTTATTTTTTATATCTTCAATTTTGAATTTTTTTACTGCATGGGTACGCTAGACAATCGAGAAATAATATTTGGTAATTTTGGCACGCGGACCCAAAAAGGTTCGCCAACCCTGCCCTATATTATGGAGGATGAGAAAAATATGAATTGTTACATTTAATCTCTGGGGGGGGGGGGGGGGGGGGCAGCTTGGCAACGCCCTTGATTTTCATTACAAATTAATAAGATAATGCTTTTGAGTTATTGACTGCACTTATAGGACTACATTTGTCTGTAGGGGATAACTTCAAAATACTTGGAGTGGAATAACGTTAATGGGAGAAATTAAGAAGAATGTACTACGAAAAACATATAAAACAGTAGTTGACTCTAGAGTTATGGGACATGACAGTAGCTGTGAGGCACCGGCTTAGAATAGTGCTTCCACTCTTTTCTATTATTGTTTTCGAGTGTCCCGTAAGAGCCGGGTAATCGAAAATACATCAGGCAACAATAACATCTGACATAGTTCAGCAATGAGGTTCACCACCCTTTCTGAATGTAGTGCCTTTTTAGGTGAGACGAGACTGGTGTGTGGGCATACACAGATGTGTTGTGCTCCCTTTTATAAGGCAATGCACACCCCCACACCTTTCGCTGGTTACCCCACATTGTGGGATATGCCGTGATCGTAAGAGGTAAGAACAGATAGACAATATTTGGTTTCATAAAAGAAAAGTTGTGTCCTGCCCCCCTAGACAATGTGTCATTTAGCTCAAGAAAAGAAATAAGAAAAGATCACTCGATGTATCCATACATTGAGTTATCTTTTTTTGAGCTAAATGACACATTGTCTAGGGGGGCTGTGTCTTTCTACCCTTGCTTCAACGCCATACATCACTATTGATTACCTATGTTTTATAAATTCTCATTAAACTGTCAATGACTATATTTTAGAGCACCAGAGAAGATTGCTGCTGCCTTGTTGACATGAATATTTAAACAGATTAAAATAGTTAAAATATGGGGGGAAAAAATTATGTTGTCTATGGGATCGTTCTTAAATAAAATGCATATTTTTTAATAACAAGTACATTTTTATTAGCAAGAAATATAAACAGTTCACCTTTAAAAATTTTTTTTTGTCAAAATTATAAATATTTTATTTACAATAATTGCTTAGCATAATCTTATTATAATATAAATGCTAACTATATAATATAAATAATAATATTAGTCCATCATTTTTCAATTCCCCGATATTGATATAATAGTCCGACTTCTAATAAGAAAAATTCCAAATGTAATACACAGCAGAAAACGCACAGTACCAAAAATGTCCATTTATTTATATTTGTAGAAGAATAAATACACGCTAGCCACTACAAAGAGAATAAATATGTTTTTATGTTGGGGACATGAGGTAGCCTTGCTGCCAACCAAACATAGTCCTCAGTCAGGTCACTCATACAATGAAGTCATATAAACGGAAACATTAAACCTACAGTGGTGACCCCAATGTGAAGAAAAAATATTCAAGAATGGTCGATTCGTTCAAGAGAATTTATTTCACAGCATATAATGTTCTATGCATGGATTTACTCAGAATTCAGAGTATAACATTAAGTGTGTTCGTGTACCCCCCCCTTATAACTTTTGATCCGCTCAATCCACAGAGCCCAAAATTTCAGAATATAAAGATAGTCATAGGCCTACAAAACTTTTATACTCAGTCTTTTGAATTTTTGCTTTATTTTTCCATATTTCACAAAAACCATAAACACTACATGCTAGAACACTGAAAATTGATATAAATATAGACAAATACCAAATCTCAAATTATTTTTTTAAAAAAGTTCCAGAGTTTCTCAAACATTTTTTATTAAGAAAAACTTTTTTTTTTATTTCTACTAAAACTTTTTCCAACAATTTTCATAAAAATTGAATTTAATGATGTCATCGTTTCATAAAATTATTTGTATGGAAGTATACACTACACAACATTTACGGAGACTCTCAATAGTTTGATAATTAATCTCCAAACATACATACCATAATGCTGTTTTCATATTCTGGGTAGAAAAAAAGGACTGACCTCCATACTATCCTATCCAGACATATCATAAATCCAGATATATGTAGAGAAAACAAAATATCTTAAAATATTCACTAATTTGGATTTATTGGTTTATAGTTGGGTACGTATTCTTCAATTACACATACTATCGCCATCAACAGTTGTATCTCATGTGTTACATGCAATTAATAACATAAAATAATGGATAGAACATAGTAGAGAAGGGTGATGAAAGGAGGGACAAGGAGATATAATTGAGTGTTATTTGCATGAACAGGATAAGTATTTTTTGGATAATTTTTTCCTTTCAATTACAAATGGACTATTATCAAAACATATTTAAAAAAAGCGTTGTTGGAACGAACATTTCTCTAATACATACGAGTAGAATTAATATCAGATATATAATATTCATTTATATCTTGTTGGAAACTATTGACAGGTACTATATCAAATATTAATTTAACACGCACCCAATAATAAGTTACTGACACATTCTGAAGACTATGTATCGTCTCACAGATCCTGACTGAAAACAAAATTAAAGACTGTGTATCAAACCTGGGACCTTTCGGTCGGGATTCACTGACCGACATTATATTTTTTCACTCTGTGAATATAAGAACATTTAACTTTATGAATGGAATGAAATGTGTGTAGCCTATTGTATACAAAATATACAAAAAAATGGTTATAGATTAAAAAATAATTTTGAATTACACAGCAATTGAATTAATTTTTAATGTTTTATATATTGACATAAGTACAAATGATCATATAGCTGGCTTGACTTGTTAAAGATGTTAATAATGGTATGGAATACTATCTGAAAAGAATGAAGCATGCAGTAATTTTACTACCCCGGCCAGTAACGTGCCATGTATCACGGAACTCGCGTCTATTTTGTCTGTGCATAATGGGAATTGAACACTATGTATAGACAAGTGTCGTACACTCCTCTTAGTAAATTGCATTAAAAAAAAATAAAAATCCGATCCTTAATTAATTATATCTAAAGATAAATTATGTGACCTCTAAATAAATAAATATATGTATACATATATATGTTAATATTAAGATTTTCGGGTAAAAGTAATTTTCTTTTTTTAACAAATAACGCTGTATATTATCAAAGGAATTTTCGCCTTGTATTTCAAGTCCTGTTTTGAATTGGTGTCTGGCACAACCGTTCAACTCAGAAGTCGAGATCCAAGGTAAGGAAAAGTTGCGCGTTTATTTCTTAGGTATTCTAACACGATAAGTCCTACAAGAAAACCCTTCCGTGAAAGCCTGAAGATCAACATTTATATATATGTATATATTGCTATAAAAAGTAGCATATTTTAATATCACTTTTAGTGTAATGTAGAATAAAGTTAAATTTATATAAACGTACATAGCTAAATATGTAGACGGAGAGAACCGAACTCTAAATTTTATACATTAACAAGCATCCATTGTCCTACACAATAAATTCATTCATCGTCTCGTACATGTTTATCTTATTCCAAAATATGTAACATCTTCAGTTTGTTGCATCAATTAAACCTGCTTGATACATGTGGTTTCCAACATAGCTTTGGATGTCACTTATTTCATTATTGATTATATTAATTATATATTAGTTGCCGAGCTTCTGATTACGGTCTCCCCTCAAGTCTAAAGCCAATCGAGAAGCTCAAACACCATAGTGGATTTGACGAGAGAATAGTTTGATTATATTATTCTATTGACGTTATTTTTCTTTGCCCACAGTTTTTGGCTAGTCTATGAATAATTTGACATTGAATCATATGGAGTCGTACAAATGTGTTATCGTGAAGTAATTTAACTACGGACATAACATCTCGGTGGTTTGCAATGTTTAGTGGCTGTAATTTCAAGATATTATTGGATAAAAGTGAGAGCTGACTCAAGCAGGACAAAATGTCTTCATAGAGTGGCATAAATGAAAGATTTAAAGAGCCCTAGAAGCAATAACCACTTTTGACAAGATACAGAATTTATATACAAACGAGACACGAGGTTAAGAACAAGACGGAGAACAGTTAGAGTGTATGTGGTACCGGTGTTATTGTATGATGTAGAGGGTTGGACTCTCAAAATCACAATGATGAATAAGATTTAAAAAAGCGTACGAAATGTGGCTGTGTAAAAGAATGCTATGCAAACCGTGGATTGACCGAGTGTCCAATGAGATTACTTAATATTATGGACAATGAAAGATTGTTGCTGATCACTGACAATAGATGCAATCCTTTGATTGCGTCTTTTGACAGCGATCAAAGTCTTCAAACTAAAGATAAACGTGTCCTTCTGCAACTTATTGTGAAAGGGAAAATAGGCAGGGTATGGGGTCGTAAAAGAATATCAGGCAATGGTTCAGAATTTCTGAAGCAGCAGTCCAGAATTGAGAGGAATTTGCTAGAATGGTCGGTAGGAATCTCACATTAAGAAGAATCAATTAGACACAAGAGTGTCTTAGTTTGTTAGGACCGAGCCTAATTCCCGACAGAGACACAATTGTTCAATGAGGTTCGACTGTATTATTTTTTATTTTATTTTATTTTTTATTTAAGAAACACTCACAGAGAAATTGACGTATGTAAATTATACATATGTAGATATATTTACTATACTTACATGTACTGCATTTGGCATACAAGAGGGTCCTTCCCAACGCAAATCTCAAACCTGTTGGCTTGTTTTGATTGTTGAATTGGGGCACATTCATTACTTCCAAAATAATAACAATCAGTAAAGGTCAACCTCTGCCGTGAAGGACTCCCCACACGCACAACATAAACGTGTATAATATTTGAAATAATTTAAGTAGTTATGTAATAATAATTAATATAATACATACTATATCGTAACTCTAAATTTAATTTGAGTCTTGGAATTATTTACTTACAATAAACATTACAATGAGTTTTGTCACATCACACAACATATTCCATTCCTCTCACGTTCATCAGCATACATCAAATCAAATGGAGTAGACCCTCGGTAAATTAACCCCTGTCTAATCCGGCACTCCCTGTAATATGCTACGTAGATTCGACTTATGCTTTGTTTATTCATTATTAAATAGGTTGCAACTTGTTCGTTTATCATTATTATCCAGAAGTCACTATTAAGGTACTGCTCTTTAAAATATTCCAGGCTACAATGGATCTACAGTCTGACTAATTGGATAATCTGACAGTCATGCAAAACGTTTGTTAGATTAACCTAACATCGCACGTCTGGATTTGTTTTTTCTGTTAGAACATACCACAATGTATAGGGGTATAATTTCCAGTATGCTGATGGTATTTCATAATATTTTCAATAATATTAAATACGATTAGCATACAGAAATTTGTATTTTTCAATTGTAATCATAATTGTGTCTATATTTCCATTTATTATATACGAAGCGTATATAAATGCATGAAACGCGATTAATCACCAATACGGAAAGCTGTAAAATTCCATACAGTATACGTCGGCTATTTTTTTTCCCACCATTGTCAAGAGGAAATGAACAAATCTAGAGGGCAATGCCCCTACTGTAATTGAATTTAGATTTTCGGCCGAAAGTATTCAATGGAATTCCTAGAAAAACGGTCCTAATTTATTTATGAAACTGGCTGGTATATTTACACTAGACATTAATTTTAACGAGTTTTAATGACAAGCTTCACGGGCGACTGAATATACATTTTATTTTAAAATGATAATGATGAACACTTCCTTGCACCCTGCGCAAGTGGCGAGTTTATTGCCGTAAGACAATTTTGTTCAAACTAACCAGTGTTTCCAGCCTAGAGAAGCAATATTTGCGTGAGAAATAAATTAAAATAAATTTTTTCTCTGCTAGGAATCGAACCCAGGACGCTAGCACAGAAACCGAACGGCTTACGAACCATGCCACGGCGGTCGGTCATTTTCACTGCGACAAAATAAACTAGAGATAAAAATACACACATACATACATATTTTTACGCCTCGTACATGTTATTGGGGTAGACAGAGAGATCCGAGCGCCATACATTTTCTGTCTTGTCATAAATTTGTCACTTCATTCATATTCATACATCTTTGCATACACGGTAGTCTGTAACGGATCCCTCTTTCAGAATATTATTCACACGGTCGTGTTAATGTTTTCTTTGTTGGCCCCTACCTCTCCGTCAGTCATTCTTTCCATGTGACCAAACCACCATTCATTCTGTTGACAAAATCATTCTTTAAATTACACACAGTTCTTATATTCTTGTTTCTTATTATGTCATATGTCGTTTTTTGCGTACCTATTCTTCTAAGAGACCTCATTTCTGTGGCATTTAATCTACGTTCATGGGATTTATTTATTTAAAATACAATATGTATAAAAATGATGAATGGTCCTCGGGGAGTCGCATCAACTGATTCTGTCGTCCCTGGGGCTGTCTTTGGAGCGGTGAGATTTGGTGGAATGCTGCCCCTCGTCGTCCGTGTGGTTCTGATCGACGCACAGATCAGGGTCGTCGAATTTCAGCAGACACCCCACGGCACCAAAATATCTGAAATATTCAAATGTAAAAATTATATCCATCGATAACTGTACAAATACTATATTTATTTATAACTTTCTGTGCAAACAATTTGTACACTGGCCGGCTTATTGCTAAACGAAAATATTTTCCAAACAATCAGATTTAATGTTAAATATACAATACAGTATGTATTATGACATGTGTCACGGGCCCTTACTAACGTGGTCCCATGATAAATACAAAGAAAATTACAAAAGTAAAAGAAAAAGAGATTAAATATAAAAAGAGTTGATAGCAATGATAATCAAGGAAGAAGAAATCAAGTATTATCAGATAGATATTTTTGCTTTAACCTTTTTTATTATAAGCACATTAATAAAAATGAATATGTCCTTGTTAAACAAGTACATATACATCTTCCTACGTTCCCTAAAATAAACATAAATGCTTGTGCTATAGGTGAACAAAATTAGTCGTGGCAGGATTCGAACTCTAGACCACTAGATTACTAACCCAATGCGCTAACCGCTCTGCCATCGACTCATCTAATATTAATGTAAGAGGTTTCGAAACATCTAAACAAATAAATAAAGTAATTAAGAAATATTTTTTTAGCTGCAAGGAACTGCCTTAACACAATGTATGTGTGTCATTTTGCCGCCAAATTGCGCTACAAAGCGGTCATATTTCAGATTTTCGGGTCAAATTAGTCTTTACACTCAAAATACCTACATCGATCTTTTGGCGTTTCTGGACCAAAGTCATGGAACAATCTTCCAATGGATATAAGATGTGCCGAAAATATCAATGAATTCAAGAAGAAATTAAAAACTCATCTTTTCCGCAAATCGTATCCAGATTGTCCTTCATCCGTTCAATAATATTATGTGTAGATACTAAATATTATGCCAGTTTACTTTGAATCGACTATTTTTTATAATTAATTTCATCTGGATTATGTAACAAGATTAATTTGTGATTTCTAGGTATCTTTTAAGTTTTATATTTCACCATTTTCAATGTGTTAGCTATAGGACTAATTTTAACTTAATTTTAACTTATTGAATTTTTTAAAGTTTAATGTTTCACCATTTTCGATGTGTTAGCTATAGGACTAATTTTAAATTATTTTTTTGGAAACTGAAAGCGCCCTTGAGGTGACCACGGTTGTCACTAAACGGCGCTTTATAAATTGTCCTTATTATTATTATTGTTATTTACGTAAAATAACTATATCTTTTGAACTATTGGGTGTTTTACAAAGAAAATTTTAGTGGCATAATATAAAATTATCTTATTTATATAGTACACAGTACTATATTTACACAGTACTATAAGGTAAACTAATATTTCGGAGCGTGGTGGCGTTTGAAACACTTCACTTTGTGCAGGGGTAAGTACATTGCATTGTAAAATATTTTGAATGGAAATAACATTGAATGAAAAAAAATTTTATATAATTAGAATGAACTCTGGAACAAGAAAGGAAGAGACTTTCAAATGAAATGGTATTACAGAGGCATTGGAAAAATTAACAAAATTGTAAAAACAAAATCCTATGATTGCATTATAAATTTTATCGCTATTTATTTTCATGACTGTTGTCTCCATTCGGTCCCAAATTTTTTGCATTGGTAGGTAGCTACATAGGCCCGGTATTACAGTCGGCTCTCAACTCATTGAGTTTGTTAAACTCAAGATTAATGTTAAGGGGAGATTTAATCCATTTCCGTATTACAGTGCAATATGACATGTCAGTTACTAAATCTTCAATTATAGACATATTTTACTTTTTCTGTGGTTATTATCTGGCAAATTTAAAATAACCTCAAATAATACCATCTACAAAACGGGACGCTACGACTTGAAATACTATTGTTTTATTATCCAACATGGTAAATTTAATTTCTTTCACCATATAGCTGTCAGTTTGTTTTGTTGTGTGGCGCCACCGTCGATACAACTAACGCCTCTAGTGATAGAACACTGAAACTACACTCGTTGCCTAACGCCTCTAGTGATAAAACACTAAAACTACATGCGTTGCCTAGCAAATGACAGTTAACTCACCATTAAGTACTTAATCCGCCAGAAACGTTGAGTTAAATATTTGTCGTTTTAGTGACGTATTTGAGGGAAGATTAGGCCTAAACGGACACTGTAATACACTATATTTTTGTAAAACTTGAGTTTCGCTCTTAAACTGAGACTGTAATACCGGCCCATAGTGTTCCACCGACAATACATAATACGCAATATTCCGCCTGATTAGTTTCCCTTTTAAACAAGTTTCCCGCACCCCACCGCCAGTCTATAAAAAAACAGTTTTGTCGTATCCCGCGCTCCAGCACTAGTAGATAAAATATGTGTTAACTCGTTTCCCACATACAAAATGTGACATATTTTCGTATCGACGGAGATTCCCGAATGTGGAATCGGACGCATTCATATATTGAATGAGCGGGGGTAATTCTTTGCCTTAGGCATACTGTGTAAACATCATACGGCGTTTCAATTATTATTTAGTTATTTTTTGCGTGCATATTTAAGAAACTGTATTTTGTATTATTATATGTGAAATTAAAGTCAATTTGAATTGTATTCTAGACTTGTTATTTACGTATATAACACAAAGTGTTCAAATAGTGTTTCTATTCTGTTTTGGCAACATTGTATATTCATTATATATTCGTCTATGGAACATGAAAGTGACAAGTTTTTTGGTTGTCATCGTTGTCATGAAAAACAATTTGACATATATGATTTTTGCAATACGGCTGCATACCGCTCCTCCACCAATATTAATTTTTCCGCATTATTTCTGTGTATTGTGTCAAAAAAAAAAACATTTATTTGTGAAGGAACAGAGACTTTGACATCCCGCTGACAAATTGGACTCAGTACATAACGCTCGATCAACCCAGAGACCATTTGGTAAGTCGCTTTGATTTGTTCTTTGGATGATATATGTGAGTGCATTATATGTTTGCCAAAAATATTCATTCCGCCTCTAAATCTGTTGAGTTTTTGTCCATCCTATAATAACCTAATTCAATCATTTCTAACCGCTTAAATAAAAAAAAACAGCTATTTACACGCCGATACATATTCTTTGGTATTATCGTGTTCAAGTGTTCCATAAGAGCCGAGTGATCGAAAATACAACAGACAACAATAACATCTCACATATTTAAGCAATGAGGTTCACCAGACATTTTGAATGTAGTGCATTTTAGGTGAGACGCGACTAGTGTGAGGAAACTGTACATTTGTTGAAACTGTACTGTACATTAACCTCTCGTGTGCTCACGGTACGGATCCGTACCAAGGAAATTATACCCCGTCGTGTGCTTACGGTACGGATCCGTACCAAGAGGTATTGTGTTTATTTTTTTCAATTTTAAATATTATGCAAGCAGTAAATAAGTTTTAGATTCGCTTGAATCTAATCCTAATGAATTATTTTACCATAAACAAAAAACATCCGGTCAAAATATGCGACTAATTCGTCATTCAATACCGTTGAAGTTCGACCAAGTTTGAATGTTTTGTACTGCGAGTCGAAGTTTTGTTTTTGTGGAAAAGAAAGACGTAAATAACTAGAAAATATAAGTTATTGTTATATTTCGTTACTATTTACTAAAATAAAGTGAGTGCGTAAATAAAAATTGTAATTTTGTGTCATAATTATCGAAAAAATCTTGTTAAAAATTTGAAACGGTAAAAACGAAGTGCGTAGTACAAATTTGTTCGAGTGTTTTCTACGTATAGAAGAGTACTTTGAGTGAACCACTTATTTCATTTTGAAGATAATTTTGTTGTGAACAAATATCCAACAGATTCCAATAAGTTTTTTACAATAAATTCAAATGGTGTGATAAAAATATTTTGCAATCGAGAAATTCATCATCAAACAACACACACACAAATGCAAACAAAGATGGCGGCTCCTTATCTGTATACAAAGACGGCCAGGCAGGGATATCACAATATTTGTTATATTTATTGTTTTTGATTTTGTATACATTTATTTAGCTTGTATACAAAATTTTAGTTACATGACAAATAAATATTCTTTGTTCTATTTTCACTTTTTACATAACAATTTTTATTATTTTTTTTGGCACCGTTTTTATTATTAATTAATTTATTTCAACTATTTGTACAAATAGTTGTACACTGGCGGGTTTATTGCCAAGCGGCAATTTCTTCCAACCAACCAGCCAGAGTTTTTGGCACCGTTTTTATTATTAATTTATTTATTTATTTCAACTTTTTATACAAATAGTTTTACACTGACGGGTTTATTGCCAAGCGGCAATTTCTTCCAACCAACCAGCCAAATTTTTTGGCACCGTTTTTATTATTAATATATTTATTTATTTCAACTTTTTATACAAATAGTTTTACACTGACGGGTTTATTGCCAAGCGGCAATTTCTTCCAACCAACCAGTCAGAGTTTTTTTGACATATAGTTGTCATCTACACATTTGACTATCCCGTAAACTCGGGTTATAAAAAAATATGTAAATTGTATTTTGTTGCTTTTGTATTTTATTTTGACAGTTCTAAAGTAATTCTGTCAAAATAAATATTTGCAAAAAAAAATAGCAACCATTTGTATTATACAATAAACTAAGTATAACTTTATGAGTTATAAAAATTATTTTTTTTGTCAGTTTTTGACAGATAGTTGTCATCTACACATTATACTATCCCGTTAACTCGGGTTATATAAAAAATATCTAAATTGTATTTTGTAGCTTTTGTATTTTATTTTGACAGTTCTAAAGTAATTCTGTCAAAATAAATATTTGCAAAAAAAAATTCAACCATTTGTATTTTACAATAAACTAAGTATAACTTTATGGGTTATAATTTTTTTTTTGTTTTTACAGATAGTTGTCATCTACACATTTTACTATCCCGTAAACTCGGGTTATAAAAAAAATATGTAAATTGTATTTTGGGTTGTAAATTTTTTTTGACAATTTTTGTCTATCCCGTAAATTTTATTTATAATTTTTTTTAATGCCAACTGTATTTTGTTCTTTTTGTGCTATTGAATTTTATTTTTGACAAATTTTACATATTGACAAAATAAAAGTATTTTTTCTAGTTTGTTCATTTCAATTATTTATCAAAATAAATATGTTGTGAATCCCTGCCGCTATTGTTTGTGAGTCCCTTCTGTAAGGCCCGTCCAATAGCGAACGAGCATTGTGCCAGCGCCATCTTGAAATATTGCTGACCAATACCAAACGTGCGCCAATTTCAAATTTTACCAATACATACGCAAGTAGTAGACCAAAGACAACCGAAACAAATGTTTTTTTGTTCACTTTTTTATTATTGACTGGTTAGAAATTTATTACGTCATATGATAGATATTTTTTTCTTCTTTCCAATGATATACAATATGTTGGGAATTTACATCAAGGTCATTTACAAGAGGCAATATCAAATTGTACTACTAAAATGGGGTTATGTTCAGTTTATTTGCCCTAAAATCAATTTTTCAATTTAGATTGTGAATTTTTATGTGGTATTTACGAAATACGATAACTAACTTGTGTAAAAAAGTGATTTCTAACATCCAAGACCAAATAATTACGTCTTGCGAGTATCTGAAAGTCAAGTTTGACGAAGTATAAAATGGCGTAAATGCGTATTTTTTTTGCAGTTTTCAAATCGGAAATAATAACTCATTTTCCTCTAAAGTATTTATTTTCTTTGTATCATATGATTGCTTTATTATCGCTCCAAGTAGAAAACATGAAAAATCGCGAATTGAAATAAAACATATATTGAAAATTCCTCGTTTATTGAGATGGGAACTGTTACAAGTTGAATTCTATATTCAATGGCCTATATAAAATAAATAAAACATGTGTTCACAATAAAAAATATTGTAAAAGGTTGGTTAGTTATCTAGCTTTAGATAATAACCGCAAATTTATTTCGTCCCGAAGCATAATTAATTAATTTTCATATAAATGTAAACACCTCCATACGGGCTGTCGAGATAACGATATACCCAAGCAGACGACCATTAAGCAATTTGCGCACAAGGTCAAACACACCAAGGGTTAATCCAATGAAATAAAGATACTCAGGCGCATTGGAGAACCAGGGAAAATGTCCTCCCAGGAAAGTGGACCTCCGAGACGTCCTCCCAAGGGATGGGAGGACAGTTGGCAATTGACGTCGCACGAGGCAAATGGACGCAGAATTATAACGGGCCAACAGGAAAGAGAGTAAGAAGAAGGTTTATTCATATATTTGTTGTTGATTGAACAGGCTGGCTGCAAGAAGAAAAAATAAATATCCCTGGGACAACTTACCCTTCATGTTCGAGGAAAAGAGCTTTCAACGTTCCCTTTGACCAGTAGTCCATGGCATAGGCCAGGAGCTGCATGGCGATGGGATTCACTCGCAAGAAGTTACCACAGAACACCACCTGTAATACATTTATTATTGTTATTTTAATTAGACAGGCAATCAAACTGATAATGTCTTATATTAACACCGTATATTGCACCACCTACAAATGTTTGTTTATTTATCATCATTATATTCCACAATCTTTTGTTATTCAATTGTAAATAAATACTCTTTACACAATCTTTTGTAATTCAATTGTAAATACTTTTGTCATTCAACTATAAATAAATACCCTTTCCACAATCTTTCGTCATTCAATTGTAAATAAATAATACCCATCCACAATCTTTTGTTATTCAATTGTAAATAAATAAATACCCTTTCCACAATCTTTTGTTATTCAATTGTAAATAAATAAATAAATACCCTTTCCACAATCTTTTGTTATTCAATTGTAAATAAATAAATACCCTTTCCACAATCTTTTGTTATTCAATTGTAAATAAATAAATAAATACCCTTTCCACAATCTTTTGTTATTCAATTGTAAATAAATAAATACCCTTTCCACAAACTTTTGTTATTCAATTGTAAATAAATAAATACCCTTTCCACAATATTTTGTTATTCAATTGTAAATAAATAAACACCCTTTCCACATTTTTTTGTTATTCAATTGTAAATAAATAAATACCCTTTCCACAATCTTTTGTTATTCAATTGTAAATAAATAAATACCCTTTCCACAATCTTTTGTTATTCAATTGTAAATAAATAAACACCCTTTCCGCAATCTTTTGTTATTCAATTGTAAATAAATAAATACCCTTTCCACAATCTTTTGTTATTCAATTGTAAATAAATAAACACCCTTTCCACAATCTTTTGTTATTCAATTGTAAATAAATAAACACCCTTTCCACAATCTTTCGTCATTCAATTGTAAATAAATAATACCCATCCACAATCTTTTGTTATTCAATTGTAAATAAATAAATACCCTTTCCACAATCTTTTGTTATTCAATTGTAAATAAATAAATAAATACCCTTTCCACAATCTTTTGTTATTCAATTGTAAATAAATAAATACCCTTTCCACAAACTTTTGTTATTCAATTGTAAATAAATAAATACCCTTTCCACAATATTTTGTTATTCAATTGTAAATAAATAAACACCCTTTCCACAATCTTTTGTTATTCAATTGTAAATAAATAAACACCCTTTCCACAATCTTTCGTCATTCAATTGTAAATAAATAATACCCATCCACAATCTTTTGTTATTCAATTGTAAATAAATAAATACCCTTTCCACAATCTTTTGTTATTCAATTGTAAATAAATAAATAAATACCCTTTCCACATTTTTTTGTTATTCAATTGTAAATAAATAAATACCCTTTCCACAATCTTTTGTTATTCAATTGTAAATAAATAAATACACTTTCCACAATCTTTTGTTATTCAATTGTAAATAAATAAACACCCTTTCCACAATCTTTTGTTATTCAATTTGTAATTAAATAAATACCCTTTCAATCCTCTCGTTGAGTGCGCACAGCCTGGCGATGGATCCAATGTTGTTTGTGATTGTGACGAGAGTAGCACGAGCCAAATCTTCCTTGGTCACACCACTTCGTCTGTCAGATGAGTTCATCTGGCCAAAACTGTAATTATTGAGAAACGTTAAACCCATGTCTTTAATTGAATTATTATTGGCATTAGACTATTCCATAGCCTAGTTGAATGCACTTGGAATGATGAGTTGAACACAACAACTACAACACACATACAAAAACATTAACTTTGTAATTGAGAAAGCTACAAAAGAATAATATGCAAAGGTTTGTGTGACTACAATAATGTGACAGAACAACTAAAAACTATCAACGAAAAAACATTCTGAAGTAAGTGTTGCTGTATATGAAAAACTAGTAAACTACTATAAATAATTGTCATGAGCCAATCGGCTCTTTTAATAATGATTGTAAAAAAAAAATTTCCCTTATTGAAAGGAATATCCTGTTTTTAATGCATAACAACACCAAATGCAATCATACCAACATAACAAAGAAATGTGCTTTTATATTTTAAGATGGGTGGTGGCATAGCGGTTAACGCGCTGGGTTAGTCCAGTGATTGCGAGTTCGAATCCTGCCACGATCAATTTCGTTCACCTATAGCATAAATATTTACGCTTAATTTAGGGAATATATGAGGATGTACATATATGTACTTGTTACAATTTCTTGTTGTCATTAAAAAAAAAAAACATACTCTAGTTTTCAGTTTTCGCATAAACTTTAACCTTTTTTTAAGGTGTTCTTTCACACAATAGGTTTCAAGGATGGATATGCGAAAGAGAAGGTGTAAACAAATAGTTCCTTGCCTGCTGGCCACGAGGTCTCCTGGCAAGCCAAACCTTGCGTAGTCTCCTCCGTATATGTCCCTGACTAGTTTGTCCACTCTGGTGTTGTCTCCGGCTGCGGCCAGCGCAGTCGCC
This sequence comes from Molanna angustata, assembly GCA_963576475.1. NCBI lineage: Eukaryota > Metazoa > Arthropoda > Insecta > Trichoptera > Molannidae > Molanna > Molanna angustata. The sequence goes on from OY754983.1 coordinate 15,190,082, forward strand.
TCCTCAAACGTCCGACATCCGGTCAACAGACAACACAGACCCAGAAATGTACCACCGCCCAGACTGAAACAATAATTATTACCGTTAGAGCTGAGAGAATGTGGGTGACAGCAGTTTTATACGTCATGGCTGCAAATGTAAGGTTTGAAAGCAAAAAGATTGATAGCCAAATAAAAAAAATTGATTAGGAAAGTACAAGTATAGGAAATCGGGATCAGATGTTTAGGGATTCCCTACTCCCACTACAACTCGCTCTGCATATGGGGACTGTAAACAGCTCTTTAACAGAACAAAGTGAGCGACAATTAATATGCATAGCACGAAAAGTAGCTCAAGGAGCTCTCTAGATTAGCAATCTCTGTTTTAAATGTAAACATCAAACACCATAACTATCACAAAACTTCTTGAAAGTTTTACAATTGTTCTTCGAGATGTCAAAATCCGCATGACGAATGGGACCTTAAAGAGGTTCACGGACAGCAACGAGGAGCTCCGATCTATAATAGGACACCATTGGGTTGCAACAATCCCACAGGATATGTTCCGAAGTTTGGTCTGGGTATCGACAGAACTGACACGAGGCAGAAGTAAATATTCCTTCTTTAGTTTTTACTTGAAAATACAAAGTGAGTTAGACAACGCAATATCCGGTTAGATGGATAGTGTTGTGCGTTCTGCAGATCTTTGTATGGCACGTCTCCATGCTATCTGTTCTGGACAGAACGTAGAACACCAGTCGCTGAAGAACTAAACGAAGACAAGAGATCAAGCGACCGTGAGATCTTCGTCCCTCTATGCTGCTCCACAGCGTTGCCAATTTGTGGGGAATTCCCCAAATTGCAGGGAATCTTAACTCGATCCGGGATTTTGTGGAGAAAATGAGGTGAATCTAGCATTTGACCATTTGTCGATAGCTGATACATGGAAAGTTTGATGGTTAGTGATTAAAACGTCTATTAATTTGAAAAAATATGAAAATGTACACTGTTCAGCTATTACAGATTTCTTTAAAATGGGCCAAGATTTTTATAATGAATTAACATCGTACATTGTTAACAGATTTGATTTTAGAAATCCTTCTTTATTTCCATTATATCTATTGTGAATCCTTCAAAAAATCAACAAATATAAGTTAAATCACTTATGCAAATACAAAAATTAATGACGAATGGCGAGTTCACGCTATGCTGGATTTTAATCTACATGGCCTTGATGGATATGATGATGCGGAGAGTTACTGGACTTCCCCAATTTGGGGAATTTGGTAAATTAACATTGGCAACGCTGCTGCCCCATCACAATAAGCTTTTGGAGGGAATCTAGTTCTCTCCTGGTGACGTGTCCAAAGAAATATATAAATAAAATGTACCTTGTGCCACTTATTCTCCTGTAGTCGCTGGGCCCCCTGACAGCCAGGACAGACACTCCGGAACCAATGTTGACAATGATGAAGGGATAAGGCTGGGAGAAGTCAAACGGATGTCGAGTATAAAGAGATGGAGCCGCTTCCTGACACTGTAATGAACGAAAACATATATTTTGAAATTCAATTATTATAGTTTTAAATGGGTTATAGATGGGTAGTGGCTGAGCAGTTAACGCACTGGGTTAATTAATTGCTTAATTTAGTGAATGTATGAGGATGTGTATGTATTTGTTACAAGGACATATTCAGTCTTTTTAAAAAATAATAACAAAAATTCACTTTTATATTAATGGGCATATTCATTTTACTTATTATTTTATTATTTTTTTTATTTGAATGAACATTACAGCTCTAAGTTGTATAAAAAGTAGTATAAAATTACAATTATTCATAGCGCCAATTACAATGTTCTTATTTAGTATCATGATAAAATGTTTTGAGTTAATTCAAAACAAAAAAACTATTGAACCTACATATAAAATTGCAAGAGAGTTTAGGATATAGGGAAGGGTCAGGGAGGGGAAAAGGAGGAGGAGAGGAGAGGGATTAGCTCCCTTTTGGAGTAACAAGTTGTCAGGTCAATTGAAAGACCAGTCCCAGCGCAAGCATACCCAAAACACAGTTATAATTGAACCATCTCCATCAAACACTTCCTGTATGTATAGAGACTATACGTAAAAATATCAAGCCAATGATATTAATGGGAAAAAACTCAGTTGTCATCTGCAAAAGGATAGAGAGTTTGGAGATGAGAGCGTGAGAGCAATACTTGGAATCTCTCCATAGAGAAGTTTAATTCCATACCAAAAACCTTCTGTTACAATTAACAAGCTATCCATAATTGATTATTAAGTAGAGACACCTCTTATATACATATTGATAGAAAACTTACAGAGTTATTTTGTGAAGTGTCGGAAAAATGAGGCTGATATTGGCATTCCGTGTGAGATTGTGGAGTGCTGGGGGCGTAGTAATAGCATTCGGTGTTGCTGATTGTGTCGATGTAAAGAATACCCGCTATCAATGCATCCAGCTCGTCCAGCTTGGATAGCCGCATGTTCACTACCTGAAATACAATTTATTCAATTCATTTATTTACAATTTTTTAACAAATTCATTCAATATGAACAATCAAAAGTATACATTATAATTACACAATTTATATTAAAGCTTTTACAGAGTATGTAGATCAGTTATATACATAGATATCATTCATTATCACAGATTTTTATTATAATATACTAGATGTAGTACTCTGTGCAAAAAGTGAGTCATGGAATATCGCACGATTGACATTTTGGTTGGCAACATATTTCAGTTTTCCTTACATTTCAACACATCCTAGATAACTGTTATCTAAATCTTTAAAAACAAAGTGTTTTTTTTTCGACAAATAAATCCGAAAATAATTCACATTAGTCGTCATTCTCTATAGAAAAATGATGTGGTCTGAAACCAAAACGTTAAAAATCCCCTGGAAAAATGATTCACTTTGATTCATACAAAATGTGCTAACTACGACATCTAGTATATTGTAATAAAAATCTATGTTCATTATTTATGTCCAATGATATCTTCATTTATCGAAGATTCTTTCCAAATGACCTCACATAGAATTATAAAGAAAAAATATATATCATTTTACGTTCTATTTAATTTTGTTTGATAATGTGACTCCCATTCACCGGTATCACTAAATGATTAGTATCGTCAGAATGGTGAACAACAGTGATATAGACATAAATAAAGCAAGGTTACAGTAAAAAAAGTAAGCTTACATAAAAAAAGTAAGGTGACATAAAAATAAGGTTACAGAAAAAAAAAATTAAGTTACAGTAATAATGCCAATGCATAAATTATACATCACAAAGGAAATATGTGAAAATGTTAAAAACAATTTTTTTACACATGATTATAAGATGAAATAATAATTAAAGTGAAAAAACTGTTACACTGCAGCATTATAATAAATATAAGTTAATTTTATTTATCACAACTTAAACAATGAGATCGAGAATTTGTAGATGTATCTGTCTCTACAGGGAATCGAACCCGGGACCTTTGACTTAAAAGTCATATAACTATCCAACTGAGCTACATAGGTAGACAATATTTTTATGTCTGTAAATATTTTACAGGTTGCAACTAGTCTATAATAATTATTAATAAGGTGTTATATTAACTTGAGGCACCGGCTTAGAATAGTGTTTCCATTCTTTTATTTAATCATCGTGTTCAGGTGTCCCATAAGAGATGGGTAATCGAAAATACAATAGGCAAAAAATAACATCTCGCATAGTTCAGTAGTGAGGTTCACCACTCACTCTGAATGCAACGCCTTTTTTAAGGAAGGCGAGACTGGTGTGAGGGGAGCGTATTTACCTTTCCGTGTTGATTAGGAGGCAAGTACCTACTGCCTCGAATTAGACACTAGTTTGTTGCGCTAATGCATTTAAAAACTCGTGTTGAATTCAAGGCACGTGACCACTAAATGCACACGGTTTAACAACACAAACTTTTCCTGTTAATATGTGTTCAATTCAAGGCACGCGTCTTTCAACTGTACACAGATTTATAAATTTTACTATGCGTATTGATTGAGCGTTACAAGGCTGTGTTAGAGGCATTTTTTGTGTATGATTGTTTATGTTTTGATAGATTAATCTACACAAATCTACATTATATCATAAAAATTCGTTAAGACAGTATTTTTTGTATGAGAGGTAGGCTCGTAAATTGAATGAAATAATCACACTTTGCGTCGTAATTACCTTCACAAAATATATAGCATTGAATTTTACATTGGTAATATTATCCTTGTCTCCTTCGTAATTTACAATTTTAAAATTGTCCAAAATAACAATTTTAATTTCCATATTACTTAAAGACAACAAAATTACTGATTACTACCATATAATCTGTGAACAAAATACAAATGTGACAGTGACAGATGAAATGCCAGCAAAATGAAATAGCGCGCCAACTTCATGGCTATATATGTTCCATATTCAATAATTAATGCTACCTTTTATAAGGCATACCCGTCGCTGGTTACACCACGCTGTGGGATATGATATGAATGAATGCGATATAAACTTGGAGATGACATACCCTTTTGAAGTCCTCCTCAAACTTGTAGGCCCCCCCGCCGGTGGCACAAACGGACGTGAGCAGGGCCCCCATTCCCTTGGATTTGGCCAGGGAGAGGAAGGCCCCCATCTCGCTGGTTGGGAAGCGAATGAAGTGCAGCGTTCCCCGTCTGCCTCTCATAACCACATTGTCCATCTGTTCAACAAACAAATCAAATACAATACACAAATCATCTAATTGCAAATCTGTAATCATTTACTTATTTAATATTTTGGCCTTACCACATATAATAATTTGGAAAGTATCAGGTTTGCGGACATATTATTTATATTCAGGAGGATAAGACAGGAATAATTAATTGTTTTGTTACCAGCAGTGAGTACATGTAACAAAGATGGGCTGATTAAGTTACAATTACTACTGTTATTCTTATCTTTATGAATATATAGAATTTTTGCTGCAGGAAATGGAGTTTGGAAGGAAATGGGGCGTTATGGGAAGCGTGCGTAAGATCACTCAGAGCGATGAGGGAACGTGGCCAAAATGGATAGTTTAAATCTTCTATGCGATGAGTTGAAGAGATCAATGTCATGGAAGAAAGAATCATAATTTCTGCATGGTCTGTATATGAAAGAGTGCTGTGCATAATTTGTGCCACAGATGGGAAGTCTGAATGTATATTTTTTCCTAGTTTGTCTCATCGGTATGTTGAAGGGAATTTTCGCAAGAAGTGCATCGGTGTCAATAATACTTTTCACAGGTAATGTGCGTGTACGTACCTGTAGGTGTGCGTCCCTATGTCCCGTGTTGCCGTACGCGCTGTTCCTGGTGAGGTATCGGCGGATGCTGCGCAGCGCCTCTGCCTCCCGGGCCAGCTCTCGCTTGGAAGCGTCCCGCGGCTCGAAGTACACCAGCTTCGTCAGCGTCCCCCCTATGTCCATGCCGAACCACGGCATCGCTGCAAATACATTCATTTACTTTATTATCACTCTCGTTTCTTTAATTTTGTAATTGATTTTAGCAGTAACACAATGAGCCATGGAAAGGAGAATGCTGGGTATTTCGTTGAGAGATAGATAAACTAACTAGTGTGTGTAAATAGATTATGTTGCGTTTAGTTTTTAAGACATAACTACATCTATTTTCTATTGCTGTTTAATTTTCCGGACAATTGTAGTTCTAGTGTAGAATGAAATGGTCACTTGACCCAGTACATGCATTAAAACACTTCCCATTCGTGCTGAATACAATCTTCAGACAATACATAATAGCAGTGTGATTGAATCTTTTGTTCTCATACAATGGCCTGGAAATAGCTAGTGACCTACTCACATCACATCAAGGTCAATGCAAACATTTGCAATGGATACAGAGACACAATGTTATATATAAATTAAATGTTTTTTTTTTACTTTTGTATATATCTTTTATTTAAAAAAAAAATACAAAAATGTGAGATGGTTTGGTTGCCTTTCGTATTTGCGATTACCCGGCTCTAACGGGTCACTCGAAAACAATATAAAAGATTGGAAGCACTATTCTAAACCGGTGCGTCACAGCTAAACCAAATATATTGCATATTAGACAATTACTTCCAGAGATTTCTCCTAATATGACACTTTTGTGGCAGCAATAGTGCCCAGATGAGTGAAATTGTACCTATTGTTTTTATATTACAATTTCATTAAATGTATGTTTTTATTAAGTACTAGCTTTTATGTCCCGCCGTTGGCCAAGAATGTAAATTAGTGAATGAATAAGCAATCGTTTATATAATATTGTCACAAAAAATATTTGCTAATTCGTAGTATGAAAAGTAGTTTGAAATTTAATTGAGTTTAAGCGATGTAAAATGTTCAAGTGATGGCCACAACCCATTTGTTTTTATATATAAGTAGGTACATACAATTTCTGCACGCATGGACTATGGTAAATGGTTTTAAATATGACTGATTATAAAGAGACAACGTTGTAAAGAGTTTGGATTTGGCCACAACCCCTATTTTTATATATCGTCATCGAACGAAAATGTGTTTTAAATATTTAGTAATTTTGGATGATGGGAAATGGCTTAAAAATTAAATAAACAAAAGTACTGAAAAGATTCTAGTGTTGGTCACATCCCATTCGTTTTTATATTTTTCGTCAAGTGTGCATACCTATAGATTATTATATTTTTGCACAATAAAACTGATCTACATTACAGAAGAAGACTTAAATAGTTTTTAATTTGAATATAAACGTTGTGAAGAGTCCAGTAATGGCCACAACCCCGATTTTTTATTATATTGTCATCAAAATCAAATATGTAGTTATGGAAAATTAAGCAATATATGATGATATAATAAATGGTGTAAATTTCGATTGAAAAAAAGTATTGAGAAGATTCTAGTGATGGTCACATCCCATTCGTTTTATGTATTTTCGTCAAGTATGCATGTTGTTTATAATATTTCTATACAATAGACTATAAGACTTAAAACTAACCCAAAATACTAAATGAAAAAAAAGAATAAGTATAAGACTATAACAAATAGTTTGTAATAAAAACTGACCCAATGGTCTACATAAAAGATGCAATAGAAGAATTACACAATAGTTAATGTATTATATAAAAAACTGACCAAATGGTCTTCATAAAAGAAGAAGAAGATGAATTGAAATATAGGAAATATTTTATATAAAATTCACCCAACGTCTACATTAAATAAGAAAACGAAGAATTAGACTAAAGGAAATAGTTTGTATAAAAACTAACCAAAAGATCTACAAAAAATAAGAAAAAGAAGAATTAGACTATAGAAAGTAGTTAATATAAAAACTGACCCAAAGGTCTACATATTAGAAGAATAATTATACGTCAGGAAATAGATTGTATAAAAACTAACGCAAAGGTCAACATAAAAGAAGACGAAGAAGAATTAGACTAAAGGAAAAGTTTGCATGAAAACTCTCCCTTGGTCTACATAAAAGAGGAAAAATTAGACTATAGGAAGTTAGTTTTTACAAAATTCAACAAAGGTCTACATAAAATTAGAAAAAGAAGAAATACGTTAAAAGAAATAGTTGGTATCAAAACTGGCCCAGAGGTCTACATAAAATAAGAAGAAAAAGAATTAGATTATAGGAATAAGTTTGTATAAAAACTCACCCAAAGGGCTACATAAAAGAAGAGGAAGAAGATGAATTAGACTATAGGAAATAGTTTGTATAAAAACTCACCCAAGGTCTACATAAATTAAGAAAAAGAAAAATTAGACTATAGGAAATAGTTTATTTATGAACTGTCCCAAATGACTTCACAAAAGAAGAGGAAGAAGAATTAAACTCCAAGAAATAGTTTGTATAAAAAATCACCCAAAAGTCTACATAAATAAAAGAAGAATTTCACTATAGGAAATAGTTTGTAGATTGAATGACATGTGTATTGTAGTTAACCTAAGATAGTTTAATAATTTTCCTATACGAAATTAGTATATTGTTGGTTTTTAAGTAGTATTAGGTATGTAGGCAAATACTCTAGATAATGTAGGTACCTACCTACAATGATGTTCTAAATTAATTCGAATTCGATTTATAACAAATTTTATTTGAATATCAGAATGTGTCCGTTACCATAGTAACCATAGAACATGTAAAAAATATCAAATGGTTTGTAGACATTTTTTGAATAATATGTAGGTACCTACATTGGTTTGTTCGATGCCATAAAAATGAAAATTGTCAGAAAAATCAAATATTATTTACAAATTATGCAATTTTATTATGCCTATATCTTTACTAATAATAAACACATTTTTACAATATATGTCTTAAAACTTGCCGTAATGTCTTGTGTTTCATTTTATTATTTCATAATTACATTTATTTCAAAGGTTTATTATTTTCAAGAACATATTCATTCGGTGGGAAAATGAAATATTGTATGAAAAGATATTAAAATGGCGGCGTTTATGTACAAAAGGCTTACTTTAAAAATAAGTTAAACATTATAATTATACCAAATATTCACCATGTTTTTCACTTAAACGCTAAGTTATACTTCAAAATATATTTTTTTTGTGTAAATACCTACTTCTAACTTTTAAACTAACAGATATTTGCGTGCAAAATGTACACTTTTTTGACAGATATGACTTGGAAAATTTTGTATGAAAAAAATAATTATTTAAATATTTTTAAAATTCAGCATTTTTATCGCATTCTTTTTAGCGTGACACTGCATCAGGTATACTGGTACATGTTCGCACTTAAATTAGATTTTTAGATGCTCTTGGTTTTTCAGAAGGCGTGAGACAAACACACACACACACACATACACACACACATACACTAACATTTTGATTGCTTTATTACTTTAGATTAGAAAAAAAAAACGAATGGGTTGAGGCCAACGCTATACTCCTCGATACCAAGTCACTTCACAAAGTATTCAAATATTGTATTGAAAATTTTCAACATTTTCATAAAATGATTTTGTTAAATTATTGACTTAAATATTTTATTATGAAAACTTGATATTTCTGAATGCCATTCTATGATAGTGATGTGCCTATTTAGTAATGTGAAAATAAAGATAAAAAAATCTCAAGTTTCCTGAGTTTGGGGTCACTCTGCAATCAAATATTTTTTTAATTGTATATACGCAAACATTGAATTGAACATAGATAGATGGCAATAGTGTAGTTCCTTATTTTCAGGTGAAATGTTACACACTATTCAAATATATAGAACTTTCAAAAATTACATTGATAAGGGAACTCAATAAGAAGGCATAATTGGTGAACGTTGCGCAGGCGCATAAAGTGATCACGTAAACCAGCCGATGACAGATCGTAAGCCCTATAGGTGCCTAGAGTTCTTGGTTCTTCTACAATATCCCAATTTTGTCTCTATTGAGATGTTAAAAAAATGTTTGTTAATAAAAATATCACTCTGCAATATTTGACAATTAAAAGAATTGAGAACCACTGATCAGGTATCCTTCAAAATCTAATGAGGTCTAAGTGAGTATCACATAGACAAATTTGCAAATTTGAAAGGAATTGAATGAGTACTTTAGTCTATAATCGATAAAGTACAATAAACACGTCGTACATAGCACACACACACACACACAGATACATTGTGATGAAAATTTCAGAATACAATCTCAGCATGATACTCATTATGAGTAAAAATATAGTAGTTACACTGCAAGATTTAATTATAAATTAAACGTGATAATTGTTTGTAAACGCTGGAATGAAGATACTTATTTATTTTATTCTGGTCTAAGCGAGTACGGATATACAAATTTGCAAAATTTGTAAAGAATCAAATGAGTACTTTAGTCTATAATCAATACAGTAAAACAAACAGGCCTACACAGCACACACACACACACAGATACATTGTGATGAAACTTTCAGAATACAATCTCAGCATTATACTAGTTATTTTTTTTATTGCAGATATTGATAGATATTTGCAATGAAAAACTCCCACTAAATCCCCTTGGTGTAGTAAGGAGTAAAAAAACACATTGATACATTCAGTTCTGACGATTTATTATATCCTTGACTATTTATGATAGAGCTGACACTGAGTTCAAAACATAGGTACATATTTTGCAACGTACAAAGTTCACAATTACGTATTAATTCGTTCAATTTTTGCATGCCTTTTGTTTAATTGACATTTTCCTCATAATAAGTAATACTGCCTTTCTATGCAAGAATGCGTCTTCTTTTGGGTCATAATTATAAGATTAATTTGCACCAAGCACTTCCTCTCTCCACATATTAATTACTTAGCCTACTTATCTCTTGGTAGCAGCTACAGCGCACAATAGTCACTAGGGCGAGAGAGTCTAGACAAAACCAAATGTAATCATACCAACACAACCACACTTTTGAATGAAACACACTCGATGAATGAATGTGAAAGTTTATATTACCAAGCTATTTGATTGTAAAACGCAAAGCAAGTGACACCACAATAAAGCGTGCCAAAGAATTTGTATATCTGGGCAGCAGAATATCTCAAGATGACCGCTCAAAGGCAGAAATAATAAGTAGAGTTCAACAGGCAAGAGTTGCCTTCAACAAAGAATTTGTATATCTGGGCAGCAGAATATCTCAAGATGACCGCTCAAAGGCAGAAATAATAAGTAGAGTTCAACAGGCAAGAGTTGCCTTCAACAAAGAATTTGTATATCTGGGCAGCAGAATATCTCAAGATGACCGCTCAAAGGCAGAAATAATAAGTAGAGTTCAACAGGCAAGAGTTGCCTTCAACAAAGAATTTGTATATCTGGGCAGCAGAATATCTCAAGATGACCGCTCAAAGGCAGAAATAATAAGTAGAGTTCAACAGGCAAGAGTTGCCTTCAACAAAGAATTTGTATATCTGGGCAGCAGAATATCTCAAGATGACCGCTCAAAGGCAGAAATAATAAGTAGAGTTCAACAGGCAAGAGTTGCCTTCAACAAAGAATTTGTATATCTGGGCAGCAGAATATATTAAGGTGGACGCTCAAAGGCAGAAATAATAAGTAGAGTTCAACAGGCAAGAGTTGCCTTCAACAAAGAATTTGTATATCTGGGCAGCAGAATATATTAAGGTGGACGCTCAAAGGCAGAAATAATAAGTAGAGTTCAACAGGCAAGAGTTGCCTTCAACAAAGAATTTGTATATCTGGGCAGCAGAATATATTAAGGTGGACGCTCAAAGGCAGAAATAATAAGTAGAGTTCAACAGGCAAGAGTTGCCTTCAACAAAAAATCTATGACATTTGAATCTCCCAACATTGATATCAACTTGATTAAAAATCTTGTTTGTAGTGTGATGTTGTATGGCAGTGAAACGCAGATTATCAACCAGAGAGAATCTGGACGTCTGGCTGCCTTTGAAATGATATGATACAGACACATTGCTAGGATCCATTGGTTAGACTACATTCTAAATTACATGGTACTGAGCAATTGTAGAAACGAGTCAGCTCCTAAAGAGGGTTGCCCGACAATGATCTAAATGGATAGGTCATAACATCAGGCATCTATGTCTGTTTGTTACTATCACTGAAGGAACGAAGGATGGCAAAAATCATAGAGGACGCCCTAGAGACAGTTAAATGGACCAGGTGATCAGTGATGTGCGTTAGGGATATCCATTTTGACTCCTATCCTGAGCATAGATAGTGTATGCTTACTCACCTAGTCGAGAAAATGTTGTAAAAATAAGAAAACTACCTACAAGCAGTATACAGTTACATTTGAGAGATGACTCAGTGCCCTTCACATACCGTTAAAGTTTTTCTACGGTGCCCTTTACATACCGTTAAAGTTTTTCTACAGTGCCCTTCAAATACCGTTAAAGTTTTACTTTATAGTTTAAACTACGTCAAGTGTTTAAACTTTGTATTGTGTCCTGTGCTACAAATTCAATAAACATTTTAAAAGAATAACTCTATATATTGGTTTGTCGATGCTGGCAGTGAGTACAATTTACCTTCATACTCTATGCTTCCCATCGAAATGTTGCCTAATTACCATTTCCCGATTTTAAACTAATTCATACAGTCCATTTGCTCCAACAATGTGCGCTGTAGCAGCTAGCAAGAGATGAAGAGGCTGGCAGATAACAGGGATATGTGAAGAGATAGAGTGCTTGGTGCAAACCGATCTAGGGATTGTGGCCACTCGTGCTTAGTTAACTCGGAGAAATTGTTATTATATAAATTGTTGGCCATTTGTAGAACAGCACTTTCACACAATCAAAGATTCTCGAAGCTATTCGCACCAGTATAAAACATTTCTACCTCTCCACGAGTCTCATTTGCCAGACCGACGTTAGTAAATAATAAGACTGTATTCAATTTCCATTGACATCATTAAACATCTAGAGATATCGATTTTATAATATATGTTGAAATGAAGTTGTCAAAGTTATGTGGAACTATAATAAATATATGTTGACTAAAAGTACATCATAAATTTAAATATTAATACGTCATATTATATCATTCCTTAAAATAATATGTACACAATACATATTATGTATTTAGAGGTTTTTGTTTCATTGAAAAATTTTTGACTTTGAACATGCACATTCCTATTAAATATTAATCAATAAAATAGCAACTTTCTGATTCACTTATTAAGCAAATAAATACACCCTCCAAAGATTGAATGTTCTTTAATTCTTATATCAAATTTACACGCCATTTTGCGTATATATAGGTCTTTCTTCTTGCTATGTGACCAAAATATTTCAGTATCATCTGGTAGCAGGCGGTTGACAGTCTGGTTTTTACCACCAGCTGGTCTAGGATGGAATTGTTAGTCTGTCTGTAACCGGATACCCGGCAAGTAAGTAGGGGAACATGATACATTCAGGAGTGAGGATGTAATATACAAAAGGTTTAATGCTTACACGGCTGGGAGTCCTCTGGGGAGTCGCCCCCCTGGCCGGCGGAGCATCGAGCCCCCCCCTCCATGGCACACCGAAGACCCTGCCAGCACCCACCGCTCCTGAAACACATCTACCTCGTCAATAATAATCATTTTGCTCATTTTTTAATATCTCTTGTTTGCTAATTTCAGATTATGTATGATACAAGACAAATTCTTCTGTGATAGATACCTTTTTAAAGAAAAATAAATATCATAGTATCTTGTACTTTTTGGATAAGGCAAAGGAAAGTATCTAACAATTATTTAAGGGATGTCTTGTACATTTTGGATAAGGCAAAGGAAAGTATCTAACAATTATTTAGGGGATGTCTTGTACATTTTGGATAAGGCAAAGGAAAGTATCTAACAATTATTTAGGGGATGTCTTGTACATTTTGGATAAGGCAAAGGAAAGTATCTAACAATTATTTAGGGGATGTCTTGTACATTTTGGATAAGGCAAAGGAAAGTATCTAACAATTATTTAGGGGATGTCTTGTACATTTTGGATAAGGCAAAGGAAAGTATTTAACAATTATTTAGGGGATGTCTTGTACATTTTGGATAAGGCAAAGGAAATTATCTAACAATTATTTAGGGGATGTCTTGTACATTTTGGATAAGGCAAAGGAAAGTATCTAACAATTATTTAGGGGATGTCTTGTACATTTTGGATAAGGCAAAGGAAAGTATCTAACAATTATTTAGGGGATGTCTTGTACATTTTGGATAAGGCAAAGGAAAGTATCTAACAATTATTTAGGGGATGTCTTGTACATTTTGGATAAGGCAAAGGAAATTATCTAACAATTATTTAGGGGATGTCTTGTACATTTTGGATAAGGCAAAGGAAAGTATCTAACAATTATTTAGGGGATGTCTTGTACATTTTGGATAAGGCAAAGGAAAGTATCTAACAATTATTTAGGGGATGTCTTGTACATTTTGGATAAGGCAAAGGAAAGCATCTAACAATTATTTAGGGGATGTCTTGTACATTTTGGATAAGGCAAAGGAAAGCATCTAGCAATTATTTAAGGGATGTCTTGTATATTTTGAATAATGCAAAGGGAAGCAGTAATAATTTTAGGGAAGTTATAGTCTATTTTACAAAGCAATGGGTAGTAACGTCTATTTTGGAACAATTTAAAGTGAAACAGCATTAATCCTTGTCTACTTTGGAAAAAAAGGCAATGTGATGTAGAATGGCAATTAAAATGACCTGTGACGAATTCAGAAGTCCACAAGTCTTTCACAACCCGAGGATATCTTCGAAGAAATCTCACGCCGGGGAAAAATCTGGGAAGGGTACATGAGCTGGTGATGTTATACCTGATCTGAGGACGTGCGTAGCGCCGGCCGCGGGGCCACGCGGGCAGTGACCCCTCACGCTTCCGCAACAGACGCATTACTTCGCCTCTCTGAAAAAAAAAATGAAAAAAATCAGAAACATTCAACGACCTCTTAAGTGAGGGCACAATAAGCATAGATAAATTTATGTGATAGCAAGTATACCTACATAGGAATTACTAAAGCTTTGATAGATGAAATGAGTTTTCAAGGAAGCCAAGGTGGCGAAAATTAGCTTCCCGAAATTAGGTAGCTCCCATCATATTAGGTAGTTTCTATGTTGATAGTGAAACCAAAAAATTCCGTTAAAATTGGCCATAATGAAAAAGAAAAAGAATTGGACCGAGTCAATAAGGCGGCTTACTATGATCGCGGTTTTAGTGTGAACGGACCTTTAAAATGGAATGAATTGCCTCTTGACATACGTGGAGCTCAGAGCATTGACACCTTCGGTAAACTTCTTAAGACTGCCTTGTTTCGTAGAGCCAACAAATAAGCTACAGCGCCCTTGGAGTGATCTTGTATCACTAAACGGCGCTTTATAAATTTTTATTATTATTATTAATGACGTCACAAATATCTTATCAAACATAACCGAACCCCTACGAAGCGTTACTCCACGAAATCCAATTCAGTCGGTACAACGGCCCAAAAGACGATTAATATTGGCACTAGAGTACAATCAACCGAAGAAAGTTAAAGACCTTTGATACTTTGAATACAATTATGACTAAGTACGTGAATACATATTTGAATCCATGGCCCATGCGGGGACCGCTTGTCTTTGTGACTCCTTTGCGGCGTAGTGTCAGTTCTAATAACTAAAACATTTTGAGTTAATAGTATCTATGAATTATGTATTCAAAATCAAATAGACGTAAAAATATTGAAAATCAATCATATTTTAAAATAACTCGAAAATGACCTAGGCATGTAGTTGTTGATATATATATTGGGAAACGTGAAAATAGAAAAGGAAAGAAAGGAGCATGCATACATTTCTCACCACATTTCACGTCAATTACGCCCGGAATGCATTAGTGAAAAACGTTAGTATCGCGCCGGCCGATCCCCGTCGGGCGCCAACAGCGGTTTTCCGGCGGCCGTCTCTCCTTACGTCGATCGACCGGCAACACTCGGTTTGGGAGCACCCAAATATGCTTGTGTACCCGTAGTGCTTATAGTTCAGCCATTTTAGATTGCAATGTATGGAAAAATCGAAAAAAAAAATAAAATGCCTCAACCGGAAGGAGCTTATTATTGGAAGAAACGAATACTTTTAATTTATTTTATTTATTTCGGCTCTACGCCTATGAATAAACGAGTGGGTTATTGCCAACACTATACTCCTCATTAACAAGTCACTCCACAAAGAATTCAAATTTAGCATGGAAAATTTTCAGCATTTTCATGAAATGAGTTTGTAAAATTATTTTTGATTTAAATATTATGAAAATTAGATACTTATTCAATGCCATTTTATGAAAAGGATGTGCCTTTTTAGCCATTTGAAAATAAAAATATCAAATTATAAGTTTCCTGAGCTTGGAGCCACTTCAAAATATTTGACATTTGAAAAAATTGAGACACTGATCAGATATTCAGAATACAATCATAGTAATAATACTAATTAATAATCTGCAATAAAAAATTAACCTTAAAAATTGCGAATCCCCTTGGGGTAGTGAGGAGTGAAACAAAAACATTCCGTTAGAAATTAGGTATATAGCGGTTACACTGCATGATTTAATTTTAAATTAAACATGAATTTTTAAAACGCTGAAATGAAGACAATTATTTATACACGATATTTAAGACTTGTCAATGTACAGAACGACGAAACTAACCAGGATTATAATATTTGTTTACATTATGTATAAAAAGATAAAAAATAACAATTTAAATTGTTTTATAATATCTATTATACAATTGAACGCTTTAAATAATACTGAAAAAAAATTAGATAATCAACCAATCAAGAATCTAATTTTAACTTATCAATAAAAAAAGATGATAAACTTTACACAAGTAATAATTTACCGTAAACAATATACGGGGTATATGTATGTATCTATCATCAAGTCCTACACTCAGGTTTTTTAAGAATGAATATTATGTCCTTGTATTAAATACATGTGCGTAAATCTTCGTTCATTCCTTAAATTAAGCATAAATGCGCAATAGGTGATAGAAATCGGTCGAGGCGAGATTCGAACCCGCTTTGACATGGACTCACGATTACTAATCAAGCGGGCTAGCCGCTCTGCCATGGACCCATATAATTAATGCTGAATATGAACAAACGATAAATTCACAAAAAGAAATATTGGTCCTTCGAGCCGTCTTTAAAATGCTAAATATAAAAAAATTAATTCATAATATAAAGTCATCAATTATTAAAGTGTATAATTTTCGCCAAACACCCTGAACGAGCTTCCGGTTGCGCAGAGCGCAAATTTGTGTCTTTTTGCTTCGTTGGTTTACGTGAAAATCGCTCCCCTTCTCGGCTAAAAGTTCAAAATGTTTGACTACAACTCACTGATACATAAATTTCATAACAAGTCGTTTTGATGACGCTTGAGTACTCCCTTTCTCAACACAAGCATTTTATGTTTTTTGAGAAAAGAAAAAAAAACAGTGTGCTGACATTCAAACTATTGTATATTCTTTTATTGAAAAATATGTATTTATATTTGGAAAAAAATCTGGATTGTATACTTTTAATTTAATTATATTATTTGAATGCTGTGTAGAAATATGAGTTTCAATAAATATATATTTTTTAATTCTGCATATACAGTGGACGATTCCTTGTGTATTTTTTTTACGAAAATGTTGCAAAACAGTCAAATTTCAGTGTTACACATATCTAAAACTTAATTAAAATTCGCGAATAATATCGGGTTTATTGCAAATACGAAAAATTCTCTAGTAATTGGTGTATAAATCCGTCTCGATCGGGACCAAAAAATGGTCAAGCTAATTTTGATTCAATGTGGACTGTATTTTTTAGGTTTGAAATTAAATGATCGATATTCACAATAAATGTAAACGTTCATTTGTTCTGTCTCCAAATAATGTTTCTCTTCTTTCCCACAATGGTTGTATTAGAATTGATATATCCAACATGGATAGGTATTTGAACAAAATCACGCGTCGGGTCTCAGACACTACAGACGTGCATATTTCGCAGAATCCTGCGTAGGTGGTATGTTGGTTTAGCCCCGGAGAACCTTGTCGGTCGCAAGGAAGTGCCAGGCAGGACGCAATAACTTATAATTGACACATACGGATATCTTGGCTGGTCCATGGGAACACGCCAACGGTCGAGACATCGAAATGCGACATGGGCGTACCGAAATATTTTGGGTAATCAGAAAAATAGAAGCGGGAACAAGTCTTAAGAAAGAAAAAAAAGAAAATTGCTTCTGACATAGGAAAATGCTTTCAGAAGAAATTGCTAGTAATCGCTGGATCCTATTCAATAGAATGTGATATAGCTAATTAGTGTCGGATGATAATTAACGAAATGACAATAAGTAAATAATTAATCGGTAAATAATTTAATTACCCATAAGTTATAATTTGGCGGCATAAATAAGAAATCAACAGACAAGCTCACCGTGAATAATAAAAATATTTTCGGTATTTTTAATTTTGGTTTGAGAAAACAATAAGTAAATAATTAATCGGTAAATAATTTAATTACCCAAAAGTTATAATTTGGCGGCATAAATACAGACGGTGGCCAAATTAATACAATCAAAGGAAAAAAATGCAAAAATAATTGTATTTTTAGCTGTTATCCAGCAAAATCGAATCACATCAGTATATTTTTAATTGTGGCAACTCCCTTCATTATTGTTATCGTACTTGCAACACTTTTTAAGCATCAACATGAAGTTTGTCACATACAAGATACGATAATGTCAGTTTAGTATTGGTCTTCACAGAGTGTGCGGGTGTTAATGGAATATTTTGCCCATTGATTTTGTGTTTATTTGAGACAGTGTTTGAGTGTTTCTTACATTTTTTTTTAAATAACAGGTAAACCTAATATTTATTACTAAATATTTATCACAATTATACTACTTATCAAATTATTACGATTTTGATAAATTATTTTCTAAATTTATGCTGAATTTCAGAATTTTTTGGTTTATTTTAGAAATGGGAAGATCTTGTGACCTCACTCCAAGAAAAAAATCTAAAATTGCAACCCTTCTTGGTCACTGTGAATACAGTCAACGAGAAATTGCCACTCTTACCAATGTTTCTCAATATTCTGTGCACAAAATAAGTAGGCAAATGAAAGGAAATGTACCCCTTGAACCATCTCGAATAGGAAAATGTGGACGAAAGCGCATTACTACTCCGCGAACAGAAAGAAAAATCAGAAATGTTGCTCTAGAAAATAGACAGAAGCCTCGAAAAGTAATAAAATCTATTTTGCAGACCACAGGAGTCAATATATCTGATCGTACATTGAGACGAAGATTGGTGGAAATGGACCTCAAATGTTATCGCCCAGTGAAAAAGCCAAAACTAACACCTGAAATGCGTAAAAAGCGACTAGAATGGGCACTTAAACACCAAAATTGGAACGAAGACGATTGGAGCAAGGTATTAGAATGTAAAATAAGTTTTTATGAAACTTTCTGTATTAAATAAAATTGACTAGTGAAAACTTCTCGTGTTCTTTCAGGTTTGTTTTTCTGATGAATCCTCAATCCAAATACTGCAGGACAAAACTCAATATGTGAGAAGAAGGCCAGGTGAAAAATATAATGAGGAATGTGTGGTCCAAAGAGTGAAGCACCCTCAGTCAATAATGATCTGGTCAGTGATTAGTGGGATGGGTATGGGAAGGCTGTATATTGTGAATGGCACAATGCGCCAGGACCAGTATATAGAAGTTTTAAAAGGGAGACTAAAGCCTCAAGTGGCCGAATGGTTTCCAAATGGAAAATATGTATTTATGCATGATTCTGCACCCTGCCACAAAGCGAAAACCGTTACTAAATTTCTAGAAGGAGAAAAAATAAAGGTATTAGATTGGCCAGGAAATTCACCGGATCTAAATCCAATTGAAAACGTTTGGGAGGCTCTGAAAAGGGCAATTGTAAAAAAAGGTGTCATCACCAACAAAAGACAACTAATAGAAAACATAATTGAGGCATGGCACAACACACCAGAATTAAAAAATATCTCAATTAAATGTATCTCCAGCATGCCCAGAAGAAAATCAGCAGTAATTAAAGCTAAGGGAGGATTTACTAAATATTGATCATTTTACCATAAAACGTATTTTATTATCAATAAACTATTATATATTCATAGTAAATGCATTTTATTTTATAAAAATATATTAAATCTCCCATAATATTCTAGAAAGATCGAAATAAAATAAAAAAATAATAATTTTCAATGATTCGAAGTCTAAAAACTGCTATAAATTCATTTGATTGTATTAATTTGGCCACCGTCTGTAAGAAATCAACAGACAAGCTCACCGTGAATAATAAAAATATTTTCGGTATTTTAATTTTGGTTTGAGAAAACACAGAGATGTTTCGTATTGAACAACATCAAACGACCAAGTAGGTAGAGCTAGTTACGCCACTGGAATGTCCGTTGGAGAAAGGTGTCAGATTTCGCGAGCCGCTCTAACGGATACGATAAATCAGAAATTAGACGGACGGCGATGTGGCCCGGCAAATCTAGTTCGTGGGAACGCATGTGAGTCCAGACGGTGTTCGGTCACTAGATCACTAGACCACCCCAAGGTATCAAGTTCATAAGTAGGTTCATAGGGTAGGACACATAAATTTGAATGAGACCAGACAAGGAAATATAAGTAGAGGTAGCCAGGGCTTACCCACTGTCGAATCGTTGCGGACCGAAAGGAGATAGAAAACAGGAAAATTGATTGATTTATTTAATTATTTTAATTTCGGGAAACAAGACCTACATATTTAACAGTAAACAAAAATAAATAAATTAATGAGCTGGGGAGTAAGCCAATTACGTGAATGTAGAAATAAACACGTAAGTAAACCAACAGAGTGATGCTGAAAGAAAATTTACAGATAGGTATAGGGGAATAAATACGTAAATAAATAACTAACGCAATCAAGAAAAGAGATACGAAGAAATAAGCAAACGTAGGAAGGGGTAGACAACCATTTCAGAGGATAAACGGCTAGATAAACAAATAAATAAATAAAGAATCGAATGATTAAATAACCCAGGAAGGAAATGAGAGCATGAATAAAATAAAAAAAAAAAAAAAAAAAACCTCCCGGTAATAATGACCTAACACTAGAAGGTTAAGACCCAGTAACGAGTGAAATAGAAATTTAACTCAACCTATTCTTCGCACTACGAAAATATAAAAACAAAAGAAAAAAAACTACAGTCGAAAAGATCACGACCCTAGGTTTAATATCTAAGTCATCCTCAGAATACCTACATGTATCGATTTTTTTTTTCCGCGCGGGTACCTACGACCCGGTCCGAAAGTACCAAGCTGCATACCTAGAATAATATCCCAGGATATTCACAAAAACCTCGATTCAAGAGAGACCAAATCAATAGCGACGTTCTAGGACTATGAAAATTATACGAATAAAAAAAGGACTTAGCATGTATACACAGACGAATTTTAACTTTTAACTATACATACATACCTACGTACATACTTACAGACCAACACGCCATGGCCCTCACGGGGTAGGCAAAGAGAACCGAACGCCGCATTTTTCTACCTTGACACACATTCATCGCCTCAGCAACATTCATACATCGTCGGAGACATGTTCGTCTGTGGTTCACGTTTCTTGCACTTTCATCTTTAAAAATATCGTCTACATGGTCGTGCCAACCCATCTAAATGTGTTAACTTTAATTCTGTTAATTACATCTTTCGGTATCTTACTTTCTTTCCTTGTATCTTCATTCTGAACTCGGTCATACACCGTTCTGTTACAAAATTACCTACAAATTTTCCTACGACGGTATAAAGCAGTAGGTGCTGTAATTATTCTGGCATTATTTTTTTTTCAACACAAAAATAAATACATACTTCATACATACGCACATCTAAATTACTGCAACCTACCACAAAATCTTACAAAATTAACTAACACCATGACGAATTGAAATAATAGGATTGATTTATATAACGTTACTCTGGGACAGGCTTACATAGCCTAGTAGAGTAGCCTAATCCACAAATTAAAATATAGGTATAAATGTATACACTTACGACATACTTTAACCTTTTTAAATTATAGTATAACTTATAATTTTATTTACTACGGTAGAAAGTTATATTATGTTAATTGTTATTGTGATATTTGAAAAAAAAGGATTTTAGTAAATAAATAGAAATTAACAATAAGTAAATAATACCAGGCGATACCATGACGGTCATTGCGTTACCTTGGGTAGGCAGGGAGAACCGAACGCCGGAATTCTCCCTCGACACCTACTCAGCACGGTTATGAAATTCTTACATAACCCATATCCGAGATCAGGTGATAGGTGATTATCTGATCGTATGTACTTCCCATATAGGCTATAAGCTATTATGCGCAGAAATATTTGGGCATTCATGCCTGTGTCTGAGCTGACTTAATTAAAATAAAATAAAATAAGTTGGTGGTTACGGACAGCGGAGGTTTCCATTCTGGTTATTATCAGTATAATAAGGTGGTTTTTAAATAGGTATTTTAAATATGCGCCAGCCGCTCAGAGGAGACGAGAGCTTTCGTTTCAATACTAGGGGAGACATCTAGCGAAAAATTCGATCAGCTTCGGGAAGCGCTCTGCTCGACCGACTGTCATAGGTCAGAGACAGCGCGCGAAACTCTATAGATGGCACGAAAAAATAAGCCGAGGAAAATCTGAAAGGGGAGGAAATTGGCGCGAGGGGAGAATATTAAATTAATAATAATAAAAGGGAAGAAAATTGAAGTACAATAAGTTGATTTACGTCCGTAGGGGATACTTTCGCGCTTTGGTTCGGGACTCTGATGCAGATCGTTTAGCTGAGGTTAGTAAGCTTGGGGCGCAGGGAAAAGCTTCGCGTCTCGACATACAGAGGGCGAATAGCGATAAAGATAGGAAAATGATTTTCTCCTTGAGAAAATTCGATTCTTTTTCTCCAAGCTTCGAAGAAAATTATGGCAGTCATCGAGGTAATAAGAATGAGTTGTTTTATAAAAAGAAAATGTACCTACGGGAACTTATATTAATTTATGTAACATAGTTAGGATTGGTAGGGCGAAAAGAAAGGAATAAAATAATGATTTTTGTCAATAAAATTGAAATAAAATAATGCTATTGTCAAGGAGAATAAAATAGTTGTTGGGAAGTACCATAATTTTATGTTCCTACAACATATCAGTGTCTAAATAATTTTGTGTGTTGGGTAATATAGTTAATCAGGGTTGGAAATACCTACCTATAGGCACACATTTCTGTATGGAGAAATTATAATGTTATGTTGCTCTGATCATGTAAATAGTCCATAAGAAGTGTATAAGTGTATAAGATGAAAAAAAAGAAAAAGTGTATGTGTAACGAAAATTAAAAAGAAAAAAAAGAAAAAGTGTATGTGTTACGAAAATTAAAAAAAAAAAGAAAACATAGTGCGTGAACTTTGGCGCGAAAAATCAGTGCGTCCGTACGGGAACACAGGGACAGCCGAGGAACTAGGGGGGAGGAGCTGGCGGGACGAATACCGCCGGTCAATATTAGCGACCGCACGGGATGATCTGGAGCATTCCGATTTCGTCATCGCAACAGTAACAGTCTTCCTTCTCTTGTTCGCGGGTCTCGCCAGCTAGACCAAGTACCAACGATTCTAACCAACCGTCGTGGACGCATAGCAGATAAAATTTTACAAAGTACTTTACTATAAACCAGTGAATCAGACCAGCAAGGAAGGAGCCCATTTCAAACATTAAAATTTATATCAGGGCATACGCGGTCGTTACGGTCTACTACAGACTCGCTCTGGCGAGGTCCCGCGGACGGAGAGAGGCCAACCTACCAGGTTTTATTTCACATTATTTTGTATGTCCACTGAGTCCATTATACTCCACCCAATTGGAGGGCCATTTTTCCCGCCCTGCCAAGAAGACAACGGCAAGCACCTCTTTTGGAAAAGAGGCCCTGCCCAGGAGACATCCACGCCGCCTCTGGGATAGGAGGCAATTCGAGGATCATTGTCGCCGCCTCTGGAGAGGCCGCCCACGAGGATCACCAGCCATCGCCTCACAGGAGGCCAATACTGCCCTGTTCTAATTTTCGTTTCTTCACACTTCGACGTTCTCAACGTTCTTTTTTTTTCAAAGACTCCCTTCGTGTTTCGTTGTGTGCACACACATAGTTTTAAGTATACGTTAAGATCTTAGTATAAGTCCTAGTATTTAGAAAACATTGTTTCTTTAGCTTGTAATGTCTTTGTGTGCCTAGATGCTAGTAAATTTTAGTTAACTGAATTGATTTTTTTTCTTCTCTCTCATATACAATCCCAATCTGAAGCCTGTTTTAATTATAGTTAGTAATTAGGTAATTTTAAGGTTTAATTTAAGTTTTAATTCCCGGGGAGGAATCACAGCGACGGCTTGCACCCGATAGCTGGCCGGGCAAACCAACTAGTGGGCGGCGAAGGGCGGCCACCGCCCTGAGCCTAGCAAGTCGTCGAAATCGGCTGTGCCGATACTCTAGTGCCACCTCAGTGTGAGCACTGAATAAGAAAATAGTTCCCGACAAAACCAATACCCAACTTTCACTTTCAAATAATATTCAAATAATTATCAACAACCTCGCAACACCTTCCGACCTTCCCACTTTCCGTCTTTTAAACTCCCCCCGGTGTATTAAATGGCGCCCAACGTTGAAGGCAGCTTAAGCGACTTCTCCGCGAATTATATCTAATAAAATAAAGAAATTAATCGTTATTAAAAAAACTATAATTAATCGTTGAAATTTCGCGATTTTTGATTTTCTTATTGGAAAATAGAGATTCCAGTTGGAATCCCATTAATAATCCAACCAGATATTAATCGAAAAATACCTTCCGCGGATTAAGTCGAAAGAAACTTAAGTTTGTTCACTTACGAAAATAATTGCTAAGAAAAAAAAAACACGTACCCACGAATTTAGGATAAAATAACTCGAGGCTTCAGAAGGGTTGTGGGGGAGAGATAGAGAAAGAAATATTAATATCTAAACAATTACCCAACACTAGTTTTACCTATTACTTTACAATTTTGGTAGGTAATATTTTTATTTGTATGTCTTGAACCACCGAATCTGGTGATCCTTATATCATTTGACTAATCACCGAAGCTGGTGACCTTATAATTTTTGTATTTGGTAGTTAAATCTTTATCATCGACACTCGTAACGTTTTAATTAGTAGGTAATTGACTGATCGACTATAGGTATCTGAATTGATAGAATAGGTATATACATCAGTAAGAAATCGCTTGGACGACGGGAATAATTCTTTTTTTATATAATAAGCGTCTCGATGAGTAGATAGGGAAACTCGCTTGGCAATGAATAATTAGGCCGTTATAATATTTTTTTTTGGGAATATTACGTTTTTTCTGCTAATGATAAAATAATAAGGATAACTGCTAATTACGAAACAGGATTTTGTCCTCAGTAGTGGGGAGATAGATAATTTTTGTTCTCGTTTTTTTTTTTGTTGTTCTCGTAGGTATAGCTATTTTCAATCGAGATTAATATCGTTAGTGGTGAGTTGGGTAAATTAATATTATAGACTAATTTCGTTTGGGAAGCATAATACTCGCTTAGGAAGAAATATTCGTCTCTCCTTAGGGGTAGGATAATAAACCAAAAAGGTTATGAATATATTTACCAAAGAAAAAATGATAGGTACAAATATATTTTAATACATTTACGAATATAACTATTACGGATATAATTTTTATATAAATTTTATTGTATGTATACGGAAGAGGATTGCTACTCTAAGACTCATTAGCGGTGAGTTAACATAAATTAATAATTGATGGTTTTAGGTATAAGTAGTCCAATTACGGAGAAATTATTTTACGTACGGAGATAGATAAAGACCGTTTGAGGTCGATAGTGATTATAAAAAGAAAAAAAATTTATTTTTTTTTGTTTCAATTAGGAACTTTGAAAATTACTTTTTTCTTTCAATTAGGAACGTTGACCGATGTTTTTTTGATAATACTGAATAAGAGATCACCGCGCCGGTTACCGGATAAAGTCGTCTCAAGGGCGGTTACTTAAACAGTCACGCATTCGGGACACCGAAATATTAAGAGGAAAATAGAGATAGTGACAGATATGCGACGGTTGAGAGGAAATAGTGCGTCAGACATGGAGAGTTCGGCAG
Organism: Molanna angustata; assembly: GCA_963576475.1. Taxonomy (NCBI): domain Eukaryota; kingdom Metazoa; phylum Arthropoda; class Insecta; order Trichoptera; family Molannidae; genus Molanna; species Molanna angustata. Next base: position 15,215,790 of record OY754983.1, read on the forward strand.
AAAATAGTCCGGTTATACCAATGCCGATCGAAGAAGAGGCAGAGGCAGGCCAAAATTATAGCTCGCCCGCGAGAGCCGCCTTGGCCCCGTCTGGGACTTGGGAGCGGGCATGCGTACCACGTGTCCTGGAAGATACCTTCAGCGGTCTAGCCGAAGAAGACCCTGAACAATTCATACGCGCTTGTGAAGCGCATTTCAAGGCTGTACACTGTAGCCCGGCCGTGCAGGTGGAGAGAGCAGCGCAGAGGTTAAGAGGCGAAGCAAAGAACTGGTGGAGGCCTCACTTGCAAGGACGCTGGGGATGGGCGGACTTCTGTAACGTTCTTCGGTCCAGATATGGAACAGAGGCAGCTCGTGCCTCGCTGCTGGTGAGCCTGTATGGAGATCGACAGCGAGAGGGCGAAAGTGGTATTTGTTTCCTGCAGAGGAAAAATGTAATATACAGAAGACTATTTCCGAAGGGAGAGATCAACGAGATCTGTCAGGATCTCATCGGCCTGATGCACCCGAGGTACAGCGAACTTCTAGAAGTGGGTCTGACCTTCGGACCCTATACGATGGACACTCTGCGGAGTCGAGTTTCGGGACTAGACTTCCCACGGCAACCTTTATATACAAACACTACACGGGTTCAGTGGAACATGCCGTCAGTGCAGCATCAACATCGTCAAAATGGCTTCCAAGCGGATCCAGAGAGGTATATTGAAGGCGACCATCGAGCCGACTTGCGACAAAATGGCGGCGGACGAAACTATGTACCAAATGGACAGCGGCCCGCGGGGAACCACGATTGGAATAGACATAACAATAACGGACCCAGACCTACCTATCAACCCTTTAGAGCGGGAAACGCCTCCCGCCTGGGCGGAACCAACCACGCTCAGGCGACACGACGACGTTAAGTGGGAGTGGTCAACGCGACCAGCCAGACCCAATGACAATAGACCACCACCGTCCCAATGACAATAGGCCAGACCCAATGACAATAGACTTCACAGACGGCCATTATCACGTATACCTGCTAAGCTAGTAGGTATCGCTACCGCGGCCCTAGTAGATTCGGCGAGCACGCACAATTTAGTGAATCGAGGGGGATCGCGATCCACTTCCACGCCGGCGACGCTATAGAGCTCATTGGCCCTGTTCACCACCGGACGCAGCCGCAACATCGGACAAACACAAAATATCCACCATCCATCGGGTTCAACCACTGCCCCCGAGAATCCAACCACACACGTCAGGGCCTCCGATTGGTCTCGAAATCGGCCGCTAAGTACACTCCGTTTCAAGTCGGAGGGGCTTGTACCCCGACCCCTCGGTCCTCGTGTTGGCGTCCGAAGGTTCCGCGGGCTAACACCGGGGGCATCCGACGCAATCATCACCTGTCAGATTTGACGTCTCGTTGTCAACACAGGATGTCTGACCCGACGTCTGCGCCGGCGGTGTGCCCGAACCACACAACAACATTCGCCACAGTTGACGAGTAACTGCCGAGCGAGACTAGAGGCGTCCGTCCTGCTCTTCTCTAAGTATAGAATGACGAGGGCACAACAGCGTCGGCCGCCCACCCCCGCCTTTACTGCCTGGGCCCTTAGAGCCGCAACCTAGGCTTATATCCCGACGCATCGGTCCTCGTGTTGGCGTCCGAAGGTTCCGCGGGCTAACACCGGGGGCATCCGACGCAATCATCACCTGTCAGATATGACGTCTAGTTGTCAACACAGGATGTCTGACCCGACGTCTGCGCCGGCGGTGTGCCCGAACCACACAACAACATTCGCCACAGTTGACGAGTCACTGCCGAGCGAGACTAAAGGCGTTCGTCCTGCTCTTCTCTAAGTACAGAATTGACGAGGGCGCAACAGCGTCGGCCGCCCACCCCCGCCTTTACTGCCTAGGCCCTTAGAGCCGCAACCTAGGCCTATTATATATTAGGCTAATTTAGTGAATGCTAGCTTAGTACCTAGCCATTTAATACGACACAGTACGGATAAAATTGTAAGACTCGCACACTCGAGTGTGGAGATGAAGATTAGCGGGGAGGCAGATATTACATGGACCTCAGCCGCCCATGTCTTGACAGATACTTTCCTAATTGTCCCAGGACTAAGAGAAGACGTGATACTTGGTCATGAATGGCTCGTTAAACACAAAGGAGTGACAGACTTCCACAGAGGCTGTCTTCATATATGCTGTCCGTCACGAAAAACAATACATTTTCTACCAAACCGACCGCAACAAGATATAAATATAGAGACTTTCCCAGATATTAATATATTAGACGTCGCGCGTATCGCGAGTACAATGGCTAGCGAAGTGGAAACGCTGGAAGGGCGCAGAGATGACGAAAGGCGCAGAAACGAGGAAGGGCGCAGAAATGAAGGAGGGCGCAGGAATGACGAAGGGCGCAGAAATTACGAAGGGCGCAGAAATGAAGGAGGGCGCAGAAATGACGAAGGTCGCAGAAATGACGAAAGGCGCAGAGATGACGAAGGGCGCAGGAATGACGAAGGGCGCAGAGATGAAGGAGGGCGCAGAAATGACGAAGGGCGCAGAAATGACGAAGGGCGCAGAAATTACGAAGGGCGCAGAGATCACGAAGGGCGCAGTGATCACGAAGGGCGCAGAAATGAAGGAGGGCGCAGAGATGATGAAGGGCGCAGAGATCAGGAAGGGCGCAGAGATCAGGACGGTCGCAGAGAGCACGAAGAAGAGGAGGAACGTGAGGAAGAGATGCGTTCTCACCAGGAAGACGAACAAGAGGCCGGAGCGTGGGCTCTAGCAGAGGACATCCGAGTTAGCCAGCGTAGAGATGCAGATATTAATCAAAAAATGCAAAGGATACGGCGAGTGCAGGCGCGGCCGAGCCGAGCACGAAGTCGTTTTGAAAGAAACCTGCAAGCCGCATACGAAGTATTAGGTACAACTCTGTGGAGGAAGCAGGAAGGCGGAGAGTCGAAGCTAGTAGTACCCCGCGCGAAGATAGCAGAAGTAATAACGAAATATCACGACGACCCGGTAGCTAGTCACCCAGGTACGAAAGAGACTACGCGCGCCATTCAGAGACTATATTACTGGACAGGACTGAAGGCGGATGTCGCACGACATGTGAAGACATGCGGCGTGTGTATGCAGGCGAAAGCCCGACCCGGCTTACATCTAGTCCATCAGACAGGACACCGGGCAACCAAACCATTCGAAGTATTAGCGGTAGATTATATGGGTCCGTATCCAGCCTCCGCGGCGGGAAACCGTTTTATTTTAGTGGTCACGGACCTATTTACTAAGTGGGTGGAAGCCTTTCCCATGCGATCCAGTAAGGCCACCTCACTCACGACAGTACTTGAATCGGAAGTATTCAACCGTTACGGGTACCCGAAGTATGTATTAACTGACAACGGTCGACAATTTACGCACAGGACATGGAACGATGCTATAGAGAGGTGGCAGTGCGTGCACTGGACCACAGCCACGTATCACCCCAGAGCCAATCCGGCTGAACGAAGGAATCAAGAGATAAAGAAAGCTCTCAGGATTCACTTGCAGGAGGGGAGTCATACGAGGTGGGACGTCGTCTTGCCGACAATACTCGGTGCTTTGCGAGGAAGACAGAGTGAGGCTACCGGCGTGACCCCCAGCCAGGCTTTACTAGGATACGACCTACCACGACCAGGAGAGTGGTTGGTACATTCCAACGAAGATATCGTACCATCAGCAACGGAAGCAAGAGACAGGCGCTCCGCTGATGAGGAAATAGTGAGAAAGCAAGCTGAGTACCGCGGAAGGTACCTGACTCCAGGGGAGGAAGGATCGACATTCGGTCCAGGTGAGAAAGTATGGGTTCGGGAACACCCACAGTCAGACGCAGCAAGAGGCTTTCACGCCGGTTTCGCCGCAAAATGGAGTGGTCCTTATACCGTTCTCACTGTCATTGGCCGAGGGCACACGTATTGGATAGATCGGCGAAGTAAGCCGACCAAGGTACACGCAGATGACATGCGAAGAGTCATAAATCGGCGTTGATAAGACAGGGCAGTGAAATGGGTATGGGTAGGTAGAAATGTCCACTGGTAGATAGTCGAACGATACAGTATAAGAATATGCAAATAGGTAGGTATAAGGAGTGTTTAATTGCAAACGAGCGAGTTGAGACCTCTCGGAAGGATAGATAGGTATACGCGGATTAACGCGTATGACGTAATGAAATGCTTTCGAGGAGGTAGGCACTTAGCGGTAAGGAAATTGAGAGTTAGGTACAACGGGAAAATAATATTTATAAGATTTACTAAGCGTATAGCTCATAGGCGGTCTACTAGAGAAGTAATAAGGACGATAATTAATACAAATAACAGGTATGTCAGGTGCGTGTACGCAATAGATATTATTAATGCAATAGGTATATATATATGGAAGGTAGAAGGCTAAACGCTCAGTGATCAAGCGTTTACTTCCGAGGACGGTAGATAACTGATCAGATAACTAGCAGATAATTATTGATATGCCACGAGAAAAGGGTCGGCGTAAAGTATAAGATGAATGACGAATAGGTATTAGAGCACCGGCAAGCAGTATAGGCGTAGAAGATATAGTAATCAAAGATTAAACGCAAGGATAGACGCGGGGTAGATGAACTATCGCCGTAAGCGATAGGCTATAAAAAAAAAAATTAGTTTTTTTTAAAGTGTCTTGGGAAGAAGAAGATAAGTAGTATAAGAAATTTAAGAGCGAGGTGTAATGAGGAAATCATAAGGAAGATTAGTAGGTAATTATGTTGGCCGACCAATAATCTAAGTGCGGACGCGCATTATCGAATTAGGTATAAATAGGTAACCGAGGGAGGAATGCTATTGATCAGGCGTTTGCCCCGGCGATAAGTGAGAAGAATATAACTGATCAGTCGAATAACGTATAAGTTTAGGTATGGTAGTATACCTAAAGAAGATTTTACAAGATAACATAGGAATACTCATGAGTAATGCGATATGTGAAATTGAATGGAATAGTATAAAAACTAAGGTTATTAATGTCTTTTTGAATTTAATTTTATAACGTGCGGCAGGATAACGAAATAAACTAAGAACAAGTGAAGTTAATGGGTTTATGCTAAACCGCCACTAACGATGTAAGAGTTAATAGGTATAACGCGTATAGGTATATAAGAATAATAAGTATTGATTGAGGAATTAGTAAGAGAAAAGCGTTGCATGGAATTGAGAAGGTAGAATTAGGTCGTTTAGCTAGCGATCCGATCAGCATATTAGAAAAAGGGTTATGAAAGGAACGCGAATTGAGGTCTTGAGGAGATATTTCATGAACGTAAGAGCAGGTAATGATCAGAAAAAGACGAGAGTAGAAAACTATGATGTTAGGAAAATAGCTTAGAAATACGATACGAACGCCCAAGGCCAGACGTTGTATCGGCGATGGATATCAATTGAGTGGCCAAGAAAAGGACGAATTTAAAGTTATATAGGATTAGGCAGAGTGTGCGAGGAAAAATATTATGTCGTTAGACGAGTTAGGAAGAGCAGGAATTAATAAGTGGGAGGGATGACGACCCACCTTATTATATTATACAGTAGTAAAGTGCGCGGGAGCAGGTTATAAGTTAATCGTTAGATATCGGCAAGAAGTATCGTAAATATGTTGAGTCAGGACGAATACTCAGTAGGTGAGATGCGGGAACGGGAGGAGGTCGATCTGCGTGTGCAATCTCTCTCCTGGAGGGAGATCGCGAGGTTTTAGTCGGGGAACGAACCCATGAAGGGATTAATTATCAAGACTTAGGCATAGGTATGTTAAGGGGGTTTGGGCCTGAATGTTAAAGGCGCCTCAGATAGTACCAAGGAATGAGAATGGAAGGGCCTGTAGTGCCGTATATGAAGGAAAAGGAAAGGAACGGAATAAATCGCGATATTATAATATTACATAGGTATATATTTATATATTTTTATTTATATAGGACGATAGGCTTGCGGACAAGCTAGTTTGCCGGGGTGGGCCGGACGGTCACCCACGGAGTATACCTCCAATCGGTGGGGCTAACTAGGCACAAGCGGTGATTAGTAAGAAAAAAAAAAGAAGACTTAGGGGAAATGATCAGGGAAATACCTCGGGGGGAACGAGATGTATGTCCAGCAGGTAATTAATCGATCTATTGGGTATCCGCTGGCGCCGCACGCAGAGACGTACCTCGGAGTACGAGGCGAAGGCAGGCGTAGAGGTAGTTAAGAGGAGAGGAAAGGACCGTAGTGGAGCCGAAATGGGGTTAAATAGTAAATCTGCATCAGGGGTCCCGAAGTCACGAGTCGCGGACGCAAGGTTCCGGGGAAAAGAACCCCGGAGACGGAGGAAAGGCAGAGGAAACGGGTAAATGGACGCCGCGGTGATTTTGGTTCAAGAAGGATGGGGTGGTTTGATATATCCAACATGGATAGGTATTTGAACAAAATCACGCGTCGGGTCTCAGACACTACAGACGTGCATATTTCGCAGAATCCTGCGTAGGTGGTATGTTGGTTTAGCCCCGGAGAACCTTGTCGGTCGCAAGGAAGTGCCAGGCAGGACGCAATAACTTATAATTGACACATACGGATATCTTGGCTGGTCCATGGGAACACGCCAACGGTCGAGACATCGAAATGCGACATGGGCGTACCGAAATATTTTGGGTAATCAGAAAAATAGAAGCGGGAACAAGTCTTAAGAAAGAAAAAAAAGAAAATTGCTTCTGACATAGGAAAATGCTTTCAGAAGAAATTGCTAGTAATCGCTGGATCCTATTCAATAGAATGTGATATAGCTAATTAGTGTCGGATGATAATTAACGAAATGACAATAAGTAAATAATTAATCGGTAAATAATTTAATTACCCATAAGTTATAATTTGGCGGCATAAATAAGAAATCAACAGACAAGCTCACCGTGAATAATAAAAATATTTTCGGTATTTTTAATTTTGGTTTGAGAAAACAATAAGTAAATAATTAATCGGTAAATAATTTAATTACCCAAAAGTTATAATTTGGCGGCATAAATAAGAAATCAACAGACAAGCTCACCGTGAATAATAAAAATATTTTCGGTATTTTAATTTTGGTTTGAGAAAACACAGAGATGTTTCGTATTGAACAACATCAAACGACCAAGTAGGTAGAGCTAGTTACGCCACTGGAATGTCCGTTGGAGAAAGGTGTCAGATTTCGCGAGCCGCTCTAACGGATACGATAAATCAGAAATTAGACGGACGGCGATGTGGCCCGGCAAATCTAGTTCGTGGGAACGCATGTGAGTCCAGACGGTGTTCGGTCACTAGATCACTAGACCACCCCAAGGTATCAAGTTCATAAGTAGGTTCATAGGGTAGGACACATAAATTTGAATGAGACCAGACAAGGAAATATAAGTAGAGGTAGCCAGGGCTTACCCACTGTCGAATCGTTGCGGACCGAAAGGAGATAGAAAACAGGAAAATTGATTGATTTATTTAATTATTTTAATTTCGGGAAACAAGACCTACATATTTAACAGTAAACAAAAATAAATAAATTAATGAGCTGGGGAGTAAGCCAATTACGTGAATGTAGAAATAAACACGTAAGTAAACCAACAGAGTGATGCTGAAAGAAAATTTACAGATAGGTATAGGGGAATAAATACGTAAATAAATAACTAACGCAATCAAGAAAAGAGATACGAAGAAATAAGCAAACGTAGGAAGGGGTAGACAACCATTTCAGAGGATAAACGGCTAGATAAACAAATAAATAAATAAAGAATCGAATGATTAAATAACCCAGGAAGGAAATGAGAGCATGAATAAAATAAAAAAAAAAAAAAAAAAAACCTCCCGGTAATAATGACCTAACACTAGAAGGTTAAGACCCAGTAACGAGTGAAATAGAAATTTAACTCAACCTATTCTTCGCACTACGAAAATATAAAAACAAAAGAAAAAAAACTACAGTCGAAAAGATCACGACCCTAGGTTTAATATCTAAGTCATCCTCAGAATACCTACATGTATCGATTTTTTTTTTCCGCGCGGGTACCTACGACCCGGTCCGAAAGTACCAAGCTGCATACCTAGAATAATATCCCAGGATATTCACAAAAACCTCGATTCAAGAGAGACCAAATTAATAGCGACGTTCTAGGACTATGAAAATTATACGAATAAAAAAAGGACTTAGCATGTATACACAGACGAATTTTAACTTTTAACTATACATACATACCTACGTACATACTTACAGACCAACACGCCATGGCCCTCACGGGGTAGGCAAAGAGAACCGAACGCCGCATTTTTCTACCTTGACACACATTCATCGCCTCAGCAACATTCATACATCGTCGGAGACATGTTCGTCTGTGGTTCACGTTTCTTGCACTTTCATCTTTAAAAATATCGTCTACATGGTCGTGCCAACCCATCTAAATGTGTTAACTTTAATTCTGTTAATTACATCTTTCGGTATCTTACTTTCTTTCCTTGTATCTTCATTCTGAACTCGGTCATACACCGTTCTGTTACAAAATTACCTACAAATTTTCCTACGACGGTATAAAGCAGTAGGTGCTGTAATTATTCTGGCATTATTTTTTTTTCAACACAAAAATAAATACATACTTCATACATACGCACATCTAAATTACTGCAACCTACCACAAAATCTTACAAAATTAACTAACACCATGACGAATTGAAATAATAGGATTGATTTATATAACGTTACTCTGGGACAGGCTTACATAGCCTAGTAGAGTAGCCTAATCCACAAATTAAAATATAGGTATAAATGTATACACTTACGACATACTTTAACCTTTTTAAATTATAGTATAACTTATAATTTTATTTACTACGGTAGAAAGTTATATTATGTTAATTGTTATTGTGATACTTGAAAAAAAAGGATTTTAGTAAATAAATAGAAATTAACAATAAGTAAATAATACCAGGCGATACCATGACGGTCATTGCGTTACCTTGGGTAGGCAGGGAGAACCGAACGCCGGAATTCTCCCTCGACACCTACTCAGCACGGTTATGAAATTCTTACATAACCCATATCCGAGATCAGGTGATAGGTGATTATCTGATCGTATGTACTTCCCATATAGGCTATAAGCTATTATGCGCAGAAATATTTGGGCATTCATGCCTGTGTCTGAGCTGACTTAATTAAAATAAAATAAAATAAGTTGGTGGTTACGGACAGCGGAGGTTTCCATTCTGGTTATTATCAGTATAATAAGGTGGTTTTTAAATAGGTATTTTAAATATGCGCCAGCCGCTCAGAGGAGACGAGAGCTTTCGTTTCAATACTAGGGGAGACATCTAGCGAAAAATTCGATCAGCTTCGGGAAGCGCTCTGCTCGACCGACTGTCATAGGTCAGAGACAGCGCGCGAAACTCTATAGATGGCACGAAAAAATAAGCCGAGGAAAATCTGAAAGGGGAGGAAATTGGCGCGAGGGGAGAATATTAAATTAATAATAATAAAAGGGAAGAAAATTGAAGTACAATAAGTTGATTTACGTCCGTAGGGGATACTTTCGCGCTTTGGTTCGGGACTCTGATGCAGATCGTTTAGCTGAGGTTAGTAAGCTTGGGGCGCAGGGAAAAGCTTCGCGTCTCGACATACAGAGGGCGAATAGCGATAAAGATAGGAAAATGATTTTCTCCTTGAGAAAATTCGATTCTTTTTCTCCAAGCTTCGAAGAAAATTATGGCAGTCATCGAGGTAATAAGAATGAGTTGTTTTATAAAAAGAAAATGTACCTACGGGAACTTATATTAATTTATGTAACATAGTTAGGATTGGTAGGGCGAAAAGAAAGGAATAAAATAATGATTTTTGTCAATAAAATTGAAATAAAATAATGCTATTGTCAAGGAGAATAAAATAGTTGTTGGAAAGTACCATAATTTTATGTTCCTACAACATATCAGTGTCTAAATAATTTTGTGTGTTGGGTAATATAGTTAATCAGGGTTGGAAATACCTACCTATAGGCACACATTTCTGTATGGAGAAATTATAATGTTATGTTGCTCTGATCATGTAAATAGTCCATAAGAAGTGTATAAGTGTATAAGATGAAAAAAAAGAAAAAGTGTATGTGTAACGAAAATTAAAAAGAAAAAAAAGAAAAAGTGTATGTGTTACGAAAATTAAAAAAAAAAAGAAAACATAGTGCGTGAACTTTGGCGCGAAAAATCAGTGCGTCCGTACGGGAACACAGGGACAGCCGAGGAACTAGGGGGGAGGAGCTGGCGGGACGAATACCGCCGGTCAATATTAGCGACCGCACGGGATGATCTGGAGCATTCCGATTTCGTCATCGCAACAGTAACAGTCTTCCTTCTCTTGTTCGCGGGTCTCGCCAGCTAGACCAAGTACCAACGATTCTAACCAACCGTCGTGGACGCATAGCAGATAAAATTTTACAAAGTACTTTACTATAAACCAGTGAATCAGACCAGCAAGGAAGGAGCCCATTTCAAACATTAAAATTTATATCAGGGCATACGCGGTCGTTACGGTCTACTACAGACTCGCTCTGGCGAGGTCCCGCGGACGGAGAGAGCCCAACCTACCAGGTTTTATTTCACATTATTTTGTATGTCCACTGAGTCCATTATACTCCACCCAATTGGAGGGCCATTTTTCCCGCCCTGCCAAGAAGACAACGGCAAGCACCTCTTTTGGAAAAGAGGCCCTGCCCAGGAGACATCCACGCCGCCTCTGGGATAGGAGGCAATTCGAGGATCATTGTCGCCGCCTCTGGAGAGGCCGCCCACGAGGATCACCAGCCATCGCCTCACAGGAGGCCAATACTGCCCTGTTCTAATTTTCGTTTCTTCACACTTCGACGTTCTCAACGTTCTTTTTTTTTCAAAGACTCCCTTCGTGTTTCGTTGTGTGCACACACATAGTTTTAAGTATACGTTAAGATCTTAGTATAAGTCCTAGTATTTAGAAAACATTGTTTCTTTAGCTTGTAATGTCTTTGTGTGCCTAGATGCTAGTAAATTTTAGTTAACTGAATTGATTTTTTTTCTTCTCTCTCATATACAATCCCAATCTGAAGCCTGTTTTAATTATAGTTAGTAATTAGGTAATTTTAAGGTTTAATTTAAGTTTTAATTCCCGGGGAGGAATCACAGCGACGGCTTGCACCCGATAGCTGGCCGGGCAAACCAACTAGTGGGCGGCGAAGGGCGGCCACCGCCCTGAGCCTAGCAAGTCGTCGAAATCGGCTGTGCCGATACTCTAGTGCCACCTCAGTGTGAGCACTGAATAAGAAAATAGTTCCCGACAAAACCAATACCCAACTTTCACTTTCAAATAATATTCAAATAATTATCAACAACCTCGCAACACCTTCCGACCTTCCCACTTTCCGTCTTTTAAACTCCCCCCGGTGTATTAGAATCATACCATCATGGGTTGTAGTTTGAAGCTCACAATGTACACTTTCTGGTGGACATACGCGCGGTGTTATGTTATGTTTTTTTATGAATATGAAGCAAGATTCTTCTGGTGGAGCGAGTTAAGGATAGCGATAAGATAATATATTATGTATAAGCAGAACGCGGGTTCTGATCGTTAGGTAGGGGGGGGGCGGGAAATGATTGCAAAAAAAATGATGTTCATATAAAAAAGGTAAAAATAATTAATAAACAATTATGGTGATAAAATCTAAACAATCAATTCGAGGAAAAAAATATTTCTTTCGAATAATTCGTACATCCGTTATATTAACCTTCCTTGTCCTTCGAGCCGTCAATAGTAATAAATATCAATTCACGGGAAATAATCTTTCGAATATTTTTTACATTCGAATTATTAAAAAAATAATTCATTTTTTATAAATATTGGTCCTTCAAGCCGTGTTTGACGATAAATACAAACAAACAAATCAATTAACGGATGCAACTATATTGGTCCTTCGAGCCATCATCAACGTTGCATTTCATTTATCACATACATCAAATATTATAATACTAGCTGAGAAGCATCGCTTCGCTCAGCTTCTAAGCTAGGGCTTTCAGCCTACTTTTTACCGCTGCGCGGTAAATGGCCGCCTTCGGCGGTTCATGCAACAAAATGAAACGAAGCTTTTATGGTAGGTACTTAAAAAATATATTCGGTACAGTGTTAACCAACACCTGGTGGACGTCACAATGTCTAGTGGACTTCACAAGGTGCGGGCTTCCAGTCCATTGCCAGTGTTGTTTTTGCGGCTACTCCGCATGGACACATGGCCCCAGCCACACGCCCCATGAACATGCCCATGACGATGCCAATAGTCCATGAAGACTTGGCCACGTCAACCTGAGCACCCGCGAGGAAGAACGAACGCTTGCCCTTAACTGTGAGTGCCGTGAAAAGATAAATTACTCTGGATGCTGCAATTTATCGACCTGCATCTTCGCTTTGTGTCTCATGGGCATATTATGATGAGTAACAGCACTCTATTCTCCATCATCAAAATGTAGTTATTTACCTCATTTTGATTATTTTTAAACAGGTACATAAGTATTTTTTTTATTTATGTTAGTCCAATTAATCCAAACTTTGGGTTGCCAATATAGAACGAATGTGTTTTTAAAGTTGTAACGTGCACAGCATACATTATTTTATAATAAATAATCAATAGTTGTTGATAATAATATTTCATTTTGATGACCTTTTTATTATTTCTATTCGATATTATTCTCATCGGAAGAAAACTTATATTTTTTAACGCATTGCGGCGCTTTTGTGATGTCATTCAAATAATACTCCATAGTTAAATAATAATTAAATTTCAAGACCTGACACGAAAGTAGAAGGTATATAAATATTTTGTAATCTTATATATTTTTAAATTGTAATCAATAATCAATAGTTGTTGATAATAATATTATTTCATTTTGATGATCTTTTTATTATTTCGATATTATTCTCATCGGAAGAAAACTTATATTTTTAAACGCATTGCGGCGCTTTTGTGATGTCATTCAAATAATACTCCATAATTGAATAATAATTAAATTTCAAGACCTGCACGAAAGTAGAAGGTATTTAAATATTTTGTAATCTTATATATTTTTAAACTGTATCCCTGTTTTACAAAATTTCGTAGAAATAAAGTTATTTTTTGTAAAAATGATTTTATATTGTGTTTCCATAACTTTGAAAATTTATCGATAGATGTCGAAAACCAACCATTTATACTCTTTGTATATTTTTTCGTATTTATTAAAAAAAAATCAGGCGTTACCACAAAAAAAGAATATTTTTCCCGAAATATGTATAATATTGACTATGTTTAAACAAAAAATCAATATAATTGGCGTTGTAGGCCACTTGTAAAGAATCACCATTTTGACAGCTAAATCGGTAAAACAATGCAAGTAAAGCAAATCTGACCCACAATGCAAAAGGAAACACTTGTTCCGTGTAAATTGTTCCCTCTCCCTATGTAGGATTTTATTATTTCGTGCCTTTTGAGCTCTGGCTATGACGGGAACAAACAAAACTTTACGTTGGCATCAGTTGGCATTATAATAACCGTAAGGATATATTCTCATAAATCAATTTTGGCGACTCGGCGAGTAATGCAAAAAAGCATTCTATAAGTCTTATTATATAACATTAAAACATACCTTCTTTTGAAAATAACATAAAAAACATATCAGCTCGCGAGGCTTTGTGTTTTTATACTGTTTCAAATGTAATATTATAAAAATGTAATATTATAAGATTTTTGCTCTACTGTAAAATTGACGATTTTGCGGATTTTGACATAGTAAGATTTCAAACGAAAGACAGACAGACAGACTGACATGAGTTTAGCCGTGCACAAACATGTGCAAATCCAGAACGACAATCTTACCAGGTCTACTTTATTTATATGCAGATATGTATATGACGGTAACACTGCACAAATAGTACTGCGTCACAAAACTCACAAAGGCCATATTTGTGTCAAATCATAGACACAGAATATTATAAACATGCCAATGCAATTTAAAATGAACCTGTATTACTTCAAGACCAGTGTTTGTTTGACACCTATGAATATCCTCATTTATGAATATACCACGAGTCGAGTGCCTACGTGACAACAAATAAAATAATCGAATAAACAGACATACACACATACAATAGTCACACACAATTATTATTAAAAATTGAAGCCACAAGGCCCTATACCTGTTTACAATGGAGAATAAGGCGGCAGGTAGGTTCTAAGCGTAACAGTAACTAGAATGAACGCTTATAATGGATGATAAGCGGCAGGTAGGTAGACTCTAATGCTGTGTTTCTCGAACAAAGATTAAAGTAAAAGTATAGTTAAAATACATTTGATTTCACAAAGTTGGTCAGTACTTGTGGCTGTTTCATTGAAATCTTATGCCAAAAGACACAATTTTGAACAAAAAGAGCTTTGCTAGCCTGTATTAAATTGGTCTGTATTGAATAAAAATATTATGTACAAGCTCATGGTGACACAAAGGTCAATGGAGAAAAGGATGCTAAAAATCTCTTCAAGGATAAGAGAACCATCAGATGGACAAGACAGCAGACCAAGGCAAACGGTGTCTCTAATCTGAAGCAGAATTGGGCGGGACATATTTCAAGATACTCTTATGGTAGGTGGACCCAGCGAGTCTTGGAGTAGCGTGCGAGGAATGAAAAGAAGAAGTGTTGGACGTCTTCAGACACGGTGGTCAGATTGCATCAAAGAAGGAGTGGAAGAAGAGCTATACCAAGACACAGTGGAAACAAACTACGAATATGATGGTGTTCCGGACACGGAAACTAAGAATCTGTCATATATGGCAGAGCGGTTAGCGCGCTGGGTTAGTAAGTCGCGAGTTCGAATCCTGCCTCGACCGATTTCATTCACCTATAGCACAAGCATTTATTTGCTTAGTTTAGGGAACGTCGTAAGATGTATATGTACTTGTTTAACAAGGACATATTCATTTAAAAAAAAATATAGATCGTCCACGCTTGACTTTGGTATGATTCATCGCAAAAATATGTTATCAAAATGTTAATAACTTGTAAACATGCATAGTGTTATTTATAAACGTGTTTCAAATAATGAACTGCTGCTGAACCCAAATTTGATAACTTTTCTTATTTTTAAACATGGATCAAAAGTTGAACCGTTATTCAAATCAAACGTCAAATTGAACCGTCGACGGGGGTAGTTTAACACTGGTTCAATTTGACAATTCACATTTTTGAAGTAGATATGATCCATTGCTCACTTACGGCTTTGAAACATCCGCATTTACTAAGAAAATGATGGAAAAGCTAAGAGTGACACAAAGAGCGATGGAAAGAATGTTGAATATCTCGCTAAGGGACCACAAAACTAATGAATGGATTAGGAAGAACACAGGAGTAGCGGATGTGGCCAAAAGAATAGTGGAGTTGGGCGGGTCATATATCTCGGATGTCAGATGGACGATGGACAAAAATTGTGATGGACTGGAGGCCAAGAACGGGAAGCAGAAGCGTGGGAAGGCCCCAGACCAGATGGTCCGATGACATAAAAAAGTGGCAGGTCCTGAATGGAGAAGAATGGCACAGGATAGAGACCAGTGGAAGTCCAAGCGGGAGGCCTTTGTCCAATACTGGACTCAAGAAGAGGCTGAGTAAGTAAGTATGATCCATTTAAATAACATCGATTTTTTTAAATATAAGATATGAGAAAAAAACATAAAAGCGATTGAATCAATTAGAATTATTGGTTTACGTTGTTTGAAAACAAAAATATATCAAATGCCATAAAGTGCAATATCTAGAGTTTGACAGAACTACCATGTGGTGCGAACGTGTTCCGTGCTGCGCGTGCTGTTCTATGGTCAAGACAACCAACTTAACAAAACTGAAATTTGCGCTGTCGTATGAAATAGAGTTCAGAATCTAGATAACACGTAAAAATAGGTTATTGAATATATTATAAAAATATGAAAAGTATTAACCGGTGTAAAATAATATATAGCATATTCGTGTGACGATTTTTTTTAGCGCAGAAAGGTGTTCGATTTGATATTTTTACTTAAAATAGTGTACTGCATAGTGGATTCCGCATATCTTTTGGAGAAAGTTGCCTTTTGTTGCCCTTTACGCAGTACTATATCTAATGAATTATATGCATTTCCCATGTGTAAAACTAATTATGCGCAAAACTCTTTTGTCAGGCATAGTTGTAAATTGTATAATTCTATCGATAAATCTGCAATCGATATTCGAAATAACAATCTTGCAGCTTTTAAAAGAAAGCTTTATTGTGTTGTGTGAACGTAATAACTGAATAATAATATGGGTACGTAATAACTGTTTTTTATTTTATTACCATTATTATTTATTTTTCGGTGTTATTTCACTCTTATTTCTTCTTCTTTTATCGTAACATATAGCCATCTATGGAGACTGCTGGTTTACTTGTTTGTTTTGTACTACTACAATACGTCCGATTCTTTTTTAAGAACGTTTCGGCTAAAATAAGTGCGTTCCTATTCTAATTACTCCAATTCGACTATCTATAACGATGAAATCACGCATTAGTTCAATTCCCAATTCAACTGTCAAAACGTTCTTAATTTTAGTTCACACCTTATTGGAGGCGTACTAGTTGTTTTCACGACAGTCCGGGTAATTTTAGTTGTTGAAAACATCAGTTGTGTACGGAAAAAAATAAATATGGATAATTTACACGTGTTGCGTTATGTTGAAAAATAAAAACAAAAAGAATATTAGTGCAGATCAATTTAAATGTTAGGTTTATAAGCGACATGACATAAATAAACATAAACATGCGTCATTGACCATTTGAGTTCAAATAATTATCTACGGTGCACTTATTTTGTAGATTCTAGTTTTAGGAACAACGTCACTTACATAATACGAAATTAAATTCAAATGACCTTGCCGGGGGGAGATTTGTGCCGGAGGGAGATGGATGCAGTGTGCCCAAGACAGGGAGTTGTGGATGATCAAGGGGGAGGCCTATGTCCAAGAATGGAAAAGAACAGGTTGAAGAAGAAGACCTTAATTATAAAATGTTAGAACGTTCCTATTTTAGTTCATGATGTATATTTATACAATTTTGTATGTTTCCTTAATAAATAAATAAAACGAGTCATAACAAAGTCAATCTTGGACGAACTACAGTAAATATGTTTTGCAATTATGTTACGTGTTCGGTATTCCCTGTAGATCAATGCGGTATAGTGGTAAGGTGCAATGCTGTTAAGTATTTTACGATGCGATGCGGCTGGTAATAACGTTACGTTGGTAATAGGTAATTATTATGATTATTTAACCACCTGATTTAAAACATGATCAAATTGAAACGTAATCAGTTTCAAAACAGCGGCCACATAGCGTTCGGTGTTTATACATACATACCATCACGCCATGTCCCTCGTGTGGTAGGCAGAGAGAACCTAACGACACATATTTATATCTTGGCACACATTCCAATGGTACCATGAAAATGTCCACGACGTTTCATGAATGTCGGACGAGGCGACGGACGCGTGTCGAGGTAGAAAAGTGGCGTTCTGTTCTCTATGGCTTGTCCGCGAGGGACCTAGCGTGATGGTATGTGTGCAGTTACATTGGATCCACGAATGCGTGACCTTGGGACCATGGTCAACAAGAAGAAATTTTTCTTAATTGTCGAGCTGACGGATGTTTCAAAATCACTCATAAACACAAAAATGTTCCACTATGACGCCACATTCACATACCATGCAAAACGCAGGCGAACCTAATTATTAATAAAATGAGATGTCTGTATGAACGTTTGCGCATCTGTATGTGCCCACTGTAGGGACGAAAATATTATATTTATGTATTTATTTTAATCATTTTGTACACATTAAATTAAAAGTGCACAATGACGGGCTTATTGCCAAATGGCAATATCTTCCAACCAACCATATTCATTTGGTGAAGTAAATTGTGTTTATGACATGAATTGTGAATAAAATATACATATATTCATTGAAACATATAAAACAAATAGTATTAAAAAAACGGCGGGGACAAGGATATGATAAGGAGACAATTTCAGTGTTTGAAACGAATCAATATCAATAGGAACCCATCAGCTAGAAGCCGTTGAATTATTCACATACCTGGGATCTCTTGTTACAGAGGACAACATCATCAGTGCGGAAATAAGGGCATGACTTGCCGCGGCAAATAGATACTATTATGGACTCCTAAAGCACTCATCTCTGGTAAAAAAAATACCCTCATTTACAAAACTCTTCTTAGACCAGTCATGACATATTGCATCAGAATGACGAAAATGCATTGTTGGTGTTCGAAAGGAAAATACTTCGCAAAATATTTGGTCCTACCTGTGAAGGAGGATCTTGGAGGATCCGGTTTAACCACGAGCTAGAAATATTGTATTGGCGAACCAAACGTTGTCCAATAAATCAAAATACAACGTCTACGTTGGCTCGGGCACGTTTGTAGAATGAAGGATAGCCGGGTCCCAAAGAAAGTATTGGACACCTGCCCTGAAGGAAGAAGAAGCAGAAGGAGACCTAGGATGAGATGGCTGGACGACATCGAGGGCGATATAATAACGATCGGACAGACAAATTGGAGGAGACTTGCTGTCAGGATGGAGGCAGTTTCTTGAGGAGGTCAAGGCTCGCACCGGGCTGTAGCGCCATTGCTGATGATGATGAAATAGTCACTATTGATACCCCCTTTTTAATGGAAAAATAATAATCGAAATTGGACAACATGGTTATGAATTATCGCTGATCATACCTAGATAAAATAAAATCACGTCGATTTGATAACATCCTCTTATGGCATGCAAAAGAAAGTGCACGGACAAGGCCGTGCGGGTCCGCTAGTATTGCATACATACAAATTACTACTTACTTTGCGAAATATGATATTATGAAACTCCGTCTTTCGTTTGCTCATTCATTACTATTAAAAATAATAGTACAAGTTGATTGCCACCTGTGCATGCTAGACCAATATCAAGACCATTGCAAGGCCCTCGGGATGTTGTTTTCTTTTCGTTGTTTATAGATACGCCGGAACGTAGGCTCTCGAGATTTTGTTCTTTAAAATACTATATTGTATGATGAAAATATGTAAAAGTTACACTAGAACTGTGAAAGAACGACCAGATATATCATTTCATGCTGCATACATATTCATTCAATAGCTAATATATTTATGTGGGTTTTTCGATTTTATTTTGAGTAAACGAGAATGTAGTCAAGTCATATTCATTTGTAGCAAAAAATATCTTTGACTCCCGACAGGGAAAATAATCCAATGTTTGCGCATATGCAATAATAAAAAAATATTCGATTAAAATATAGCTGTGTGAAAAAGTTAATACAACAACAGAATCCCTCTTAATTCCTTAAAAATTCCTTATATTCAAGCGAAAAGAATTTCAGTATTACAATATATAGAACTTTCAAAATTGAATTGATAGGGATCTCATTAAAAAGGCATAATTGGTGAACGTTGCGCAAGCGCATAAAGTGATCACGTAAAACAGCCAATGACAGGTCGTAAGCCCTGTAGGTGCCTTGATTTCCCGGTTCTCCTACAGTAAATATTCCAACTTCGTCTCTATTGAGATAATTAAAAATCTGTCAAAAAATATAATTTAATATTTGGTGTGAGAGTTATTCCTATATTTTCATTTAATGTATTCTGTCGTGTGTGCTCTTTTTTGGTGATATTGTAAGAATTCGTTAAAATGTACCATTTTTGTAGGGCGTTTTGCTCTCATATAACGTGTCCATATATAAAATGTCATTGATTTCAACAGCATTAATTCTACTTTCATGGGACTTCTGACATGTCCAAATGAAACTAATATAATCTTATTTTAGTCTACATTTGAACAATTCTCATTTGTTTATATTATCTAATTGTTGAATAATATATGTACATACCTACATATTAAAATGTTGTACATTCGTATTTATTGTTGTGTAATATCGCGTCGATAAGAATTAATCGGTACACTTTGAGGTGTTATTTATAGATTACACGAGGAAATCAACTGCGGACAGTGCAAAGTTCTCAATTAATTAATAATAATTATTCCATTACATTATATTGCCATTATTTTTCTTGCAGTCCTTGCCCACTCCCGTCATATCCACCATCCACTCTTTACCCACATAACTTATCGGTTCGCATTTATTTGATTGTATAGGCACACATCGCATCCCGGCCCGGCGAGAATAACGTCACAAGTTTAAACTGGTGGGTTGTGACCGACGCTATACTCTACACTACCAAATCACTCTTCAAGGTGTTCAAATTTCGTGTGGAAAATTTTCATCATTTTCATGAAATTAGTTTGTTAAATTATTTGTACATAAAAATATCAAATTTTAACTTTCCTATAACGACGTATATTTATGGAGTAATTTTTAAAAAATTATTTAAAATGATTATATTAAAAAAAAAACGAGTGGGTTGTGGCCAACGCTAAACTCTTCACTAACAAGTCATTCTATAAATTATCCAAATTTTGTATGGAAAATATTCAGCATTTTCATGGATTGAGTTTGATAAATTGTTTTTTTATTTAAATAAGCTCAGGACCCCAAGCTCATAGAAACTTAAAAATTGAAATATTTATTATCAAATTGGTAAAAAGACACATCACTTTCATAAAATGGCATTGAAGAGTTATCAAGTTTTCATAATAAAATATTTAAATAAAAAATAATTTAACAAACTCATTTCATGAAAATGCTGAATATTTTCCATACAAAATTTGAATACTTTAAGAAGTGACTTGTTAGTGAGGAGTTTAGCGTTGGCCACAACCCACTCGTTTTTTTTTGTTTAGGTTTAAATCAAGAATTCTCGGGTAATTTTGACCTTGTTCGAAACGGGAAAAAAAGTGTTGAAAACTCGAGAAGTAATTGTGACATGATAGTAGTTATGTACAATTTAAAAGCACTCTATGTACACAATTATGAATTTAAATTTTATGAAAGTGATAAATACTTACTTTTGGTATTTAATCAATAATATTTTCTTTATCTTCGCATACACATACCTACCTATCATTTAAATAATCTCATTATTTTGGGAATCGAGATAATAGATCGATCACTGCTCAAGAATTTCTCAACCGATTATAACCAGTAGATATTATTTATAAATAAGGCGTCATTGCATCTCCTTTAAATCTGGCCACATCATCGGGGAATAAATATAATGTAGACGCCCCCTAAGGGTCCATATAAACCTAAAAACCTCAATATCAAATAAAAAAAAAGAGTAAAAAGGAGACAACAGAAAGCTGGAAAATTACAGACCAATCAGTTTATTATCCCACCTATTCAAGTGTTCTGCAGACTATGGGTCCAATGGGTTCATCACTTTCACCTCCAATGGCTAATTTATTTATGACAAAATTCGTAAAAGATGCATTTTATTTTATGTACCTATTTGTTATTTTATCCACCTTGCTGTCAAAAGTCCCGCGAAAAAAATACTCACTTCGATTCATACAAAATTTTAAAATCTAATTTCAATTTTACATATTTATAAACAGTGTTTCTAGAAAAAATACCATAAGTATTTTCAACATTTCTCTAGTGAATGTTCGTCACACAATTTTAAAATTCAGTCTAAATTCCCATAAAGAAATTATTAAAAATATCCTTTTTTACAGCATTTTTTTAAAATTACTCTATAACCATGCGTCCTAGAGAAATAAATCTTTTATCCTCTTAAAGAATGCATAAAATCAAAGTGAATGACCGATAAAGTTTTTTTCATTTCAACTAAGGTTTGTTCTTAAAATGCAAAAAATCAACAAATTTGGGGTTTCCGATAATTTATTTAAATCACGTATAAACCTTTTTTAACGCACGCGATAGTTAGCCTTATTAACGCGTAACTACATAGTGCATTGGGCGGTTTTAATATATCATGTTTTCAGTCACTAAGTTTAGCGTTATAATATGTCCTCTTAACGGAAATTTGCTATACTGTCCGTTCTATTTAAGGGGGCGACTGCTGCCAACGTATCTATTCTTCAATTTGATATATGTACCATCATTATTTCTCATCAAATCGTTTTGAAAAAAATAATTTAGATAGTTTGGATATTAATGAAGAATGATATACTTTAACTTTTTGACAATATTCTGTATAAATTCTTGTAGAAAAATAATGGCATACCCCGATTTTCAACGTTTATCTTATATTTTTAATAAACTATAAGGCGTAAAGTAATATACATATATTGTTTTAAATAATTTTTTTAGAAGACAAAAATATCTTGCAAAATATGTCGTGACGTTGCATTAATGCTTCAGGTTTAGTAAATAAACCTAAAAAAACATTTATTTTCCATTCAGCGCCATTGCGAAATTAAAGTTTTTTTTGGTTTATTAACTTAACCTGATGCATTAATGCAACGTCACAACATATTTTTCCAGATATTTTGTTGTTCTTTAATTAAAAAAATACGCTTAAATTTTGCAAAATCATGACTCTCCACTATTCCATAGTAGTGGAGAGTAAAAAAAATACCACATTGTTTTTTAGAAATTTATGACAAATGTCAAAAATCGGGGTATGCTTATTATTTTTCTACAAGAATAAATTAAAAACTTGAGGTATATTTTTCTTTATCAATATCCAAACTAACTAAGTTAGGCAGCAGTCGCCCCCTTAATAACCCTTATTGTGTTGGTTAGTGTGTATAGTTAAAAATCTGGCGAATTTAGTTCTAAGGAGTTGAAAACGATTTAAATATTTAAAGAAATGATTTGCAAATTAAGACCTTAATTTGCAAAGTAAACTTATACCATTAAATCAGGAATGTTTCTATGAATTTTATATCGACAACATTTCAAAGCGAAGAAATCTTTGAAAAGGGTGCCCTTATTTTTTTATTTCTATTATCATCGTTTTTGTGTGTCCCGTAAGAGCCGGGTAACGTATTTACCTTTCCGTGTTGATTAGGAGGCAAGTACTGCCTTGGTGCGCTAATGCACTTAAAAACTCGTGTTGAATTCAAGACACGTGTCCTCCAAACGCGCACGGTTTAGCAACGCAAACTGTTCCTGCTAGTGCGTGTTCAATTCAGGGCAATTAATTATTGAATATGGAACATATATAGCCATGAAGTTCGAGCGCTATTTCATTTCGCTCGCATTTCGTCTGTCACTGTCACTGTAACATTTGTATTTTGTTCACAGATTATATAGTAGTAAACAGTAATCTTACATTATTAATGTCAGCAATTTTATTTGTCTTTAAGTAATATGGAACTGTTAAAGAACATACTTGATGGTATTTTAGACAAATTTAAAAATGTAAAATACGAAGGAGACGACAAGGATAATATTACCAATGTAAAATTCGATGCTCTATATCTTGTGAAGGTAATTACGACGCAAAGTTTGATTATTTATATTGAATAATTCATAAATAACAATCTCAAACAAAAAAATTGTCAACGAATTTTTATGATATAATGTAGATTTGTGTAGATTAATCTATTAAAACATAAACAATCATACACAAAAAAATGCCTCTAACACAGCCTTGTAACGCTCAATCAATATGCATGGTAAAATTTATAAACTTGTGTACGATTGAAAGACGCGTGCCTTGAATTGAACACGTATTAGCAGGAACAGTTTGCGTTACTAAACCGTGTGCATTTGGAGGACACGAGCTTTGAATTCAACACGAGTTTTTAAGTGGATAAGAGCAACAAACTAGTGCCTAATTCGAGGCAGTAATTGCCTCCTAATCAACACGGAAAGGTAAATACGCAGTCGGGTAATCGAAAATACAACGGGCAACAATAACATCTCACATAGTTAACAATGTGGTTCGCCACCACTTATCCGAATGTAGTGCCTTTTAGATGAGACGAGACTGATGTGCTGTGTGGAGATACACATACATGTATACCCACACACGCGTAAAATTTAATCAGAGATCCCGACATAGCCTAGATCGCGCGAGATTGCATTCCCTAGCACCTACATATTTCATTTTTATTTTAAAGACACTTAAGTTAAAGATGAATGCCTTTTCATGAATATTAATATTTATAATATTCATAGGTAACGTGACAGGGTCAAGGGTTCAATATTTATATTTGCGTCATATGTTCTGTCTTTTTGTATACACTCTCAATCAATTTATATTTATGAGCAGCGGAGAGTTGACTTTACAAATTTAACATTATGGATTAGATGGGTCGATGGCAGAGCGGTTAGCGCGCTGGGTTAGTAATCCAGTGGTCGCGAGTTCGAATACTGCCACGACCGATTTCGTTCACCCATAGCACAAGCATTTATGCCTATTTTAGAGAACGTAGGAAGATGTATATGTACTTGTTTAACAAGGACGTATTCATTTTATTAAAAAAAAAAATATCCATAATAATCCATCCCGTGAGTGCCGGGTGATAGAAAATACAACAAGCAACAATAACATCTCACATAAAAATTAATAAATAAATAAGAATTTTTCCACAATATTTTTATAAATAAATAACGACTGAACGTTTTCACCAAGGTGACTTGACATCTTCAAGGTCCAAATGAAACTAGAGTTTCGTCGTTATAAAACTTTTGTGGCAAAATACTTATTTTATTTATTTATTTTACAATGAATTTCTAATTTGTTAACACAAAAAGTCTAGAATAACATCTCACATAGTTATGCGATGAGGTTCACCACACTTTCTGAATGTAGTGGTGCCTTTTTGGGTGACACGAGACTGGTGTGTGGGGTGATACACGCATGTGTTGTGCTTCCTTTCATGAGGTAGTGCACACCGTCCTGCCGCTGGTTACTCCACACTATGGGATATCTCGTGATAGTATGTATGAATGGATAAAATATTTTTCAATTACAATACCTTCATGTAACTTCATAGTGCATTACACTGAAAATAATAATAATAAACACTTCTTTGCACCCTGCGCAAGTGGCGAGTTTATTGCTGGATGGCAATTTCTTCCAACTAACCAGTGTTTCCAGCCCAGAGAAGCAATATTTGCATGAGAAATGAATTTAAATAAATTTATCCTCTGCTGGGAATCGAACCCAGGACGCCCGCACAGAAACCGAACGGCTTACCAACTGTGCCACGGCGGTCGGCCAAAAATATTATGCAAACTTTTATTATTGATAACAAAAGTTTCTTTTAGCAAAACCTTTGTTATCAGTAACAAAGGTTTCTTTTAGCAAAACCTTTGTTATCAGTAACAAAAGTTTATCTATTCATAACTGTACGGTTTGACTGTGTGCATAAAACATTCAGTTGCACAAAACCAAATATTTTGTAGTCACCATAGTTCGGTTAATTTTAACGTGAAATTTTGTTACTGTTAACAAAAAAATCGGTGTAGGCGGTTTTAATATATCATTTTTTTAGTCACTAGATTTAGCGTTACATATATACACTCTTAAATAATCTATCACCACAATACATTCAAGATCTGTGTCAATGAGCTTTCTGGGAAGCATCTCACACTCAGGTCGTCGGAGTTAACAAAGCGGCTTACTATGACCGATGCTTTAGTGTGAGCGGTCATATAAAGTGAAATGTACTACTTCCATAATATATAGGTACGCAGTGCTCTAATCAAGAGCACTTTCACTAAAGGACTGCAAACAGATTTATTTCGTAGAGCATCTTGAAATGATCTTGAATTATTAAACGGCGCTATTATTATTATTTATTTTTATCTATGAAAATAAAAACTCGAGACTGGTGAGTGGGAATACATGCATGTGAAGTGCTACTATTTATAGGGAAATGCACACCCGCAAACCTGTCGATTGTTACTCAACACTGTGGGATATTCATTGACTGCTCTAATCAATCCAAAATTAGAAAATCTATATAATATGTTAAATGGTTAATATATACAAAAAAAGCTTAATTAGCGAACGTTGCGCAAGCGCTTAAGTGATCCACGTAAGCCCTTTAGGTGCCTTATTTCCCGTATCTCATTTAAAAAAATGAATATGTCCTTGTAACAACATAATATACATCTCCTCATACATTCCTTAAATTAAGCATAAGCTTAAGATATAGGTTTTAAGCATTTTTCCTTAGTTTATGGAATGTATGGGGGATATAATAGATTAAAGGACATTCATTATTTAAATAAAAAATATAAATATATGTCAACAAAATAACACTGACAACCCCTGAGGGAAAAAATCTAAATTTCATAATTTTCATAATATTGGATTTGCATTGAATTCTTTTATTTTAATAATAACTATGATAGTACCTACCCCCTATTTAGTAACTATTGAAACTAAAATAGGAACGTTCTAAATATAATAAATAATATATACCTATATATAAATGGAATAGGAACGTACCTATATTGGCCGGAATGTTATTAAAAATTTCCTGAATTAGACGTATTTTGAATAATTATGAAAATTATGAAATTTTAAATAATACGTCAGATTCAGTAACTTTTTAAGAACGTTCCGGCCAATATAGGTACGTTCCTATTCCATTTAGTCCAAGTTGATATTTTATAACGCTGAAATAAGACCGTAAATCTAAAATCTACAATTTAAGAAAGTTTCTATTTTAGTTACAATAGTTACTGAATAGGGGGTAATGAGCACTTTTTTCTCACCCCGTATAAGTGGCTACATCCTATTTATTTTATTTGATTAAGCATAGATACAGGCAAGAATGCCCAAATATTGCTATGCATAATAGTTATAGGAAGATAAAATGCGTATGGTGAGGGCAAATATTTTCTACCTACACTACACTTTCATTGTGCAGTGTGCGGAAGGTGCAGTGTCTATTTTGTAGATATCATGTTTTGCTGCGGGTGGGAATAACACAGTGAGTTTAGAGCCGTAGATTTCAGAGAAAACATTAATTAAACATATTCGAATAGTTAGGTTTTAAAAAGACACAACGTACTTGTTTTTCAAAAACTCCAATTTCTGCGTGGACGGCGGCGGTTGCATGTGGAACAGACACAAAAAATATTAAGCAACTTTATCTATGAGAATAATTTCAAAATTTCGAACTATGTATCGAACGCGCGCCGCGATTTTCAAATTACGAGATCGTTCCGAACGATCGATCGTGCGCGGGAAATTATGTTTAAATTACTATTATTATTATTCAACTCGAAAGTGAATCATTTATGCACAAACTCGGAACACATTATGCGGCCGTTCTCACGAACGTACTCGAGTAAACTAAAATGTTCGTCCGTCTATAGAAGATTATACATCCATGTACACACATAAGCAATCGATTGACGATATTGTTTGTGATCGTCATAATAATAATTTACCTCGTAAGTAGGTAATTCGAATCAAAGGTGAAAAAAATATGTATAAGTAATATGTAATTTATGCATGCATCATAATATAAACCAAAGATGGCGCGCTTTCATACGTACCTAACAGTACCTACTTAAACCAGAGGCGGGAATAGACTATGGTTTTCTTTCTTTATGTGTTGTACAAGGAGTCCCAATAATCAAAATACAAAGACAAGATAAAGAGTTACACAGTGATACAATAGAGAACATGCACGTGTGAGGAATATCAATAAAAAAAATAATTAAGAGGTAAAAAAAGAACGGCGATCACGAAAATACCAAAGAAAGCTGTGAAATATTAGTTTAATTAACAATCTTTATACATATAATTCATCTGTACGTGTATATGTCACTGAACTCTTCCTAAACGGCTGAACCGATTTTGATAAAAACAATTGTGTGTTTGTGTGACACCATAGTAAGCGTTTATTTTTTCTTCTTCAAATGTTGACAATCTCAATATGGTAAAATAAGAATATTGCTGTTTTTTTGTTTTATTTACGTATTTTAGCTACTTTTACGCCTTTTTAATAGCAATACCTTTTTGAATAGCTAAAGAGACGTAGAAGTTTTTAAAATTATTTGCAGAATAAGTTCCATAATTTTTTTTTTAAAGCGCTTCATAGTGGGTTCAGTTTTTGTTAATCATTTTTATTAATTGACATGCCCTCTAACTAGATACATAAAAAACGGACCCTAAGACCTCTAATCCGTAAAAAAATGATAAAATAACCATTTTTTTTTTAATCTTTAAAATTCAATATCTCCACAACGGTTAAGTTTCGGACATCATATTATAGAATCAAATCCATCAGAAATGACCTGAATAATAACGTCCTTTAATATTCAGTACGACTTACCCTGTAACCCTGTATATTTCACAAATAGTTCGGGCAGGACAACGTCTGTCAGGTCCGCTTGTTTAACTATAGAAATACGATTTTTCGTCAAAATTGTAAACGGTCTGTCGTTGGTTGATCACTTTATGACGCCACAAATCACAAAGGATAATTCATTATCCTCTGCTAGGGATCGAACCCAGGACGCCCGCACGGAAGCCAAACGACTTACCAACTATGCCACGCCATCAGTTAATGTGTGTGGTGATCATTGTCGAAAATTGTCGTATTATTTAAATTTAATTAAATAGAGGACCACATAAGAGAGAAGAATTGATTGAATACAATATATTTATTGTTTCAAGTTAAAACGAATGCTATTCAAAATAGCCGCGTCTCCTTCCGTCTCACACGCATACATTCCAATTAGTCCGGCGCGACAGAGAGACCACATTCGTGTGGGACGAAGTCTTCAGAGAGTCGTTCGGCTCGCTACGGACGAGGAACGACAGTTAAAACGACAAATAACACGTCACAATATGTTTTTATTTTTTACTTTTGTAGTGCGACTCTGACGTTGAAAAAATCGAGTCTATCACCGCAAAAAGAAAAAAAAGGTTCACTCAAGATCAGACGATATGATGACGACATTTAACTGGGTAATTACTATTTTGGGTAATTATGTACTAAAATAAAATCCCGTAACTATTTTCCTTGAGCGCGACGCCGCAATTTGAGGTAGGTATGTAAGATAAAAAAAAATACATAAATATATAAAGTTATCCTTATCAAACGCGTCTAATATGAACTTGAGACTCGAAATAAAATAATAATTACCGTGTAAAATAAATATTTCCACAGCAAAAAAATAGTTTTGTGACATTTATGGGATTACGCCTGAGAGTGCACGCGCTGTCGATAATCTCCGACGACGCAACGTATATTTTTTTAAAGGCTAAAGCAAAAAATCTATTGACTGAAAACGAATATATATAAAAATCATATAGTGATAATTTTGGTAAGCAGATATAGTAAAATAATACACGCGTTTAACTTAAACACAATTTATTATAATTACAATAATTAGATATATACAGAGAGAAGTACGAATAATTAGTTTATAATATGAACCACAACGTGAGAGCACTATCATTGATCAATACCCGATCAATCGACCCGACATTCCTTTATATTAAAAACCTTACTACCGAAGATTGCCGAATCCCCTATTCGTTACATACATACATACCATCACGCCATGTCCCTTGCGGGGTAGGCAGAGAGAACCGAACGCCACATTTTTCTATCCTGGCACGCATCCCTCGCCTCGTCCACATTCATACATCGTCTCATACATGTTCGTCTATTGCTCACGCTTCTAACATTTCCGTTTTTCAAAATTTCGTTCACATGGTCGTGCCATCCCTTTCTTGGGCGTCCCCGACCTCTCATTCCATTCCTTTCCGCTCTGTATATTTTCTTTGTCAGGCGCTCCTCATTCATTCTCCCCATGTGACCAAACCATCTCAATGTGTTCACTTTCATTCTAGTAATGACATCTTTCTTCATCTTACATTCTTTCCTTATATCCTCGTTTCTTACCCGGTCATACATCGTTCTATTACAAATCCTTCTTAACGATCTCATTTCAACTGCATTTATTCTACTTTCATGCGTCTTCTGCCATGTCCAGGTTTCACTTGCATACGTCAGGGTTGGCACTACGATGGCATTATGAATGGCAACTTTGGCATCCTTTGATATGTTGCGATCATTCATAATTGGTCTTAGTGCTCCATTCACTATGTTTCCTGCCATAACTCTTCTTTCGATCTCTTTATCGAGTCGTCCGTTCCGTTGAATATTCGTTCAATCTCGTAAACCGCTATACAGATTGTCTGATACAAGGCGCAACATCAATACATCACACATATAATGCACTATGAAGTTACCTGTTAGAAAGGGTAACTGTCGCGTGCGTTAAAAAGGTTTTATAAGTCATTTAAATTATCGTAAACGCAAACTTTCTAAGAACAAACCTGCCCCCCTAGACAACGTGTCATTCAGCTCAAGAAAAGATAACTCAATGTATGGAGGTGACAGTTGTCACGTGACTGGCAACTGTCACCTCCATACATTGAGTTATCTTTTCTTGAGCTGAATGACACGTTGTCTAGGGGGGGGCTGAATTAAAATAAAAAAACTTTATGGGTTATTTTCACTATGATTTTATGCACTCTTTAAGCACACAAAATATTTATTTCTGTACGTTATAGTTATGGAGTAATTTAGTAAAAATTCAGTAAAAAGAATATTATTAATATATTTATAGGGGAATTAATGCTTAATTTTAAAATTGTGTGACGAACATTCACTAGAGATATGTTGAGAATACTTATGGTATTTTTTTAGAAACACAATGTTTATAGAAATATTTTTTTTTTGAAGATATTTATTTTTTAAATAAAAAATAATACATTTTCATTTTCCCGCCAAACTGCGAAGCTGTTTATTGGCAGAGCAGATTCTCTCTTTCACATAATAACTTAACTATCTTGAAATTTGATTTCAAAATTATGTATGAATAGATGTTCGCGGGACTTTTGACAACAAGGTGAATAAAATAACAAATACATAAAATAAAATGCATCTTTTTCGAATTTTGTCATAAATAAATTTGCTATTGGAGGTGAAAATGATGAACCCATTGAACCCATAGTCTGCAGAACACTTGAATAGGTGGGACAGTAAACTGATTGGTCTGTAATTTTCCAGCTTCCTGTTGTCTCCTTTTTATTCTCCACACTATGGAATAGTGGAGAGTCATGATTTCACAATTTTTAAGCGTATTTTTTTACATCAATTTCTCAACGGGTATCGTGTAGAGAGTGCACACTGTGAGTTTCGTCGTGATGTGTTTGTATGTACGGCGTACGGATTATCCTTTTTGTGTTCTCTCCACAGCCCAATTTATAAGTCCGATCGACTCCGTTAATTTTTTCCTCTATGATTTCATCTGTCTAAATTTTCAAAATGCTCTCACGGTCTGGAAAATTGAGGTATTTTTATACTGTTTGAAAATTTGATACAACAAATATACATAAAAATGCTATCAAGGATTGTCAAAATTCAAAGAAAATAATCTATGGTTTGCCATATCAATGTGAAATAAATTTCATATTCGTATGAAAAATGTATATAACAGAAGTAAAATAGCTTCTGTATGGGTCTGAAAAATTGAGTGATCAACTTCTTATTGATATTGTATGTGTCTCTATAGACAAATGTATATTTTACTCTCCACTTCTATCTTCCTCAAGGGGTAGGCAGCGAGAACCGAACACCGCATTCTTCTATCTCGACACGCATCACCTCATCAACATTGATACACTGTCACAATTTTACTTAAAATTTCCCAACAGGTATCATGTAGAAAGTGCATACTATGAATTTCGTGACGATGTTATTGTGTGTATGGTGTATTGTGAAAACTTTTGTCTTCTGGGAATTTCATATTTGTTTAAAAATCTTATTCTTCATAAAAATTCATTTAGAGATTGTCAACATTTCAAGAAGAAAAAATGAACACTTACTATGGTGTGGAGAGTTTAGTGTTGGCTACGACCCACTAGTTTGTGTAGAAGTCATTTTGTTTTGCAAGTGACGTCAAAGACAAAATATAACAAATAATACTGATTCACCATAGAAAAATCTTTTTTCTTTAAATAAATATAGTCATCCTTATAAATATTTGTCTGTCAATATAGTGTAAACTTTTGACGTCATCGTAGCGTCAATGTGTAAAAAATATTTTTTTAGCACATTGTATAGGTGAGGTACTTATAAATTATTACATACATATGTGATATATTCTGCATACATTGACCAAAAGATTATATTTAATGTCGTTTTACTTCTTACTACCCCGAGGTATATAGAGAGGAGTTACGAATTCGCAATTTTTAAGTTTTTTTTTTCTAATGCAGATTATCAACTAGTATCATGCTGAGATTGTATTCTGAAAGTTTCATCACAATGTATCTGTGTGTGTGTGTGTGTGGCATTGAAGAATTATCAAGTTTTTATAATACTAGTTGCATGTAACACATGAGATCCAACTGTCGATAGCGATAGTATGCATAGTTGAAGAATAAGTACCAAACTATAAACCCATAAATTCAAATTATTGAATATTTTAATGCAATGTTCAAATAAGGAAAGCATGTGGAATACAGGACATCGTTCGGTGGGAGTAGATCCAGAAGAAGGCATTGGAGGGACCACGTAGCCAGGATGAACAATGATAGGCTTGCAAATATAGCAGCAAATGAAATTCCTTCTGGCTGCCGCCTACCCGGTAGACCACCCAAGAGATGGAAGGATAGCTGGACTTCGTCATCCCAGGAGGCATAGTTTCTGAAAACAGACCAACTAGGTCTACTAAACGAAGAAGAAGAATATTTTAAGATATTTTGTTTTCTATACAACACATGTAGGTATGTATGTAAAGATAGGATAGTATGGAGGTCAGTCCTTTTTTCCTACCCGGAATATGAAAACAGCATGATGGTATGTATGTATGTTTGGAGATTAGTATCAAACTATTAAGTCTTCTTAGATATTGTGTATAGGCGACTGCCATACAAATTGTATGAAGCAATGTCGTAAATTCAATTTTTATAAAAAATGTAAAAAAAAATGAGATGTCCTTCTACAATATTAATATCTTTTATTGAAAATTAAATTATCTAGTTGGGGTGTTTCGGCTTTTTTCGATATTTTTAAAAAAATTGGAAATATAGGCAGTGAACTCATAAATTTATCATAAAAAAAATATTTTTCTTAATAAATACTGTTTTAGAAACCCTGTATTTTTTTTTGAAAAAAAAACCCATTTGAGATT
Organism: Molanna angustata; assembly: GCA_963576475.1. Classification (NCBI taxonomy): domain Eukaryota; kingdom Metazoa; phylum Arthropoda; class Insecta; order Trichoptera; family Molannidae; genus Molanna; species Molanna angustata. The sequence continues at coordinate 15,248,933 of OY754983.1, forward strand.
TTGCATTTGTCTGTGTTTATACCAATTTTCAGCGTTCTAGATTTTATGGTTTCTGAGATATATGGAAAAATATACCAAAAATTCAAAAGTTGATAACCCCTGACTGAAACAAAAATTCACAATTCTGAGTATAAAAGTTTTGTAGGCCTATAAATGTTTTTATATTCTGAAATTTTGGGCTCTGTAAATTGAGCGGATCAAAAGTTATAAGGGACACACACACACACACAGACACGAAATGTTCTACTCTGAATTCTGAGTAAATCCGTGTATATATGTTACAATGCCTCTAAGTTAGTGTTTTTTGACTTCAAAGTTGGAAAAACCGTGAAAGTTATAGACCCTGAATGCGCGACTTGGATTTAAACTGCCTCTTCCTTCAAAAGAATTTCATTCTCTTGAACGAATCGACAGTTGGAAAATATTTAAATCAAAAATTACTGAACAAACTCATTTCATGAAAAAGCTGAAAAATTTCCATACATAATTTGAATACTTTATGGAGTGACTTGGTAGTGAGGAGTATAGCGTTGGCCACAACTCACTCGTTTTAATATGTACACCGTTTGTATTTTTTTAAAAAGGTATTTTATTTTTTTTTCTTTCAAATATATATTGCCTGATGTATTTTGTTAATCTGCTTGTGATTTAGAAGCAGTGGTGTAGCTAGAAATTTTGGGCCCTCATGCAAAAAATATGTGATGGAATAGATAAAGGTTTAGGAAATTACCTTGCCTAAATATTTATTGTTCTGGTTCTGTGTTAAATTTTCATCACATTCACAAAAAAAGAAGATTTGACACTTCACCGAAGTTGATTAATTTAAGTGGATTTTGAAGATATATTTTTCATAAAGAGCGGTGCGGAGTGCTCGTCAAGGTGACAGTTTTTATAATGAGAGAAAAATTTCACATGCAACTTCTTCTTCTTTTTTTGCATATAGCCGGTAGGTAGGTCGTTTTTCAGGGCAAGGCAAAATAGGGTAGGAAAGGATGTTACAAAATGGTAATTTTGTGTGTGTACCCAACTTTGCCTAACCAATATGTTAAATGAAATATCTTTTTATTCATTTTGTACACGATAGAGAAAGTAAAATTATTATTTTTTTTGTAAAAATAAAAAAAAAACAAATTTCTTTTCTCTATCATGTGCAAAATTAATAAATTTGTTTTTTTGTGAAAATTACAGTCATAAAGATAAGATCATCTTAAGAAAATAACATTATTTTCGTATTTATATTGGTTTTTGGGCAGTCAACAGGTATCTATCCACGAAAAGTATCCTGCAAAATAACCATGTGGGCAAGAGACCAAGGCAGAGATTGATGGACAATGTTACCCGAGATCTGAACGTGCTGAATGCTTGTGATGATTGGGAGTCCACTGCAGCTGACAGGAAGGCTTGGAAAGCTATTGTTCAGGAGGCTAAAGCTCTACCGGAGTTGTATGGCGACGAAGAAGAAGAATTGATCCGCCCAATTTACAGAGCCTAAAATTTCAGAATATATAGATAGTTATAGGCCTATAAAACTTTCATACTCAGAATTTTGAATTTTAGTTTCAGTCAGGGGTTATCAAATTTTGAATATTTACTTTATTTTTCCATATATCTCAAAAACTATATAGGTAAGGTAGAACCTTGAAAATTGGTATGAATATAGAATTTTATGATAAATTTATGTTTAACTGCCTATATTTCCTAAGTTTTTAAAAAATCGAAAAAAAACGAAACACCCCAAGTACATAATTTGATTTTCTATAAAAAATATTAACATTGTAGTAGTACATCTCAAATTTTTTCTAAGAATTTTTACAAAAATTTAAATTAGTGACGACAGTATACACTACACAATATCTATGAAGACTCAATAGTTTGATACTTTATCTTCAAACATACATACATACATACCATCATCCTGTTTTCATATTCTGGGTAAGAAAAATGACTGACCTCCACACTATCCTATCCTGACATACATACCTAAATGTTTTATATAGAAAACAATATTTCTTTAAGTTTAAGTTTTGTACATATTCTTCAATTATACATACTATCGCCATCGACAGTAGGATCTCATGTGTTACATGCAACTATTTAAGGTAAAATTAGAGAAATATAAATATTGTTTAATTTGTTATGATCAATGCGCACCTATTGGACAGGTTTTGTTGTGTGATGTGGAAGTGTGTTTGCTTTGTGCACTAGCACAAAAAAATAGGTAGTTCCCTAAGTACATATTATTAGCCCAGGGCCCCATAAATTCACAATCCGCCCCTGCTGTTTCCAGGCAAACATGATTTTAAAATTTTTGAAGCCAAGATTTATATATTATACCTAACAAGTTGCCACATTCTGGAGACTTACGATATTAATCGTCTCACATATCCAGACTGAAAACACAATTAAAAACTGTGTCTCCACCGGGAATCGAACCCGGGACCCTTCAGTAGTCAGATACTCAACCAACTGAGCCACGAAGGCCGACAAAAGAATAGTGCTTCCACTTTTTTCTATTAACCATATTTTTCGAGGGTCCCGTAATCGCCGAGTAATCGAAAATACAACAGGCAACAATAACACCGTCCACAGTTTAGCAATGCGGTTCACCATCAAACATTCTGAATGTTGTGCCGTGCTTCCTTTTATAAAATAATGCACACCCTTACACCTGTCGCTGGATACCCCACACTGTGGGATATTCCATGATGGTATAAAACGAACCCATGAACTTTGGTTCAGGAGTCTGTTATCTAATCTTATTTATCCACAGTCATATGAAATATTTAAAAAAAATTCAAAAAGTTATTATGAAATTTAATGACTGGTAACATAAACTTAAGATTATTTCCACATAATCGGAAGGAATTTTTGCTATTTATTGTATACAACAACAATATAAATGATAACATTCATAACAAATTAAAATACAGTATAACTTTGTTAAAATGCGTGCACGAAGGGACTAAATAAATTTGCTCTTTATAACCGTTACTCATTATATCAGATTTAGGTACATATAATAAGTATTTTGGAAATGACTAGAGGTCTACCTATAAAACATATTATATTCATTCAACAACAAATATTTTATTATCAATAAAATAAAACAATAATTTCAATTAAAAAATATACTTATGGCCGACCCAATTATCTCAAGGCCAACAAAGCTCGCTGTGCACAATGCAAGAGTCGTACCAACATTAATGAATGCAAGTGAGACATGGAGATGGCAGAAGACGCATGAAAGTAAAATTAACGCTGTGGAAATGAGGTCCCTAAGACGAATGTGTGGTAGAACGATCTATGATAGGATAAGGAATGTGGACATCAGACGAGAATGCAAGATTGAAAGAGATATATTGTGAGTAGAATGAAAGTAAATACACTACGATGGTTCGGACATGTGGAGAGAATGAACGATGAATGCCTGACAAAGAAAGTATACAAGGCTGAAAAGAGTGGAATGAGAGGTCGTGACCGCCCGAGAAAGAGTTGGCATGAACATATAAATGAGATTTTGAAAGATGGTAATATACCAAGTCAGAATAATAGGAGAGCATGTATGACGCGATGCATGGATGTAAATGAGGCAAAACACGTATGCCAAGATACAGGTGTCTGGCGTTCGGTCCTCTCTGCCTACCCCAAGTAGGGATACAGGGTGATGGTATGTATATGTAAAAAATATACCTACTTTCGACTGTCTCATTCTAACCTGGCAGGTACACAAAATAGTGTGTATTACAATGTACATTATTTGAATAATTTATTTTTATTTATTTATTTGTTTCATCTCACAAATAATATTTTGAAAATTAATACACAAATGTAGTCAACCTCACTAGGAAAAAACCTGTATCGAGGTTAAATAATAAAATCACATTTTTGTGAGCGACATAAATACAGAGTTTACTTAGTCTAACATTTTACAACAATAATAGATATCACTAGTTGCATGTAACACATGAGATCCAACTGTCGATAGCGATAGTATGTATAGTTGAAGAATAAGTACCAAACTATAATCCCATAAATACAAATTATTTAATATTTTAAGATATTTGATTTTCTATACAACACATGTACCTACATATGTATGTATGTCAAGATAGGATAGTATGGAGGTCAGTCCTTTGATCCTACCCAGAATATGAAAACAGAATGATGGTATGTATGTATGTTTGGAGATTAGTATCAAACAATTAAGTCTTCTTAGATATTGTGTGTAGGCGATTGCCATACAAATTGTATGAAGCAATGTCATCACTAAATTCAATTTTTATAAAAATTATTAAAAAAAATTTGAGATGTGCTAATACAATGTTAATATTTTTTATATAAAATTAAATTGTCTAGTTGGGGTGTTTCGGCTTTTTTTGATATTTTTAAAAAATTTGGAAATATAGGCAGTTAATCTCATAAATTTATCATAAAAAAAATATTTTTCTTAATAAAAAATGTTTTGAGAAACCCTGGATTTTTTTTAAAAAAACTAATTTGAGATTTTGTATTTGTCTATGTTTATAACAAATTTCAGCATTCTAGCTTTTATGGTTTCTGAGATATATGGAAAAATAAACCAAAATTTCAAAAGTTGATAACCCCTGACTGAAACAAAAATTCACACTTCTGAGTATAAAAGTTTTGTAGGCCTATAACTGTTTATATATTCTAAAAATTTGGGCTCTGCTAATTGAGCGGATCAAAAGTTATAAGGGGGGACACACACACACACACCACACACAGACACCCACACACACACAAAACTCACATAATATGTTCTACTCCGAATTCTGAGTAAATCCATGTATGGGAACATATATGCTGCGAGGCCTCTAGTTGGTGTTATTAGCATGCAAAAAGTCCACTACACCATACAAAATTTCCCTTCGTACATGCATCTTGGCTTAATAATGTCGATTCATTAAGAGAATTGAATTCTCATTCATGAACGAATCGACAGTTGGAACAGTATGTACATATTATATAGGTATATATTGATACAGAACAAAATGTATTAAATGTAAAGGGCGACCATGATTAATACAGATGAAGAAAAAATATAAAAGAAATTAAAAATATAAAACAATAAAAATAACAAAAGTTAAAAATATCACTTCAAACAAAGAATGTCAAGGAAGAAAACACACTTTTACATACAATCCTCTGTCCATACAAACGCCTTTTAATATTCCTTTTAAATTGGTGTAAGGAATTACATGTTTTAATATGGACAGGAAGGACATTAAACAGAAGAGGAGCCTGAAAATTATAATTTCTTTGAACAAAAGAAGTTTTAGGAGAAATTGCCATGAAGTTAAGTGAAGTGCCAGTTCTAGTTGGTCGGATTTGTTGAGTTCTTTCAGCTGAGTTAATTTTAATGAAGAACTTAATAAGTGTTTGTGTGGTATATAACTGTTTTATATTCATAATACATATTACATTCCTCAAAGAGAAGGTTGGATGGATAGCGAATTTTTTTTTTTAAGTACATAACTTTAAGAATCAATTTTTGAGCAATAATGATTTGCCAGAATATGTGAAGGAAGCATCATCTGCTTCCTTTGATTTTGTGTATGGAAATTGGAATATTTTCTTGACTGTTGTTGTTTTTATATGAGTCATACTGTGTAAATTTGTTTTTTTTTTTCAACTGGTTATTATTTTTTTTTGTTTATACTATATGTAAGAAACCGTACTTACAACTAAACAAAATATAATCCTACATATTAAACACATCAATTATATTTTTAATAAAGGTGACACTTTGAGCATAAGTAATAGGCAACATTATTTTAATACTCAACCCGTAGAATGGAGACGCCCCTAAAAGAAGAGTAGAAACAAAAAGAAAAAAGTAAAATTAACACAATAAAAGGAAGCACACAATATCTTAAAAAAAACTATTCCTTTATGTACTCAATACCTAGGTAACTATTCCTTTATGTACTCAATACCTAGGTAACTATTCCTTTATGTACTCAATACCTAGGTAACTATTCCTTTATGTACTCAATACCTAGGTAACTATTCCTTTATGTACTCAATACCTAGGTAACTATTCCTTTATGTACTCAATACCTAGGTAACTATTCCTTTATGTACTCAATACCTAGGTAACTATTCCTTTATGTACTCAATACCTAGGTAACTATTCCTTTATGTACTCAATACCTAGGTAACTATTCCTTTATGTACTCAATACCTAGGTAACTATTCCTTTATGTACTCAATACCTAGGTAACTATTCCTTTATGTACTCAATACCTAGGTAACTATTCCTTTATGTACTCAATACCTAGGTAACTATTCCTTTATGTACTCAATACCTAGGTAACTATTCCTTTATGTACTCAATACCTAGGTAACTATTCCTTTATGTACTCAATACCTAGGTAACTATTCCTTTATGTACTCAATACCTAGGTAACTATTCCTTTATGTACTCAATACCTAGGTAACTATTCCTTTATGTACTCAATACCTAGGTAACTATTCCTTTATGTACTCAATACCTAGGTAACTATTCCTTTATGTACTCAATACCTAGGTAACTATTCCTTTATGTACTCAATACCTAGGTAACTATTCCTTTATGTACTCAATACCTAGGTAACTATTCCTTTATGTACTCAATACCTAGGTAACTATTCCTTTATGTACTCAATACCTAGGTAACTATTCCTTTATGTACTCAATACCTAGGTAACTATTCCTTTATGTACTCAATACCTAGGTAACTATTCCTTTATGTACTCAATACCTAGGTAACTATTCCTTTATGTACTCAATACCTAGGTAACTATTCCTTTATGTACTCAATACCTAGGTAACTATTCCTTTATGTACTCAATACCTAGGTAACTATTCCTTTATGTACTCAATACCTAGGTAACTATTCCTTTATGTACTCAATACCTAGGTAACTATTCCTTTATGTACTCAATACCTAGGTAACTATTCCTTTATGTACTCAATACCTAGGTAACTATTCCTTTATGTACTCAATACCTAGGTAACTATTCCTTTATGTACTCAATACCTAGGTAACTATTCCTTTATGTACTCAATACCTAGGTAACTATTCCTTTATGTACTCAATACCTAGGTAACTATTCCTTTATGTACTCAATACCTAGGTAACTATTCCTTTATGTACTCAATACCTAGGTAACTATTCCTTTATGTACTCAATACCTAGGTAACTATTCCTTTATGTACTCAATACCTAGGTAACTATTCCTTTATGTACTCAATACCTAGGTAACTATTCCTTTATGTACTCAATACCTAGGTAACTATTCCTTTATGTACTCAATACCTAGGTAACTATTCCTTTATGTACTCAATACCTAGGTAACTATTCCTTTATGTACTCAATACCTAGGTAACTATTCCTTTATGTACTCAATACCTAGGTAACTAAAAGTGGCTAGACCAAGGGGGCAAGTGTGGTCAATTAATCAAAACCATCCATGTTTACCCATATCATGGATAATTATCATATGGAGTTCTATAATATCTCAAGACATTACATAACTCCATAAGATAATTATATCCATGATATGGGTAAACATGGATGGTTTTGATTTCGCCGACTTTCCCCCCTGATGATGCTTCCTTCACACATTCTGGCAAATCATTATACAATTCATGTACTTTGTAATACATATTATTTTGTGTACCTTCCAGGTTAGTCTGAGGTAGTCAAAGTACCGTCGACTTCTCGTCGAGTAGGTGTGGACTTCAAAATTACAAAGAACAATTTTGCAAAAATCGCGGTAATAGTCCATTTTTTAATGTATATATAAAAATTAACACATTTATTTTATTGATGAGGACATAATGAGGACATAAGGAGGGAATGCAAGATGAAGAAGAGTATTATAAATAAAATCAAAGTGAATTCTTTGAGGTGGTTTGGACATATTGAAAGAATGAATGATGAATGACTGACCAAAAAAATAAACATGGGTGTAAGAGATGGAGTGAATAGCAGGGGCCGCCCCAGAAACGGATGGCATGACCATATGAATGATATTTTGAAAGAAGGAAATATAAGAAGCTTGAATAATCGGCGAGCATGTATGAGATGATGCATGGATGTAAAGGAAGCTAAGAATGTATGCAAAAATAGAGGAGTATGGCGCTCGGTTCTCTCTGCTTACCCCGTAAGGGATATGGCGTGACGGTATGTATGTATGTATGTATTCAAACTAGCAGCGTCTCCTTCCGTCTCACTCGCACACATTCCAATTAGTCCGGCGCGACAGAGAGACCACATTCGTGTGGGACGAAGTCTTCCGAGAACCAACAGTTTACATTATAAATTTACATTACCTATATTATATGTATCAAGTTAAGTATAAACCTTTTAAAGGTTCTTTTAAATAATTAAATTTAAACTAAGTAATATATTTAACAATTGCGTTTTTTTAACATAAGTAAGTACTTTAAAACATTCAAAAGAAAAAGTTAAGAGTAATTAGCCATCCACATCCGCACCAAAAACTAACAGGTAACCTCAATACTAACCGACCAGTCAATATTGAGCTCACTACAATCAGTTGATACAGTTCAAGGAAATTTAAATTACTTGTTGTTTTAGTGTCAACTACTGCTCAAGCATAAATTTAATTCGGGTGAAACTATACATACATACATACCATCACGCCATGTCCCTCACGGGGTAGGCAGAGAAAACCGAACGCCACTTACTTCTATCTTGACATACATTCAACATTCATACATCGTCTTATACATGTTCATCTGTTGTTCACGCTTCTAAAATTTCCGTTTTTCAAAATATCGTTCACATGGACGTGCCATCCCTTCCTTGGGTGGCCCCGACCTCTCATTCCATTCCTGTCCGTAATGTATATTTTCTTCGTCAGGCGTTTCTCATTCATTCTCCCCATGAGGCCAAACCATTTCAATGTGTTCACTTTCATTCTAGTAATAACATCTTTCTTTATCCTACGTTCTTGACCCTATGTCCTCATTTTTGACCCTGTCATACATCGTTCTATACAGATTCTTACTCGGGTGAAACTATTGCATTTTAAAATAGTCCGCATTGCTCTATTTTGTATAATTTGTAACTTTATATCCTCCATTGTATTGCTCATAAATAGTACACTTAATAATGGGGTAAGATAGGTTGGAACGGAAAGATGTAGAAAGAGTATTCAGGATTGTGATTACCATATTCAATTATTGAATATGGTAGTCACCTCTGGAGTGGCGCCCCCCAATACCTACTGAATACCCTCGACGCTGTCCAAAGGCGTGCTATACGTCTGATTGATGATCCATCACTGACTGATGGATTGCAATCACTAGAACACAGACGTAAAGTCGGTATTTTAAGTTTATTTTATAGATACTACCACGGGAATTGCTCAGAAGAACTTGCATCTTTGATCCCTCCTCTACCCACTCGCAACACAGTAACTCGCATTACTCAATAGCAGCACGCATTCACAGTGCACCTTCAACATATACGAACAAATCCCTTCTCGAACTCCTTTATTAATACAGCAGCCCAACTGTGGAACGATCTTCCGAATTCTGTGTTTCCACCTTCGTACAACCCGGGTCTTTTTAAAATCCGAATCAATAAACTCTTTTCTAGACTGCAAACCCCCCCAACGCTACGTAGTGCGCTTCTTCGGAAGAGCAAAATGGACCCAAATCCTAATAGCTGGTATCCCCGAAGTAGACAGGTTAAAAAAAAAAAGGAACTATTTGACAAATATAATTTTTTGCAGTTTTCTTTTGAATATTTGTATAGATTGAGATGACGTAGCTTCATCAATTTGGTCATTACTTAGTCTAGCTGATTGTACTCGAATGATAGAGCTTAAACAAGTACCTATATAAGAAAATTAGTTAGAATATAATTGTCTTACTTTTCATGTTAAATGTTTATTTGTAAACATTATTACATAGCTGTTGAGAAAATAAACAAAATTAAAAAAAACTTAAAACAAGACAAGAAAACAACGTTAAAAATAATCTTATGAAGTTTAAATATGATAAAATCAAACATTTTGGAAATATACAATTATTTCACAACTTCTCATTATGTTTTTATAGTCTCTAGTTGCTTGAAAATAAGAATCCATTAATTACGTTATCTACATTCAAAATTTCCAAAGTTTTCACACACAACATGACGGAAGCAATTAAAAACAAATCAACCGTGTCTAACAGGTTTTGGGTTACTGAGATAACCTTTAAATATTCAAAACGATGATTAATAAAATAACACGTAAAAATCTTACCAAAATCCATCGTAATATGGTTGTTTGTATGTCACTGTAAAAATGTGATATTTCAAACGTAAAACAGTCGTATTGAGTGTCAACGGGCGTAAAATGTCAACGATTTTTCACACTTGTACACAAACACATCATCTTGTTTTCATTTACAGCGATCATTCCCGATCAACACTGGTTCTGTCAGTCTTTGACCCCTAATGTCTGATGCATACGCGTCGAAAACGATGTTATCAAAATCACCAGACACCGGTCAGAGTTCGCGACACATCGGCCCGAGGTTGGATCCTTTCGCGATCAACGAAATTGCAAACACATTATAATTATCCTAATTAAGTTTTGACGTGTAACAACATCACACGGACAAAAGTTTACCCGCAACAAAATCACGGTTATCGTCGCCCACACACGCACATATGACTTTTGACAGCGCTGTGAGCGCTGCCATTTTTCGTAAAAAAATAAATAAATAATAAAGCGTATGGCAACATTCTTGGTTATGAGCTTATTTCTATAATGGGGTAAAATGACAAGGAATAAATATGACGATCTTTTCAAAATCTTTCATTTTTTTGACTAAACAAAATGGCATACCTTAAACGGCGTGATGAGACCTCTCGTCTACCACGAGGAAACATCAAGCCAAGGTGTGGGGAAGAAAAGGAGACAAATGATGGTGACACTATGAAATTGTAGTAGTACGGCGCATTTATTCAAAAAATCATTATAGTTGGTCCATGGCAATAAAAAAATAATAATAAATAAAAAAAAAAAACAGACAACAAATAAAACAGAAACACGTGGCATCTATCGAAACAAACTGTCAAACACACGCGAACACACGAAAAGACGCCGACCAGGATATACCGCCCCAGGGTACAGCGACATCCTTACTCCAGGCATGTCACTGTCTTCCACGTGGTGACGGTAGATCGGTGGGGCCCAGCCTCTGCGTCAGGCTAGCAGGTCTTCCTCGTGTCCGGCGTGGTTTCTTCTTCTCCTCCTGATCTCCTCCTCCAGACCGTCACCCATGGCTGGCTCTGTGCCCCACGGCACGCTATGACGGCGCATCTCGACAGAGGTGGCATACCAGTTGGGGCCTCACCGGAGGCGAACCGACGCTCCAGACGACACGGATTGCCCTTCGTGGTCCAATCTGCGAGCCGCCGCGTTCCCTACGCGGTGGCCCCACACTGCGCTCTGCCTCCAACCTCCTGTCCTGTTGATGCCCTCATCTTGGTTCTGGGGCACCATCAGCGTCCATACGCGTGACGGGTCCTGTCACACAGACCTCCTCGTGCTCTTGAAATATGGCCGCCATCGGGACGCGCGTGTCGACCGATGACGGCGTCACAACAAACCGTCCGTCCTCCACCAGCGTCGAATGCCAAGAGAGAGCGCGTGCCATAGCGCGTGCTAGCTGCTAGCTGCAAGTTTCGTTTTTCGCCCGCAACGAGCGCTAGCTGTTTTCTGAAATGTTGCCGTGGAACAAAATAAAAATAATTGTTTTTCGGTATTATTTTTTTCGGGCATGACAGGCGAAACAAAATTAAATATATCTACATTTTATGAAAAGACAATAAAATTCAAGCAGATCTACTTAGTTATGGCATTAATATCAAAGGCCATGCCTTTGTAGGTATTTTAGTTTTTATTTTATATTACTTCTCGGGCAACTAACAGGTACCTACTATGTCAAATATTAATTTGACATGCACCCAATATCAAGTTGCCACATTCTAGAGACTTACATATTAATCGTTTCACAGATCCAGACTAAAAACACAATTAAAAACTGTGCCTCCACCAGGAATCGAACCCGGGACCTTTGGATCAGCAGCCAGATACCTAACCAACCTAGCCACGAAGGCCGACGTTTTTATATTACATTGCATTATTAATATAACTTTTAATTGTACATAATACATATTTTAATTTCTTAACTTTTTAGGATGTCAATAGAGACGAAGTTGATATATTATAGGAGAACCAGGAATTCAAGGCATCTACAGGGCTTACGACCTGTCATCAGCTGATTTATAATAGGTACATACAAAAAATTTATTGTGTATTTTGCTCACATTTATGAACAAGTACCTACCTACTAAACAAGAGATCCATATTCTTACATATTATGTATGTAGTTGTCGCTAAATACCTATCTTAAACTATTTCGCCGAGAAAGGGGTCGATTTACACATATATCAACCAAGCAAAAATACACAAATTTGCGCTCTGCACACCCGGAAGTCTGACAAGTTGTTTTACAATAATTATACAAGTTCAATTTATGTATTTTTATTTTACTTATAATCAGAACATCATATTATTAATTTATGTCTTATTTTTTCATAAGCTTGCAACATTGTTGTCTTATTTTTTCATAAGCTTGCAACATTGTTGTCAAACTGTCATTTATTGTTGCAGGCGTAGCGTAAACAAAATTTGCTTACTCTTACAACAGAATTTACGTATTAAAACATAATTTTTGATTAGAAATAACATTAATATTCTCATCGATTAAACCAAGAATTGTTATAATAACTTAATACTCTGATGAAGTGAAAAAGGTCGGGTGAATACATCATTTATGTGCACTTTGTTTTTATGTAATATTGTTTAATTTTAAAAAACGCAAATTTTTCGTTTTTGACATGCACAATAATTATTTTCTTCTTCTTCTTCTTCTCAGCCCAATCCCATCCACTCCTGGATGAAGGCCTCCTCCATCTCCTTCCACGCCACTCTATCCTGTGCTCTGAGCAACCAATTGGTACCAGCATAACGGCTGATGTCATCTCTCCATCTCATTGGCGGTTTTCCAACACCTTTGACTGTCGTTCTCATTAGTTATTTATATTTCGATAATTATTTATCTCAAACTTATTTTTATCATAATAATGAGTGAATCCCCAATCATTGAATAAATGTATATTCTTTTGCTCTATAATATGAATATAAACGAAGGTGATTCATGAATATAAAATTCTGTATACGTGACATAAAAATAGCATATTAGTATATATTATAATATGATGTATGCATTTTGCATAAAATAAATAAAATGCTTAACACATTCATTGTCAAAATATGTCCATCATTATCGATTGATCAACATTTAATGTAGGAAAACTTGCTAAATAACTTTATAATTTATACACTATCAAATCATTCATTTTCAGAATGGATTTGCACATCACATCTAAAAAGTTATCTCCCAGGAAAGGTTCAAAGACAAAAAAGAAAAAGTTTACCACAGAAAGAATAGAAAAGAATATTCCTATTTCGAATTTGTCAAATGTTTGCCAGTGCTGTCTTGCTCAAGAAAATTTATTTTCCATGAATGAACAATATAGTGAAGATACGATTGATCAAACATATTCGGAAGTGTTGTCAAAATGTTTTGCTTTAGAGGTACAGTAATACTTTTATAATTCCGACTTACTAAATTAGAATTTCGCTCCATTCTATAGTGGAATTTCAATAACTTAAAGTCCAACAGTTTAAATTTAGAACATAAACAATCAGAAAAAGTTTTACAAGTTGACAACTTTATATAATTTATATTTTACAGTACCATAAATATGTAAATTATTAACTTTTAAGGGGTTTGAGTTATAGAAGTTTTGCTGTACTAAACAATATTTTTTATTTTATCCTGGTAAAAAAATGTGATTTATAGTTCATGATTTATGAAATATTTTCTTTTTGAAATTGTCTATGTTATCTGTGATATTATTTTTGAAAATGTATGAGATATGTTCTGTGCTTAATTTTTATCAAACTAAGAAATACTCATATTTTAGTATTGTATTGATGACGAAATGAAATGAACATAAATCTCGTTTATGAATTATTTATATTTAGAATCATATTTGCAAAAGATACAAGGGAGTATTTTTTCTATGGCTGTTACTATAAGTAGGAGATTATAATTTCTCATTCATGGACTGTCTTACAATGAATTTTAAAATGAAATAAATCAAGTGAGATTTGTGAGAGATAAAATTAAGAAATGGCAGCCAATGAATCAAATGAACCAAAATTAAATCGGCGTGGAAAATATAAAAGCTTGACCTTGGAACAAAAGATTAAAGTACTAATAGAAGTGGATAAAGGAGAAAAGAAAAAGAGCGACATTGCCAGGGAATATGGCATCTTACCAAACACTCTTTCCACTTACATCCACAACAAAGAAAAGATTCTGGACTCGTGGAAGATCAAAGACAACGGCACCAGAAAACGACTAAGAGAAGGAGATCATCCCTTGGTGGACAAGTGTGTTCGTCAATGGCTGACGGAAGTGTATGATCAAAACATAGTTCTCAACGGTACTGTCATTCGGACCAAAGCTGAAGAATTCAGCAAGCAGATGGGACTCAGCGACTTCAAGGCCAGTTCGGGATGGCTAGCGGGTTTTAAAGAGCGCAACGGCCTCAGATTCAAGAAGGTCAAAGGGAAAAAGTCAAGCGATGACGACACAGAAATTAAAGAATGGACGAGCCGCATACCCCATATGATCCGCGGCTACGAACCGAGAAACATTTTCGTAGCCGATGAAACGGGACTCTATTACGAGTGTCTACCAGAAAACACATATTTCTACAAAGAAGAAAAATGCAATCGAGGGCAGAAATCCAACGAAAGATTAACTTTACTATTTGGTGCCAATATGGACGGCTCGGAAAAGTTACCGATTGTCGTTGTGGGCAGTTGGAGTAACATCACTCAGATTGTCAAAAGTCTTCCGGTGCAGTACGAGTTCGAGGAAAGAGCTTGGATCACGTCCAAGCTGTTCAACCAATGGCTCGCAAAGTTAGATGTCAGCATGATTGATCAAAATAGAAAGATTGTCTTGTTTTTAAACGAGCGAACTGCACATGCAAATTTACCTCAGCTCACGGCGATCAAAATATTCTTCTTTCCGACGGATATAACTTCCGCCGTTAAGCCAATGAGCTGCGGGATCGTCGCTGATTTTAAGCAGCTCTATAGACTTCTCGTAATAAGACTGATCTTGGAGAATGTCACGATGGGTGACCGTCCCAACATAAACTTTTTTGACAGTGTTCGAATGATCTCTAAGGCGTGGAAGCAAGTCAAGCGGGAGACGATAGCAGAGTGTTTCCAGAAGGCTCAGCTTCGAAAGATCAACAACACGGAACCGGAGGCGGGAGCTCAGGACGGGTTTTCTACGCCCGACGATCAATTACCGTTCACGGGTCAATCGTGGCAGAATAGCCATCACCTTTCGAGGCGTCTCCTCCAATACTGCCCCTTGTTGACAATCGAGGAACCGGAAGAATGGAACGAATTGGTCGCAAAGTCTCTGGCGTACTCGTCGTACCAGGCTTACTTAAACGTCGACGAAGATTTAGCAGTGTGTGCGAACGATGAAGATTCAGAGTGTGCGGTAGAAAATGACACGAAAGATGAAAGTATTTTGATGATGGATGGGGCCAAATATACGATGGAGGAGGCTAAAGTGATGCTCAATTCGCTGAGAACGTTTGTGGAGGCTCAAGAAAATGTGACCACGGAAACGTTTGATGCGTTAGATCATCTAGATTACTTTGTCTATTCGTGTAGAACACAAAGAAAAAAGAAACCTCGAATATCTGCTATTTCTTTTCAGCGTGTTCTTAATACTACAGACTTCTAGGGTGGCACACATATATGATTCATTAAATGCCATTTAATGATAAAGGTAATTGCAAGGGCGCTATAGCTTAATTGTTTGGTCTACAACACAATGTCTTAAAAAGTATAAGTTTTAAAGTTCTGAGCTTCATGTATACCGAGGCCTGCTTACTACAGTGAAACTACTGACATAATATTGTATGTAAATGCTTCTCATTCTAATTTTAGAAATAATTTGCATTTTGTTATTTTGCCACCTTTTCATGTATTGAACTCTTTTATTATTTTGTTGTAGAAAATTTGTATTTTGTCAGTTACAAACTGGCCTTCAATAATTAAAAGCATGTCATCTAACAAATGAAAATATCCTTGATTCTCTAGAAAATAGGTATCATTTGCAATATCGAACGTGGCACGAAAAAGTTGAAATTTGTAAAAAAATGTGGGCTATACTCCAACAGTTTTTCTAATATTAATTTTCTGGTAACTAAATATTTGTTGTTGAATGCAAAGAGAAACGAGCGCCAACCTCCTCTATTTTTTCATACATTCTTGGCTTCCTTTTATTTTATATATTTATTTACTTTTAATCACACCATATATACAATTGCAACAATAAGTAGATTACTGCTGTCCAACTAGGAAATCCTGTTCTAGGGCTAGCAGTTTACAAATTTTTAGTGACAATATATGCAATTATGAACCCGGTGATTGTTCCCGTTCCACACTAAATATGTACACAATCTTGACTTTCTGCAATCTCAATCATTACCTCAACAAACATATGGACTCATACAAAATAGATCAACCAGGTCGTAATGTCCATCATAATACCTGTCATAAATCTAATCGCTGAAGTGATTTTTATTTCAGAACCATAGAAAAGAGACTAGTTAACTACGTTGGTGTAGTTTATATGAATCACATTGAATAAGCGGGGGCGTAACTTCTCGCTCAGTTTGTTGGGGTTGGAATTATGTATATTATGTGTCAACAAGTCAACCAAAGAAAGCCTGTAAATCCATCTGCGAATATGAGACAGCCACTTACCTGTGACGATTCTCCAATCTTCGCAGGCACAGATCTCGTATCTCCGGACTCTGGTGGTCTGGTGGAGATGATGGTTCGTCCACTTAGCAAGTCTGAACGCACTTCACCCTGCGGTCACACAACAATTCCTCCCGAATATTTTGACAATACGATATGTTATGAAATATTAATTTAAAGGTGTATAGCAAATTAGATTATTGCCTGATAGCTTCAAGCGGCGTAATTAATAAAAGCACAAGTAAAATTCTGGCTATTTAGAAAAAACGAAATGTGCCAAAACACGGAACCGCTGACGTGCGACAACTGGTCAAAAAACTGTAGAGTCTTGTCCATATCCATGGCTCAAACCATATCCGCCCACCTGTGTTGCTCAGACGTCGAGAAAGCATAACAAATAAGTGACTATCCAATTCACAGATGGCAGACCGGTCCTACAGTTGACCTGTTAGAAATAGATAATTCCAAAACAAATTACGCAATAATTTTTGTAAATGAGTATATTGCTCAACCACACATGCTTCCCAACATTCCTTTACATCCATGCATCCTCTCGTGCATGCTTGTTGATTGTTCAAGTTTCTTTTGTTTCCTTCTTTCAAAATATTATTGACATGTTCATGCCATTCCTTTTATGGATTGTATTATGTACTAAAATTTTGGTTTATGAATGTATTTTTTATGAAATTGGTTTTCGGGCATTTTACAAAAAACTATTTGGTGACACTGGGGGCTCCCCTGATAGGAGTCTATTCATAGTGTTTACCTTAAGGAGCCCTCGAGTAATGTCTACACCTTTAGGAAGGCATTAATACTGACGACGTTTTTCATCATACAGAGATGATCTTTTTAGACGCCACTTGGAAACTGATAGAACATTATATAAAGGATGAAATATTTTATTAGTTTGGTACCTAATCAGAAAACAATGCGTAGTATTATTGAATTATATTCTAGAGAAAGAATCAAATTATTCCTTTCTCATTCAGCCTCCGCTCTCGTTTAACTTTATTATTTGACACTTGAAGGAATGCATGCACCATCAGAGTAACAGAACAGGCATCTTTATCTCTGAATAACAAAATATCAAGGAACATATCGACCGCTTACCGCCAATACATCCTATCTTAAATATACAAAATTTTACAGAACATTCTGAAAACACTGTTTTATATTTTATTTCCAAGAAAGAGCTCTAAGTACTATGAACATTGCTTTAAAAAATAGTTGTTTTTTTACAATGTATGTATACTCTATATTCGTTTTTGGTGTTAATTAACACTTCTGTGTAAGATAGAAGTTGAAGGTACAAATTTAATTGAAATTTGAGTTAGGAGGTATTGGCGGTAAGCGGTCGATATATACCTAGAAATTATTGAGGATTCCTTAAGATATGCAACATCACATTCACTGAATAACAAAGTCTGTTTCAAGGTATCTTGAAGGTCTAAGGCTTACTTAGTATTTGTCTCTGAATATGAATATTAGTGTTAATAGACCGTGGCTAATGATTTCAAAAGCAGTTGTGATTAAAGCTTGGCCACCTTGTTCCTGTAAAAAGTTTAATGACAACATGTATATATTAATATATGTAAAATAGATTAATTAATGTGTCAAATATGTAAATAAAATTTTGCATTTCATTGTAAAGCTATTTTTTTCCTGTTTGGTCCCAGTTTTTGTACTGCCATTGAAAATATCAACTAAATCAGTGAGTTTTAAATGCTCTAAAATGTACAGCATGGTTGCAAAGGTCAGGGAAAGAGTGACACGCAATGCACCATGCAACGTTAACAGATCTTATAGATTAATTCAGATAGGAGTACATATATCCCTGTACAAAATTTGGTTTGTGCACAAGCCATGTCACGCACATTCTTTCGTTTGATGAACTCTACCATATATTTGTTGATTTAGGTAGAATACAGAGCGAAATTAATGTTTCAACAATAATCTCATTATGTATATACATCTCAATTTGTTTTGAAGGGCTTAAGGTATATTTAACAGGGATGATTAGTGTATTGGTAACAGGGTGTTTTAAAATTATATTTTGTGCTTTTTTATAATTTAATTATAACAGGTAACTGCTTCAGAACAGATTTATTCTAGTGAAGCAGCTATTTTTTTATTTATAAAAGAAATGTACTTTGCTATAAATGAAAAAAATCCACCGATCGCTGTAGCATAGTGGTACACTGTTTGGCTTCTGTGTCGGCATCTCAGGTTTAATTTATTTCTTCATATATCTAGTTTCTCTGTGCTGAAAATACTGGTTAGTTAAAATTGACATTTTTTGTCAATAAACTCTCCACTTACACGGAGTGTATTAAAATAAATATTTGATAAATGGGTTGGAACTAGGGTTCCAATATTCGTATATTTAAAAAAAAATCTTTCCATAAAACTTAAATGTATAAATTGGGTAGGTATATATGTAATATTGTTTGAGTATTGTTAGCTAAAAGTTAAATAAAATTATTATTGTACCAAACTATGCTATGGCTTATATATGGGGAATATGTTTTATAATTAAATAAATATTTAAAAAATAGATCGGGACTCGGGTTCCAATATTCAAATAAAAAACATTCTATATAACTTAAAATAAAAAAAAAATTGAATTTAACAAATTGGGTATATAATGATTTGCTAAAAATTAAATAAAAGGATTATTGTACCAAATTATGCTATGGCTTATATATGAGGAATATGTTTTATAATTAAATAAATATTTAAAAAATGGGTTGGGACTAGGGTTCCAATATTTAAATAAAAAACATTCTATATAACTTGAAATAAAAAAATAAAAACTTTGGAATATCTTATTCCCGAAAAAAATATGAAATATATTATGTTCCTTAGAGTCTTCAAGTAGGAGAAACAACTCCAATGATATGTGCTGGTTGTTCAGTTCAACTCAAGGCGGCCTTTCAGTTTAGGCAGCGTGTGGAACAGACCAGAATTGTTCTGACATCATCGCGAACCTGCGATTTTATCAATCATGGTTTGTATACCTTTTATTTTAAGAATTTGTTAAATTTAATCTGTGAGATGATTAATATTGTATGTTTACATAATGAGGCAACTTGGTATTGGGTGCGTGTTACATTAATATTTGATATACTGCCTGTAATTGGGTATGCGTTAAATTAATATTTGATGTAGTACCTGTTATTGGGTATGCGTTAAATTGATATTTGATGTAGTACCTGTTATTGGGTATGCGTTAAATTGATATTTGATGTAGTACCTGTTATTGGGTATGCGTTAAATTAATATTTGATGTAGTACCTGTTATTGGGTATGCGTTAAATTGATATTTGATGTAGTACCTGTTATTGGGTATGCGTTAAATTGATATTTGATGTAGTACCTGTTATTGGGTATGCGTTAAATTAATATTTGATGTAGTAACTGTTATTGGGTATGCGTTAAATTGATATTTGATGTAGTACCTGTTATTGGGTATGCGTTAAATTAATATTTGATGTAGTACCTGTAATTGGCTGTGTGTTAAATCAATATTTGATAAAATACTTGTAATTGGGTGTGTGTTAAATTAATATTTGATATAGTACCTGTAATTGGGTGTGTTAAATTAATATTTGATATGGTACCTGCTATTGGGTGTGTGTTAAATTAATAATTGATATACTACCTGTATATCAAATATTTTTTACTAGTATCATGCTGAGATTGTATTCTGAAAGTTTCATCACAATGTATCTGTGTATACTATGTGCGGTGTGCTATGTGTGGCGTGTTTATTTTACTTTATCGATTATAGACTTAAGTCCTCATTCTATTCTTTTCAATTATTGCAAATATGTATATCTAATACTCGCTTAGACCCCATTAGATTTTGAAGAATATCTGATCAGTGCTTCTCATTTTTTTTAACTGTCAAATATTTCAAAGTGACCCCAAGCTCTGGAAACTCGAAATTTGATATTCATAAAATAGCTTTGAAGAAAGATCAAGTTTTCATAAAAAATATTTAAATAAAAAAATAACTAAACAAACTCATTTATTTATTTATTTAATATTGCTTCTCGGGCAACTAACAGGTACTATGTCAAATATTAATTTAACACGCACCCAATAACATGTTGCCACGTACTGGAGACTTACGATATTAATCGTCTCACAGATCCAGACTAAAAATACAATTAAAAACTGTGTCTCCACCGGGAATCAAACCCGGGACGTTTGGATCAGCAGTCAGATACCTAACCAACTGAGCCAAAATGTTGGATATTTTCCACACAAAATTTGAATACTTTGTGGATTGACTTGGTTGTGAGGAGTCTATAGCATTGGCCACAACCCACCCGTTTTTTATGTAATGTAACCAGTCACCAAAAATATTTTTCATCCTGGTCATTCAATTAATTGTTTTTTTTAATAACGATGATTAATTTAAATTGATATTTGTTTGAACAGAGACGTTTTGGAGTCATTGCTCCTTGATCATTTAATAAGCTCGACAAAAAATTAAGCAAATGGAAAATAGTCATGCTTTTAAAACTAAAATAAAGGAATTTCTCTTAGTATCAGGCAGACACTATACAGGGGGGCAAGTCTGGTTCAATCGGCGAAATCAAAACCCTCGTGATTACCTATATCATGGATATAATTATTATATGGAGTTCTACGATATCTTTAGATGTCATAGAACTCCATACGATAATTATATCCATGATATGGGTAATCACTAGGGTTTTGATTTCGCCGATAGAACCAGACTTGCCCCCCAGAGCAGATTTTTCACCCATAGCTTTTGACCCCATACTTTGTTTTGCTCTAAGTATATATGTTTTTTTTTTCCCATTGTGATATTATCACTTTTTATATATGATTGATGTTGGCATCAACTAATGCAGTGTCACTGTCACGGCACAGGTTTTTTTGCCTAGTGTGGGGCATTGCAGATTCAATAATTATTGTAATGTCATCAATGTTTGTATAAATAAATGAATTGACCGTTTCCGTATTTGGGGTAGGCAAAGAATGCTGAAATTTCAATGAAGTCATTAGACAGTAAATTGTGTAGTATGACTGTGTAATTTTATAAATCTTTTGTAATTTGTGGTTTTCAGCTTAAGGACTTTGATTCTATTATTGAGGAGATATATTATAATTTGTTTCAGATGACTGCAAGAGTTTTCCCGAAGAAAAATGCGATGATGAATCTCTGTCTGTTGCCGTGTGCGATTCACAAAACGACAATGAAATCAACAAGAAACCATCCCCAGGAGAGAGGTCACACCTGCCCTACATCCTGGACAAGAACAAGTTGACTTGCGAGGTGTGCAGTCGAGTCTTTGCGTTTTACAGTGATTTAGTGCAGCACATGCCGATACATTATCCAAATCAAATATGCGATGTCTGCGGAAAAATATGCGCTTCAAAGAGGAGTCTCTTCTTCCATCAGAAGATACATTCTGACAGCAGACATGAGTGTGGTACATGCGGAAAAAAATTCAAAACCAAAAGGTATTAGTAAATATATACATACATAGGTATATATGTATGTGTATATGTGTGTGTGTTTGTGTATGTATGTGTGTGTATTTGTGTGTTATTTAAATGTTGCATGTTTAAGTATATAGATATTTATAAAAATACACATTATAAGTACATAAATAACATAATATGCATTAAGTAATGAATATATAAATGGGTACATTTTGTTTTGCCGAATTTGGAACATTGTCGTTATTGACGTTTTATGATGAATATCTCATCAAATATTATTATTTTGCACTTGGTAAATGTTATTTTATTTTTATGTAGATTTTAGTTTTATAATCTCTCTTTTATCACCAGTGTTCACTTGTGCAAATATTTAGCAATGATTGTTTTTATATAAATTTATATTTAATACTAACTATGTGACAGACGCCTGTCATTGGAGCATTGGAGACCTTATGTGTTTGTATCATGTGTTAACTTTATGTATATTTCAATGTTCTGTTGGTGTCTTAAATAAATAAAATGGTTGACAATACCTAAATGTATTTTTATGATGTAGATTTCTATTATATTTGTCAAGATTGTAATATATTTTGTTCGGTTTTCTCTGCCTTACCTTGTGAGGAAAATGGCACGGTAGTATGTAGCGAAGAATAAAAAATACATTTATCCATAGAAACATACCCAATATCAATATGAAGTTGATAACTCAATTTTCCCATACAGAAGCTATTTTACTTCTGTTATATATGTACATTTTTCATACAAGTATGCAATTTCACACTTTATATAACAGACCATAGATATTTTTCTTTAAAGGTTGTCAATCCCTGAATACATTGAGTGTATTTCTATTGTATCAAAATTTCAATCAAAATAAAAAAGATTGTGAGACCATTTTTAAAATTTTAACAGATGAAATCATTGAGAAGAAATTAACGGATATCTATGGAAAACTTTATGGACTTTACACATGTGATCAAAATTAAGTCTATCGCACTTATAGTTACATTAGAATTCAGTATACAAGAAAAAACATTGTATATGATGAAACCATAGAGTAGAAATTAATGGTTGCCTTTGAAAAACTAATCAACTCTAGGTCAATGTACTTTATCACATATGTATAATGTAAATATGAAGTCGATCGCACTTATAGTTTGGGCTGTAGAGAGGATTGTTGTCCAACCTTTTTTGTAAAAATTCATGTTTATTATACATATAACAAACCAAAATAATAACTGCTTCAAATACTTTGTCTGCAGATACCTGGGCATACACGATGGTGTGGTTCACAAGGGTGGTAGCATTGAATACAAGTGTCCAGAGTGCAGCCAAGTCTTCCCAACGTACAACGCTAGAGTCAAACATTTGGTGGCTCAACACGGAAAGGAAGACAAGATATATAAATGTGTTCAATGCCCCAAGAGATACAGGTATGAAAATTACTACACAAAGTCCGCTTACTACCTTATTTAACCTCTCGTTCCTTTTCTATCAGCTCTATAAATTTTCTCTGTCAGACGTTCTTCATTCATACCCTCTATGTGGTTAAACCGTCGCAGTGTGTTTACTTTGATTCTATTGACAATAATATTACTAGTTGCATGTAACACATGAGATCCAACTGACGATTGTGATAGTATATATAGTTGAAGAATAAGTTCCAAACTATAAATCCATAATCCAAATTATTGAATATTTTAAGATATTTTGTTTTCTATACAACACATATATGTATGTAGGTATGTATGTCAAGTAGGATAGTATGGAGGTCAGTCCTTTTTTCCTACCCAGGATATGAAAACAGCATGATGGTATGTATGTATGTATGGAAATTAAGTATCAAACTATTAATAAGTCTTCTTAGATATTGTGTACTGCCATACAAATTGTATGAAGCGATGTCGTCACTATATTCAATTTTTATATTATTTTTCAACTATACATACCTACTATCACTATCGACAGTTGGGTCTCATGTGTTACATGCAACTAGTACTTGCCAACACTCTTCTTTCATTATTCGTCTGTCCATCTCTTTGAAATAATAAAAACATATTATTAGTGCCATTTTATGGTATGAATGTATATGGAAGGGAATTTTGCTTTAAAATGAATGTTCTAAAAAAAAAACCATGTTAGTAAGCAAACAGAGATCCAACAATATAAACCTGTCTATTGATAGCTGTGTCTGTCTATTGATCAGGTATCTCATTTTAAATACTTGAGGTGCTGGTTGGATGATGAGTGGAAGCCAGATTCGGAAATAAAGACCAGGATTAAACCAATGCTATTTAACCTAAAATTTGTTGATTTTAAAAACAAATCTGACTTGGAATGAAAAAAATATCAAGGACATTCACTTTGATTATAAGCACTCTTTAAGCACATATAAGATTTATTTCTCTGAGACATATATGTACATAGTCATGGATTAATTAAAAAAATGCTCTTAAAAAGGATATTTTTTAGAGGAATTTACGATGAATTTCAAAATTGTGTGACTAACATTCACTAGAGAAATGTTGAAAATACTTATGGTATTTTTCTAGAAACCCACTAACATATTTGAGGAATTTGATTTGAAATTGGGGTGTTTATGTTTATATGCCACCTTTAGTATAGGTACTACTTGATAATTTGGTGGTAATGATAGTCAATTTCAATTTTTTAGAGACTTATCGTATCACAGATCCAGACTAAAAGAAAACCAAGGGCTGTGTTCAGATACAACGCTTGACGTCGGGTGTCAGATGTACCTGAA
This sequence comes from Molanna angustata, assembly GCA_963576475.1. NCBI lineage: Eukaryota > Metazoa > Arthropoda > Insecta > Trichoptera > Molannidae > Molanna > Molanna angustata. Next base: position 15,274,145 of record OY754983.1, read on the forward strand.
GTTGCAGACCATGGCATTTTTCATACCAATCTCACTAATCGCTTTCGAGTGGCGTTTCAATCTGAACGCAGCATCGGGCGTTTTAAATGTCATTTACCATACATGTCTCTTTTAAGGTTATATTTTCATTGAAAGACAACAATTGAGCAGATTTCTGACCTTTTATTGGAAATTTATGAATGATATTTTTATAAATTAACCATTTGTGAATGCATATTGTCATCATAAATAATGTCAACTGACATAATAGATACCACAGAAAGAAACAAATAGAAGTCATCATTCCACAACAACATATACTATAACTGTCAAAGCGTTTTTCACTCAACAATTTCACCGAGCGTTTGGTGCGTACACTCGATATTCAATCTGAATGCCAGTGTGTCTTTCGAATGTCTGTTTCTGGTCATTATGAACGGCTTAGAGCATTACTAAGTGTACTCGGCGTTCATTGTGAATGCAGTCCAGGAATGGTTGAACATTGTATTCTTCTAACACTTCGATCACACTGTTGAGAGATTTATTTGAATTTCTTACATATATATAAGAAAGGATTATTTTATAGTCATTTAATTTGTTTACAAATTTTATAGGTTGGGCAGTCAATTACGCGCGCACGTCCGTAGCTGTCACTTGCAGGAGAAGAGGCACTCGTGTGGACACTGTGGAGCAGCCTTCTTTACTGGGCGACTGTTGCGTAAGCACAAGGAATGCCACAACTCAACAACAACGACCAGTCAAAATGACAAATTAAATCAAATAAATACAGATGAATGAATTTCATTACAAATTTGTTTTCTTCTTCATCTCTCAGTGGATCGACCATCCCTTTGACAGAAGTTACGCTTTGCGTGCATCTAATCCGTCATTGGTCAAAGTATGCTCTGACGTCATAAGTCAAATTCGTCCGATTGAACCAAACATTATGTAAAAGAAAGACAGTACGTCCACCAATTTAACTGAAATCGTTTTTAATATATGTTACTTTTAAAAAACATATGTTTAAATAAATAATGCGTTGACTTTTTACACATTTATTATTGAAAACATTAATTGATATTATGAGATAGAAGTACAATAATAGTTATACAAAATGAACCACAAAGTGAGAGCATTATATCTGATCAAACCACCATCAATCAAGCCCCGGCCTTACCCCAGACACTGGAATGCCGAACGCCGAAGAATGCTGATCTCCTGATTCGTGTGCAATCTCGTATACTGCCTATCAGCTATAAAGATTGCCTGTTGTAAGGCGCAACATCAATATATTACATGTTTAATGACGTCTGATAAAAACCGATCAACCGTCAATTACAAACTTTTTTGGATTTCTCACTAGTTGAATACTTACTTGTTGAAGTCATATATACAACAAAAAAATTAGTATCAATAATTAGGAAGTCAGGTGACTGGAATATCCTGATGGATACGAGAGCAGAAATATATACCCTTCCAAAGGAGATCTGCATCTCATCTCTTAGGCCTGACTTGACAATATACTTTCTTTCACTGAAAAAAGTTAAGAGTGAAAAAGGTTATAGAAAACAAAATACCTTAAAATATTTATTAATTTATGTTTATAGTTTGGTACGTATTCTTAAATTATACATACTATCGCCATCGACAGTTGGATCTCATGTATATGCACACTTGATATAAAAACGAATGGGGTGTGGTCAACACTGAACTCTTTTGAATACTTTTGTTCAATCAAATTATAACCCATTTTCCATCATCTGATTGTGTTAAAATTTTCTATACTCACTTTCTTCTGATGAAAAAATATAAAAACGAATGGGATGTAGCCAACACCTCACTATTTCCAATGCTTTTATTCAATTAAATTTATATCATTTTCCATCATCCAATATTGCTAAAATTTTCTTTACAGACTTGCTTCTGATGACAATACATAAAAAATAATGGGTTGTGGCCAACACTAAACTCTTTACAACATTTATATTCAGATTTAAAACCTAAGGAGCTCATCAATTTAAGATCAAATTTAATTTCATTAATGCAAGAGCTTAGTTATACTTAATTTTAAGTATTACTAAGAGCCTATAAAAACAGTGCACTTGAATTGAGCCAGTTCACATCAAAACTGGTATGGGATTGCCTGAGGAACATCATAAGGCTTGGGGAACACAATAAATTTCTCTTAGTGTGGGTTTCTGGCCATAGAGGGATAGATGAGAATGCAGTGTGGGTTCCTTGCCATAGAGGGATAGATGAGAATGCAGTGTGGGTTCCTGGCCATAGAGGGATAGATGAGAATGCAGTGTGGGTTCCTGGCCATAGAGGGATAGATGAGAATGCAGTGTGGGTTCCTGGCCATAGAGGGATAGATGAGAATGCAGTGTGGGTTCCTGGCCATAGAGGGATAGATGAGAATGCAGTGTGGGTTCCTGGCCATAGAGGGATAGATGAGAATGCAGTGTGGGTTCCTGGCCATAGAGGGATAGATGAGAATGCAGTGTGGGTTCCTGGCCATAGAGGGATAGATGAGAATGCAGTGTGGGTTCCTGGCCATAGAGGGATAGATGAGAATGCAGTGTGGGTTCCTGGCCATAGAGGGATAGATGAGAATGCAGTGTGGGTTCCTGGCCATAGAGGGATAGATGAGAATGCAGTGTGGGTTCCTGGCCATAGAAGGATAGATGAGAATGCAGTGTGGGTTCCTGGCCATAGAGGGATAGATGAGAATGCAGATAAATTAGCTTAAAAAGAACTGACCAGCAAGATTTTGTGAAGATTGTTTGTTGTATAAAATTATAAGCCATTATAGACTGACAACAATGAAACAAGAATTTCATTACTTAAGCAGTGAAGAATTCCGCAGTTAATTAACCAATAATAGGCGTTTTCTTACAATATAGGCATATAGGCAAAATTTGCTCTTTGCGTTTTACATTGCACATTATGAATGATGTGCCTTTTTTGGTATAATTAGATCGTGACCAGAATGTGAATTGCTCTGTTCTCTCTGCTTGCCCAGAGGTAATGTACATTAGAATTTAATTAAATAACATCATTTTTCAATACTTCGCATTTCATAACCTAAAAAGCGTATTGTCATATTTGACATACATAGAAAAATATTGTCTATTACATCTTTAGGAAGAAAAATACTTTTATCTATGAAATCTGACGAATGTCATTTTTCAACTTGTCATACCATAGATTAGTGCTTTGTAATCATGGCGTCTGAACGTTATAGTTTTTCATTGACAACTTTCAGGTATTTATCTCGATATATACGTTTTGCTTTATTATTAAATGCATTTGTATGGGTCCTGAACATACATTTATTCAAAGTGATACATTTATTTGAAAATTCCGGTTTATTTGAGTGTATTTTATGACTAGTTCCATTTGAGGTTAAGATGTCTAATTTGTACATTGTTAGTGTTTAATTGCGTAAATATTGCAATAAAAATTATTATAATGTGGAATTAAAACTTTGATTATCTCCTGATACATGATTTGTATTGTAATTTTCATTTGCCGGTATAACCTAAACGCTGTGTCATTGACTGCTTTTCATAATGAGCGACTTAAATCTAGGATCACTCGCAGACGAGTGGACAGTCGTAAAGCGTAAGAGGCTAAAGTGGCTTTAATTAAATTTGTTTTTCTTGCTGTAAAACAAAATCTATCATGAACGTACTTCTATCAGTAGAAAAATAATAACTCTCCCAGGAAAATATATAAACACCTATATTGAAAAAGTTACATTTGCTAAGTTTTTATTGCTGCACAAGCAACTAACATGTACATGTAAAATATTAAACGACACCCACCTGACAACAAGCTTCCACATTTTTAAAAGACTACACGTTTATCGTCTTGCAAGTTTCCAGATCGAAAACGTAGTGAAACACTGTGTCTCCAGTGGGAATCGAACCTGAGACCTAGTTATATATTATATTTAGTCTATTCTTGATGTACACATTTCAAAAAATATGAACCAGCAAAGTTTAAAAACAATTACAATCATTAGTGCTCAATGAACAATGTTAATATTATTACTATCAGACAGGCCATGGCCCTCTGGATTTGTTCATTTTTCTCTAAACATGCTGAAAGGTAAAAAAAAAATGGCCGACGTATCAGTCGTTTGTAGTGATTAACCTTTTTAAGACGAGCGTCATGTATAGATGCCCACCGGCTGCGTGCCTAAACGCCGAGCGTCATCTATACATGCCCTCATGGCTATACACAATTTTGAACCTTCATATCTCAGTAAATTCATACTTGATTGAGACAAAAATTGGATGAATTTTACTCTCATATATTCGACTTCAAGTCATCTATCGGTGAATCAACAAAACAATTGTTAAATTATTTAAAAAAAATAAGAACTTTAACCATTGTAATTGATCGATCATCACCGGCCAAATTTACACTCTCCCGCGCTTTGTAAGGATCTAATACGCATGCGCGTAGGAAAGAGGGATACTGCGCCAGTTCATTTCGCGCTGAACATTCTGCTTTGAATTTGATCCTTACCAATACACAATGGGCGCATATTCCTTATCTATATCAAATTCTGGAAGGATCACGTGATATATTGATGCTGCCATGTACTTTTTTATATGGAGATAACTACAATAACATTATTCTCCATTTATCATATGTTTATATTATGAAGTGTTCATTTCATTGAGTATATGTGAACTTTTGTTTGTCTTTGATCTTTTTATGATATATCTACATCGTAAGATTTTTTTTACCATTATTATATTCAATTAAAATGAGATTAAAAAAAAATCTGTGTGCGATGCGAAATACTGTCCGTCCGTAGGTAATGCAAGTACTTGTACCTACTCATCTTAATTGGGTTAATAAATGTATTTATGGATAGTAATAACGATGTATTAATGTCTGTTGCTGCTGTAAAACTGGTAATTGCGGCTATATATACTTAGACAATCGCGGAATATGCGGGCGCGTGGATTTTTACAAGTGCTGACAACATATCATGTTGTTGGTTAGTATCATTGTACATTAATGCCTTTTTTTTACTTTTCAGTCCCTCTGGCAAATTGGTGCAGATAGAATATGCCCTTGCCGCCGTAGCTGCAGGTGCGCCATCTGTAGGAATCAAAGGTGAATATTTTTAATTTATGTATGTCTCCCTCAGAACATAGAATATAATGGAAGGCACATACCATAATATACTTTGTACTGGGACCAGTGAAGCTGCTTAAGGGGGGGAAGCGGGTGGTAGTGGCATGGGAAAATGACAGACTTGCGACCATTTTGACAGAATTGTATTATAACTTTTACTATTAATAATTTAATCAAATATTTTTTAATAATATACGCGATTTTTTTTTTTTAAAAAATAAAAATCGCGTCAGAGATTGGATTTATGACAGGTATTATGGCGGACATTAGGACCTGGTTGAACTGTTTTGTGTGAGCCCATATGTTTGTTGTGGTAATGATTGTGATTGCAGAAAGTTGAGATTGTGTACATATTTAGTGTGTAACGGGAACAATCACCTGGTTCATAATTGCATATAATTGTCAATAAAAATTGTAAACTGCTAGCCCAGGATTTCCTAGTTGGGCAGCAGTAATCTACTTATGTATTGTTGTCATTATAAATATGGTGTGATAAATAAATAATAATAAATAATAATTGCATGTACGCAAACATTTTTTTTCCTGTCGGGAGTCAAATGATATTTTTATTGACAAACATTTTAACATCTCAATAGAGATGAAGTTGAGATATTATACAAGAACCAGGAACTCAAGGCACCTACAGGGCTTACGACCTGTCATCGGCTGGTTTACGTGATCACTTTATGCACTTGCGCAATGTTCACCAATTATGCCTACTTATTGAGCTCCCTTATCAATGTAATTTTTGATAGTTTTATATATTTGAATAGTGTGTAACATTTCACCTGAAAATAAGGAAGGTTGTAACCCCTGTAGGTGCCTTGAGTTCCTGGTTCTTGTATAATATCCCAACTTCGTATCTATTGAGATGTTAAAATGTTTGTCAGTAAAAATATTATTAATAATTTAATATATACTTAATTATTAAATCAATTATTGTTTTTAAAAATAGTACAACATAGATTTTAATATGTAAGGTAGATCAAAATACTTTTTTTAAAAAAGGCCTTGTTGGTGACAATTAAAAACGAGTGGATTGTGGCCAACGCTAAACTCCTCTAAGTCACTCCACAAAGTATTCAAATTTTGTAGGGAAAATTTTCAGTATTTTCAATCATTTTTGATTTAAATATTTTATTACGAAAACTTGATAATTCTTCGATGCCATTATATGAAAGTCATGTGTCTTTTTAGCAATTTGAAAATAGAAAAATCAAATTTTAAGTTTCCCGAGCTTGGGGTCACTTTGAAATATTTGACAGATAAATAAAATGAGAAGCACTATTCAGATATCCTTCAAAATTCAATGGGGTCTAAGCGATAGATAGACAAATTTACATAATTTGAAAATAATCAAATGAGTATTTTAGTTTAGCCATTTTTTTTCCTACAAAACGAAAGAATCCAGAGGGCCTTGGTACCGCTGACAATTGATAATGTGGAGTACTTTGCCCGTCTAAACACATGTTTTAAAATAATTGAAATTTTTTTACACCTCTTTAAGTTAATTTTTGACAAAACAATGGTTTTTTTTTTTAACTGCCGATTTGTTCAAGAGAACTTTGTTCTCTTGTGGACAAAGTTTGAAGCCAGGATACGCAAGATTTGTATGCACGGTCTACATTTTTCACGGCTTTTCCAACTTTGAAGTAAAAAAACACCAACTTAGAGGCTTCGCAGAATTCGGAGAAGAACATTTAGTGTCTGTCTGTGTCCCCCCCCCCCCCCCTTATAACTTTTGATCCGCTCAATTTACAGAGCCCAAAATTTCAGAATATACAAATAGTTATAGGCCTACAAAACTTTTTTACTCAGAATTTTGAGTTTTTGTTTCAGTCAGGGGTTATCAAATTTGTCTTTTCAAAAAAATTCCAGAGATTTTTATTTTTATGATAAATTTATGTGTTTAACTGCCTATATTTCCAAATTTTGGAATAAAAGTTTGGAATGATCTTGAATCATTAAACGGCGCTAAAAAAATCCGTATTAATATTATTATAAATTTAATTTCAGCTAGCAACGGTGTTGTGATAGCGACAGAGAACAAACACAAGTCGCTTCTGTACTGTCCGCAGTCAGTGAACAAGATCGAGATGATAACGGAGAGCGCGGGCGCTGTGTACTCAGGCATGGGGCCCGACTACCGCCTCCTGGTGAAGAGGGCTCGCAAGATGGCGCAGCAGTACCGCCTGCTCTACGGCCACACCATTCCCACAGCACAACTGGTGCAGAGGGTGGCAGCCCTTATGCAGGAGTACACGCAGACTGGGTAATATATATATTTATTCATTTATAACGAACATGATATTCTACATAGATGGTTTGATAACAATAATAAAGGTATATAAAAATTTTAAATAATGTATATATTTAAGACAGAGATAATGGAAGGGTACACATACAAATCCATTCCATCGTCACTCTCTTGCGCTTTGCTGTCAATTAGAGCTTTTGCTCTCCAATATGCTAGTGATAATCCCTGTGTTATATTGGGTGCAGTCTTTGGTTTTGTAAGTTCTCTCTCTCTTCTCTGTCAGTCATCTCTCCACTGCTGGATGTAGGCCTCCTCCAATGAACTCCATCTTTCTCGGACCTGTGCTTCCCCCAGCCAACCCCTTCCCGCAACCGGTATAATATCGTCGACCCATCTCTTTTGTAGTCGCCCTACCGGTCTTTTATTTTCCCACGGTCTCCATTTTAGTATTCTGGGTGTCCACCTCTCGGTACCCTGTCTTGCAACATGCCCTGCCCACTGCCATTTCAACTTTGCAACACGGTCTGCTATGTCAATGACTTTTGTTTGGCGTCTGATTTCTTCATTTCTTATTTTATCCCGACATTTGCCGTTCCATAGCTCGTTGGGTACATTTCAATTTGTATATTGTGTTGGCAGTTAGTGTCATTGTTTCCAATCCATATGTTAGCACTGGGAGGATACATGTTTCAATAGCATAGCTCGTTGCGTACATTTTAGTTTGTATATTGTGTTGGCAGTTAGTGTCATTGTTTCCAATCAATCCATATGTTAGCACTGGGAGGATACATGTTTCAATAGCACAGCTCGTTGCGTACATTTTAGTTTGTATATTGTGTTGGCAGTTAGTGTCATTGTTTCCAATCAATCCATATGTTAGCACTGGGAGGATACATGTTTCAATAGCATAGCTCGTTGCGTACATTTTAGTTTGTATATTGTGTTGGCAGTTAGTGTCATTGTTTCCAATCCATATGTTAGCACTGGGAGGATACATGTTTCAATAGCATAGCTCGTTGCGTACATTTTAGTTTGTATATTGTGTTGGCAGTTAGTGTCATTGTTTCCAATCCATATGTTAGCACTGGGAGGATACACTTTTCAAAGACCTTTCTTTTCAAATTCATCGGAATGTCTTTGTTTTTCAAGATGTGACCGAGTTTACCGAAGGCTGCCCAACCTAGTCCAATTCGTCTGGGTATCTCTGCTAATTAATTTTCCTTTCCCAGTTTTATTTTTTGCCCCAGGTATATGTAATCTTCAACTTCAACTATATTGTTATTAATTTTCAAATTGATGTTGGATGGGCTCAGGATTTTGGTTTTCGAAATATACCTCCAAGGAAGCATTATGGAGTTCTTTTATTTAATGAATTAATTTAATTTATATTTGTTTTCTATATAGTGAAGATTTTAGAGGTGGCCAAAACCCACGTTTCATTTTTTTTATTTATTTATAAATGTTAACTTTGTCTGCAGCGGTGTGAGGCCATTTGGTGTGTCCTTGTTGATCTGCGGTTGGGACTCTGACAGACCATACTTGTTCCAGTGTGATCCCTCGGGAGCCTACTACGCCTGGAAGGCCACAGCGATGGGCAAAAATTATGTTAACGGAAAGACATTCCTTGAAAAGAGGTAACGTACATTGATTTTGAATATTAGAGAGAGCGAGTCAGGTATGCTTCGATTCTCGTCATAGAATTTATTAAATAAAAACTATTGAGTGCCTAGTAATCAAAAAAACATTTCATCCTATACAGAATATAATATCAGTTTTCATGTTACAGGTAACCAGAAATTATCTTTGTATGATGAAAAATGTCATAATATTTTTTTTAATATTTTCAGTATTTTTTATTTAATAAATGTAGAATTTTTGCCTTCATGACTCAGTTGCTTAGATATATGACTCCCGAGCGAAAGGTCCTGGGTTCGATTCCTGGTGGAGATACATTTTTAATTGTGTTTTCAATCTGAATCTGTGAGACAATAAATATCGTAAGTCTCCAGAATGTGGCAACTTGTTATTGGGTGCATGTTTAAATTTTTTATTTATGTCCTTGAAACAAGTACATATACATCCTCATACATTCCTTTAATTAAGCATAAATGCTTGTTCTATAGGTGAACGAAATTGGTCATGGCAGGATTCGAACTCTGGACCACTGGATTATTAATCCAGCGTGCTAACCAATAAATCTATAGAAATGTATAAGCAAAATTTAATGTCAATCAATGTTATAAAGTATTTGAATATTTTCATAATGGTTCGGAATGAAAATTGAAACTGTACTCGACACGAATATAAATAAAAGTACATTTTGTTAAGCAAATACTTTTACTGCAATATATATATATATTTAAACATTGACAGTCTTACTAATAAATGTGTTGTAAAAGTTACACGACTGTTTAACACCCATGTAGGCAAAAACATTACCAATAAACGCTGTGTAGCAGATCAGTTGGTCAACGACTGTGTATCTCTCATACAAATTTTACACAACGCTTGCACACCTGTCCAAGGTAATTTAGTGGTGTTTTAAGACAACTGTCATTTATCACGATCTGCATGTTTATATTGTTATATCTTAGAATAATATGATGAAAAGTCTTAATAAATTATTTTATTCTCAATAGTTGTGCATAAATGAGCGAAAAGTTGTTAAAAAATTAGCTCCTTTATAATATCTACAATGGTGTTAGCTTGGGTATTCGTATAATGAAATTATTCGTTATATTTTCCATATTCCTATTTCAAAATGTGAAAAAACAAAACATGAAAATATTAACCAAGGCAAATTACAAAATTAGAATGGCGGATGGCGTTTATGCGCGGGTGCGAGAATACGACGTTGTCGGATTAATTTAAGTTGTAAGTCTGTTGCAACTACCCAGTCGTAATACAGCGTTTATTACACAGATTTTACACAGTGTGTAACTAAAACACTGGTCAACAGGTGTGTAGTAGATTTTTATTAGTAAGATGATTGTTTATGTGTTTGAGATAACCCTTTTCCAGCTCACTTTTTGTACCAATCCTCTGGCCTAAAGTCGTAGCTTATGTCAGCTCTGTATATTCCTTACTCTGTGGTTGCTTGTTTTTATTAATTTGATGCTTGTTAGTCAATTTTTATAAAGAAAATGCACACAAATATTGAGTATGGTTTGTTTTATTTTCAACCAGGTACAGCGAAGACTTAGAACTGGACGATGCAGTGCATACGGCTATACTCACACTCAAAGAGGGTTTTGAAGGACAAATGACATCAGATAATATTCAGGTACCTATTTCATCTACCCTTCCAATAATGGAGAAAGGCCTCCCCCTGAGACCTCTCCATCTCTTTACTAGCTAGGTAATCAGATATATATATATATATATATATATATATATATATATATATATATATATATATATATATATATATATATATATATATATATATATATATATATATATATATATATATATATATATATATATATATATATATATATATATATATATATATATATATATATATATATATATATATATATATGTTATAATATTTTTATCTCGGTTTTCCCGTGTCAGTAGGTCTTGACTAAGACCATTTGTCTTCCGACGTTTCGCCTGAATATCACCAGGCATTTTCAAGGACTTAACGAAAAGCACGCGCGCGACACACGTCTACTCACACTGGGAGCTCACCGTCCCAGTGTGAGTAGACGTGTGTCGCGCGCGTGCTTTTCGTTAAGTCCTTGAAAATGCCTGGTGATATTCAGGCGAAACGTCGGAAGACAAATGGTCTTAGTCAAGACCTACTGACACGGGAAAACCGAGATAAAAATATTATAACATATTTCACCCGTGAAAACATCAAATATAACATATATATATATATATATATATATATATATGTTGTAAATAGATGGTTACACTGTGATTATTTAAGGCATTTTATTCATCCCTAAAGCACAACATACTAGCTAGATAACCAGATATAAATGTTGTAAGTTGATGGATATACTGTGATTATTTAATGCGTTATTATTCATCCCTAAAGCACAACATACTAGCTAGAAAACCAGATATATATGTTGTAAATAGACAGTTAAACTGTGATTATTTAAGGCGTTATTATTCATCCCTAATGCACAACATACAAGCTAGGTAACCATATATATGTTGTAAATAGACAGTTATACTGTGATTATTTAAGGCGTTATTATTCATCCCTAAAGCACAACATACTAGCTAGGTAACCAGATATATTTGTTGTAAATAGATGGTTTTACTGTGATTATTTAAGGCGTTATTATTCATCCCTAAAGCACAACATACTAGCTAGATAACCAGATAAACTGTGATTATTTAAGGCGTTATTATTCATCCTTAAAGCACAACAATACTAGCTAGATAACCAGATATATATGTTGTAAATAGATGGTTGTTCTGTGATTATTTACGGCATTATTTTTTTATTATGTTCTGTGATTATTAACGACAGTTATACTGTGATTATTTAAGGGGTTATTATTAATCTCTAAAGCACAACATACTAGCTAGATAACCAGATAAACTGTGATTATTTAAGGCGTTATTATTCATCCTTAAAGCATAACATACTAGCTAGGTAACCAGATATATATGTTGTAAATAGATGGTTGTTCTGTGATTATTAACGACAGTTATACTGTGATTATTTAAGGCGTTATTATTCATCCTTAAAGCACAACATACTAGCTAGATAACCAGATATATATGTTGTAAATAGATGGTTGTTCTGTGATTATTTACGGCATTATTCTCCATCCCATAAGAACAACATACTAGCTAGGTAACCAGATATATATGTTGTAAAAAGACAGTTATACTGTGATTATTTAAGGTGTTATTATTCATCCCTAAAGCACAACATACTAGCTAGATAACCAGATATATGATACCAGATATGTTGTAAATAGACAGTTATACTGTGATTATTTAAGGGGTAATTATTCATCCCTAAAGCACAGCATACTAGCTAGATAACCAGATATATATGTTGTAAATAGACAGTTATACTGTGATTATTTAAGGGGTTATTATTCATCCCTAAAGCACAATATACTAGCTATGTAACCATATATATGTTTTAAATAGACAGTTATACTGTGATTATTTAAGGGGTTATTATTAATCCCTAAAGCACAACATACTAGCTAGATAACCAGATAAACTGTGATTATTTAAGGCGTTATGATTCATCCTTAAAGCACAACATACTAGCTAGGTAACCAGATATATATGTTGTAAATAGATGGTTGTTCTGTGATTATTTATGGCATTATTTTTTTATTATGTTCTGTGATTATTAACGGCAGTTATACTGTGATTTCTTAAGGGGTTATTATAAATCCCTAAAGCACAACATACTAGCTAGATAACCAGATAAACTGTGATTATTTAAGGCGTTATTATTCATCCTTAAAGCACAATACTGTGATTATTTAAGGGGTTATTATTCATCCCTAAAGCACAACATACTACCTAGATAACCAGATATATATGTTGTAAATAGACAGTTATACTGTGATTATTTAAGGGGTTATAATTCATCCCTAAAGCACAACATACTAGCTATGTAACCAGATAAACTGTGATTATTTAAGGCGTTATTATTCATCCTTAAAGCACAACATACTAGCTAGGTAACCAGATATATATGTTGTAAATAGACAGGTATATTGTGATTATTTAAGGGATTATTATTCATCCCTAAAGCACAACATACTAGCTAGGAAACCAGATATATATGTTGTAAATAGACAATTATACTGTGACTATTTAAGGGGTTATTATTCATCCCTTAAGCACAACATACTAGCTAGAAAACCAGATATATATGTTGTAAATAGACAGTTATACTGTGATTATTTAAGGGGTAATTATTCATCCCTAAAGCACAACATACTAGCTATGTAACCAGATATATATGTTGTAAATAGACAGGTATATTGTGATTATTTAAGGGATTATTATTCATCCCTAAATCACAACATACTAGCTAGGTAACCAGATATATATGTTGTAAATAGACAGTTATAATGTGACTATATAAGGGGTTATTATTCATCCCTAAAGCACAACATACTAGCTAGAAAAACAGATATATATGTTGGAAATAGACAGTTATGCTGTGATTATTTAAGGGGTTATTATTCATCCCTAAAGCACAACATACTAGCTAGGTAACCAGATAAACTGTGATTATTTAAGGCGTTATTATTCATCCCTAAAGCACAACATACTAGCTAGATAACCAGATAAACTGTGATTATTTAATGTGTTATTTTTCATCCCTAAAGCACAACATACTAGCTAGAAAATCAGATATATATGTTGTAAATAGACAGTTATACTGTAATTATTAAAGGGGTTATTATTCATCCCTAAAGCACAACATACTAGCTATGTAACCAGATAAACTGTGATTATTTAAGGCGTTATTATTCATCCTTAAAGCACAACATACTAGCTAGGTAACCAGATATATATGTTGTAAATAGACAGGTATATTGTGATTATTTAAGGGATTATTATTCATCCCTAAAGCACAACATACTAGCTAGGAAACCAGATATATATGTTGTAAATAGACAATTATACTGTGACTATTTAAGGGGTTATTATTCATCCCTTAAGCACAACATACTAGCTAGAAAACCAGATATATATGTTGTAAATAGACAGTTATACTGTGATTATTTAAGGGGTAATTATTCATCCCTAAAGCACAACATACTACCTAGATAACCAGATATATATGTTGTAAATAGACAGTTATACTGTGATTATTTAAGGGGTTATAATTCATCCCTAAAGCACAACATACTAGCTATGTAACCAGATAAACTGTGATTATTTAAGGCGTTATTATTCATCCTTAAAGCACAACATACTAGCTAGATAACCAGATATATATGTTGTAAATAGATGGTTGTTCTGTGATTATTTACGGCATTATTCTCCATCCCATAAGAACAACATACTAGCTAGGTAACCAGATATATATGTTGTAAAAAGACAGTTATACTGTGATTATTTAAGGTGTTATTATTCATCCCTAAAGCACAACATACTAGCTAGATAACCAGATATATGATACCAGATATGTTGTAAATAGACAGTTATACTGTGATTATTTAAGGGGTAATTATTCATCCCTAAAGCACAGCATACTAGCTAGATAACCAGATATATATGTTGTAAATAGACAGTTATACTGTGATTATTTAAGGGGTTATTATTCATCCCTAAAGCACAATATACTAGCTATGTAACCATATATATGTTTTAAATAGACAGTTATACTGTGATTATTTAAGGGGTTATTATTAATCCCTAAAGCACAACATACTAGCTAGATAACCAGATAAACTGTGATTATTTAAGGCGTTATGATTCATCCTTAAAGCACAACATACTAGCTAGGTAACCAGATATATATGTTGTAAATAGATGGTTGTTCTGTGATTATTTATGGCATTATTTTTTTATTATGTTCTGTGATTATTAACGGCAGTTATACTGTGATTTCTTAAGGGGTTATTATAAATCCCTAAAGCACAACATACTAGCTAGATAACCAGATAAACTGTGATTATTTAAGGCGTTATTATTCATCCTTAAAGCACAATACTGTGATTATTTAAGGGGTTATTATTCATCCCTAAAGCACAACATACTACCTAGATAACCAGATATATATGTTGTAAATAGACAGTTATACTGTGATTATTTAAGGGGTTATAATTCATCCCTAAAGCACAACATACTAGCTATGTAACCAGATAAACTGTGATTATTTAAGGCGTTATTATTCATCCTTAAAGCACAACATACTAGCTAGGTAACCAGATATATATGTTGTAAATAGACAGGTATATTGTGATTATTTAAGGGATTATTATTCATCCCTAAAGCACAACATACTAGCTAGGAAACCAGATATATATGTTGTAAATAGACAATTATACTGTGACTATTTAAGGGGTTATTATTCATCCCTTAAGCACAACATACTAGCTAGAAAACCAGATATATATGTTGTAAATAGACAGTTATACTGTGATTATTTAAGGGGTAATTATTCATCCCTAAAGCACAACATACTAGCTATGTAACCAGATATATATGTTGTAAATAGACAGGTATATTGTGATTATTTAAGGGATTATTATTCATCCCTAAATCACAACATACTAGCTAGGTAACCAGATATATATGTTGTAAATAGACAGTTATAATGTGACTATATAAGGGGTTATTATTCATCCCTAAAGCACAACATACTAGCTAGAAAAACAGATATATATGTTGGAAATAGACAGTTATGCTGTGATTATTTAAGGGGTTATTATTCATCCCTAAAGCACAACATACTAGCTAGGTAACCAGATAAACTGTGATTATTTAAGGCGTTATTATTCATCCCTAAAGCACAACATACTAGCTAGATAACCAGATATATATGTTGTAAATAGACAGGTATATTGTGATTATTTAAGGGATTATTATTCATCCCTAAAGCACAACATACTAGCTAGGAAACCAGATATATATGTTGTAAATAGACAATTATACTGTGACTATTTAAGGGGTTATTATTCATCCCTTAAGCACAACATACTAGCTAGAAAACCAGATATATATGTTGTAAATAGACAGTTATACTGTGATTATTTAAGGGGTAATTATTCATCCCTAAAGCACAACATACTACCTAGATAACCAGATATATATGTTGTAAATAGACAGTTATACTGTAATTATTAAAGGGGTTATTATTCATCCCTAAAGCACAACATACTAGCTATGTAACCAGATAAACTGTGATTATTTAAGGCGTTATTATTCATCCTTAAAGCACAACATACTAGCTAGGTAACCAGATATATATGTTGTAAATAGACAGGTATATTGTGATTATTTAAGGGATTATTATTCATCCCTAAAGCACAACATACTAGCTAGGAAACCAGATATATATGTTGTAAATAGACAATTATACTGTGACTATTTAAGGGGTTATTATTCATCCCTTAAGCACAACATACTAGCTAGAAAACCAGATATATATGTTGTAAATAGACAGTTATACTGTGATTATTTAAGGGGTAATTATTCATCCCTAAAGCACAACATACTACCTAGATAACCAGATATATATGTTGTAAATAGACAGTTATACTGTGATTATTTAAGGGGTTATAATTCATCCCTAAAGCACAACATACTAGCTATGTAACCAGATAAACTGTGATTATTTAAGGCGTTATTATTCATCCTTAAAGCACAACATACTAGCTAGGTAACCAGATATATATGTTGTAAATAGACAGGTATATTGTGATTATTTAAGGGATTATTATTCATCCCTAAAGCACAACATACTAGCTAGGAAACCAGATATATATGTTGTAAATAGACAATTATACTGTGACTATTTAAGGGGTTATTATTCATCCCTTAAGCACAACATACTAGCTAGAAAACCAGATATATATGTTGTAAATAGACAGTTATACTGTGATTATTTAAGGGGTAATTATTCATCCCTAAAGCACAACATACTAGCTATGTAACCAGATATATATGTTGTAAATAGACAGGTATATTGTGATTATTTAAGGGATTATTATTCATCCCTAAATCACAACATACTAGATAGGTAACCAGATATATATGTTGTAAATAGACAGTTATAATGTGACTATATAAGGGGTTATTATTCATCCCTAAAGCACAACATACTAGCTAGAAAAACAGATATATATGTTGGAAATAGACAGTTATGCTGTGATTATTTAAGGGGTTATTATTCATCCCTAAAGCACAACATACTAGCTAGGTAACCAGATAAACTGTGATTATTTAAGGCGTTATTATTCATCCTTAAAGCACAACAATACTAGCTAGATAACCAGATATATATGTTGTAAATAGATGGTTGTTCTGTGATTATTTACGGCATTATTCTCCATCCCATAAGAACAACATACTAGCTAGGTAACCAGATATATATGTTGTAAAAAGACAGTTATACTGTGATTATTTAAGGGGTTATTATTAATCCCTAAAGCACAACATACTAGCTAGGTAACCAGATAAACTGTTATTATTTAAGGCGTTATTATTCATCCCTAAAGCACAACATACTAGCTAGATAACCAGATAAACTGTGATTATTTAATGTGTTATTTTTCATCCCTAAAGCACAACATACTAGCTAGAAAATCAGATATATATGTTGTAAATAGACAGTTATACTGTAATTATTAAAGGGGTTATTATTCATCCCTAAAGCACAACATACTAGCTAGATAACCAGATAAACTGTGATTATTTAAGGCGTTATTATTCATCCTTAAAGCACAACATACTAGCTAGGTAACCAGATATATATGTTGTAAATAGACAGTTATACTGTGACTATTTAAGGGGTTATTATTCATCCCTAAAGCACAACATACTAGCTAGGTAACCAGATATATATGTTGTAAAAAGACAGTTATACTGTGATTATTTAAGGGGTTATTATTAATCCCTAAAGCACAACATACTAGCTAGGTAACCAGATAAACTGTTATTATTTAAGGCGTTATTATTCATCCCTAAAGCACAACATACTAGCTAGATAACCAGATAAACTGTGATTATTTAATGTGTTATTTTTCATCCCTAAAGCACAACATACTAGCTAGAAAATCAGATATATATGTTGTAAATAGACAGTTATACTGTAATTATTAAAGGGGTTATTATTCATCCCTAAAGCACAACATACTAGCTAGATAACCAGATAAACTGTGATTATTTAAGGCGTTATTATTCATCCTTAAAGCACAACATACTAGCTAGGTAACCCGATATATATATTGTAAATAGACAGTTATACTGTGATTATTTAAGGTGTTATTATTCATCCCTAAAGCACAACATACTAGCTAGATAACCAGATATATGATACCAGATATGTTGTAAATAGACAGTTATACTGTGATTATTTAAGGGGTAATTATTAATCCCTAAAGCACAGCATACTAGCTAGATAACCAGATATATATGTTGTAAATAGACAGTTATACTGTGATTATTTAAGGGGTTATTATTCATCCCTAAAGCACAACATACTACCTAGATAACCAGATATATATGTTTTAAATAGACAGTTATACTGTGATTATTTAAGGGGTTATTATTCATCCCTAAAGCACAACATACTAGCTAGATAACCAGATAAACTGTGATTATTTAAGGCGTTATTATTCATCCTTAAAGCACAACATACTAGCTAGATAACCAGATAAACTGTGATTATTTAAGGCGTTATTATTCATCCTTAAAGCACAACATACTAGCTAGATAACCAGATAAACTGTGATTATTTAAGGCGTTATTATTCATCCTTAAAGCACAACAATACTAGCTAGATAACCAGATATATATGTTGTAAATAGATGGTTGTTCT
This sequence comes from Molanna angustata, assembly GCA_963576475.1. Lineage (NCBI taxonomy): Eukaryota > Metazoa > Arthropoda > Insecta > Trichoptera > Molannidae > Molanna > Molanna angustata. Next base: position 15,293,038 of record OY754983.1, read on the forward strand.
GTGATTATTTACGGCATTATTCTCCATCCCATAAGAACAACATACTAGCTAGGTAACCAGATATATATGTTGTAAAAAGACAGTTATACTGTGACTATTTAAGGGGTTATTATTCATCCCTAAAGCACAACATACTAGCTAGAAAACCAGATATATATGTTGTAAATAGACAGTTATACTGTGATTATTTTAGGGGGTATTTTTCACCCTAAAGCACAACATACTAGCTAGAAAACCAGATATATATGTTGTAAATAGACAGTTATATTATGATTATTTAAGGGGTTATTATTCATACCTAAAGCACAACATACTAGCTAGGTAACCAGATATATATGTTGTAAATAGACAGTTATACTGTGACTATTTAAGGGGTTATTATTCATCCCTAAAGCACAACATACTAGCTAGAAAACCAGATATATATGTTGTAAATAGACAATTATACTGTGATTATTTAAGGGGTTATTTTTCATCCCTAAAGCACAACATACTAGCTAGAAAATCAGATATGTATGTTGTAAATAGACAGTTATACTGTAATTATTTAAGGGGTTATTATTCATCCCTAAAGCACAACATACTAGCTAGATAACCAGATAAACTGTGATTATTTAAGGCCTTATTATTCATCCTTAAAGCACAACATACTAGCTAGGTAACCAGATATATATATTGTAAATAGACAGTTATACTGTGACGATTTAAGGGGTTATTATTCATCCCTAAAGCACAACATACTAGCTAGGTAACCAGATATATATGTTGTAAAAAGACTGTGATTATACTGTGATTATTTAAGGGGTTATTATTCATCCCTAAAGCACAACATACTACCTAGATAACCAGATATATATGTTTTAAATAGACAGTTATACTGTGATTATTTAAGGGGTTATTATTCATCCCTATATCACAACATACTAGCTAGATAACCAGATAAACTGTGATTATTTAAGGCGTTATTATTCATCCTTAATGCACAACATACTAGCTAGATAACCAGATAAACTGTGATTATTTAAGGCGTTATTATTCATCCTTAAAGCACAACATACTAGCTAGAAAACCAGATATATATGTTGTAAATAGACAGTTATACTGTGATTATTTAAGGGGTTATTATTCATCCCTAAAGCACAACATACTAGCTAGATAACCAGATAAACTGTGATTATTTAAGGCGTTATTATTCATCCTTAAAGCACAACATACTAGCTAGGTAACCAGATATATATGTTGTAAATAGACAGTTATACTGTGATTATTTAAGTGGTTATTTTTCATCCCTAAAGCACAACATACTAGCTAGAAAACCAGATATATATGTTGTAAATAGACAGTTATACTGTGATTATTTAAGGGGTTATTATTCATCCCTAAAGCACAACATACTAGCTAGGTAACCAGATATATATGTTGTAAATAGACAGGTATATTGTGATTATTTAAGGGATTATTATTCATCCCTAAAGCACAACATACTAGCTAGGTAACCAGATATATATGTTGTAAATAGAGAGTTATACTGTGACTATTTAAGGGGTTATTTTTCATCCCTAAAGCACAACATACTAGCTAGAAAACCAGATATATATGTTGTAAATAGACAGTTATACTGTGATTATTTAAGGGGTTATTTTTCATCCCTAAAGCACAACATACTAGCTAGAAAACCAGATATATATGTTGTAAATAGACAGTTATACTGTGATTATTTAAGAGGTTATTATTCATCCCTAAAGCACAACATTCTAGCTAGGTAACCAGATATATATGTTGTAAATAGACAGGTATATTGTGATTATTTAAGGGATTATTATTCATCCCTAAAGCACAACATACTAGCTAGGTAACCAGATATATATGTTGTAAATAGACAGTTATAATGTGACTATATAAGGGGTTATTATTCATCCCTAAAGCACAACATACAAGCTAGAAAAACAGATATATATGTTGGAAATAGACAGTTATGCTGTGATTATTTAAGGGGTTATTATTCATCCCTAAAGCACAACATACTAGCTAGGTAACCAGATATATATGTTGTAAATAGACAGTTATATTGTGATTATTTAAGGGATTATTATTCATCCCTAAAGCACAACATACTAGCTAGGTAACCAGATATATATGTTGTAAAAAGACAGTTATACTGTGACTATTTAAGGGGTTATTATTCATCCCTAAAGCACAACATACTAGCTAGGTAACCAGATATATATGTTGTAAATAGACAGTTATACTGTGATTATTTAAAGGGTTATTATTCATCCCTAAAGCACAACATACTAGCTAGATAACCAGATAAACTGTGATTATTTAAGGCGTTATTATTCATCCTTAAAGCACAACATACTAGCTAGGTAACCAGATATATATGTTGAAAATAGACAGTTATACTGTGATTATTTAAGGGGTTATTTTTCATCCCTAAAGCACAACATACTAGCTAGAAAACCAGATATATATGTTGTAAATAGACAGTTATACTGTGATTATTTAAGGGGTTATTATTCATCCCTAAAGCACAACATTCTAGCTAGGTAACCAGATATATATGTTGTAAATAGACAGGTATATTGTGATTATTTAAGGGATTATTATTCATCCCTAAAGCACAACATACTAGCTAGGTAACCAGATATATATGTTGTAAATAGACAGTTATAATGTGACTATATAAGGGGTTATTATTCATCCCTAAAGCACAACATACTAGCTAGAAAAACAGATATATATGTTGGAAATAGACAGTTATGCTGTGATTATTTAAGGGGTTATTATTCATCCCTATAGCACAACATACTAGCTAGATAACCAGATAAACTGTGATTATTTAAGGCGTTATTATTCATCCTTAAAGCACAACATACTAGCTAGATAACCAGATAAACTGTGATTATTTAAGGCGTTATTATTCATCCTTAAAGCACAACATACTAGCTAGAAAACCAGATATATATGTTGTAAATAGACAGTTATACTGTGATTATTTAAGGGGTTATTATTCATCCCTAAAGCACAACATACTAGCTAGATAACCAGATAAACTGTGATTATTTAAGGCGTTATTATTCATCCTTAAAGCACAACATACTAGCTAGGTAACCAGATATATATGTTGTAAATAGACAGTTATACTGTGATTATTTAAGGGGTTATTTTTCATCCCTAAAGCACAACATACTAGCTAGAAAACCAGATATATATGTTGTAAATAGACAGTTATACTGTGATTATTTAAGGGGTTATTATTCATCCCTAAAGCACAACATACTAGCTAGGTAACCAGATATATATGTTGTAAATAGACAGGTATATTGTGATTATTTAAGGGATTATTATTCATCCCTAAAGCACAACATACTAGCTAGGTAACCAGATATATATGTTGTAAATAGAGAGTTATACTGTGACTATTTAAGGGGTTATTTTTCATCCCTAAAGCACAACATACTAGCTAGAAAACCAGATATATATGTTGTAAATAGACAGTTATACTGTGATTATTTAAGGGGTTATTTTTCATCCCTAAAGCACAACATACTAGCTAGAAAACCAGATATATATGTTGTAAATAGACAGTTATACTGTGATTATTTAAGAGGTTATTATTCATCCCTAAAGCACAACATTCTAGCTAGGTAACCAGATATATATGTTGTAAATAGACAGGTATATTGTGATTATTTAAGGGATTATTATTCATCCCTAAAGCACAACATACTAGCTAGGTAACCAGATATATATGTTGTAAATAGACAGTTATAATGTGACTATATAAGGGGTTATTATTCATCCCTAAAGCACAACATACAAGCTAGAAAAACAGATATATATGTTGGAAATAGACAGTTATGCTGTGATTATTTAAGGGGTTATTATTCATCCCTAAAGCACAACATACTAGCTAGGTAACCAGATATATATGTTGTAAATAGACAGTTATATTGTGATTATTTAAGGGATTATTATTCATCCCTAAAGCACAACATACTAGCTAGGTAACCAGATATATATGTTGTAAAAAGACAGTTATACTGTGACTATTTAAGGGGTTATTATTCATCCCTAAAGCACAACATACTAGCTAGGTAACCAGATATATATGTTGTAAATAGACAGTTATACTGTGATTATTTAAAGGGTTATTATTCATCCCTAAAGCACAACATACTAGCTAGATAACCAGATAAACTGTGATTATTTAAGGCGTTATTATTCATCCTTAAAGCACAACATACTAGCTAGGTAACCAGATATATATGTTGAAAATAGACAGTTATACTGTGATTATTTAAGGGGTTATTTTTCATCCCTAAAGCACAACATACTAGCTAGAAAACCAGATATATATGTTGTAAATAGACAGTTATACTGTGATTATTTAAGGGGTTATTATTCATCCCTAAAGCACAACATTCTAGCTAGGTAACCAGATATATATGTTGTAAATAGACAGGTATATTGTGATTATTTAAGGGATTATTATTCATCCCTAAAGCACAACATACTAGCTAGGTAACCAGATATATATGTTGTAAATAGACAGTTATAATGTGACTATATAAGGGGTTATTATTCATCCCTAAAGCACAACATACTAGCTAGGTAACCAGATATATATTTTGTAAATAGACAGTTATATTGTGATTATTTAAGGGATTATTATTCATCCCTAAAGCACAACATACTAGCTAGGTAACCAGATATATATGTTGTAAAAAGACAGTTATACTGTGACTATTTAAGGGGTTATTATTCATCCCTAAAGCACAACATACTAGCTAGAAAACCAGATATATATGTTGTAAATAGACAGTTATACTGTGATTATTTAAGGGGTTATTATTCATCCCTAAAGCACAATATACTACCTAGATAACCAGATATATATGTTGTAAATAGACAGTTATACTGTGATTATTTAAGGGGCAATTATTCATCCCTAAATCACAACATACCAGCTATGTAACCATATATATGTTTTAAATAGACAGTTATACTGTGATTATTTAAGGGGTTATTATTCATCCCTAAAGCACAACATACTAGCTAGATAACCAGATAAACTGTGATTATTTAAGGCGTTATTATTCATCCTTAAAGCACAACATACTACCTAGATAACCAGATATATATGTTGTAAATAGACAGTTATACTGTGATTATTTAAGGGGCAATTATTCATCCCTAAAGCACAACATACCAGCTATGTAACCATATATATGTTTTAAATAGACAGTTATACTGTGATTATTTAAGGGGTTATTATTCATCCCTAAAGCACAACATACTAGCTAGAAAACCAGATATATATGTTGTAAATAGACAGTTATACTGTGATTATTTAAGGGGTTATTATTCATCCCTAAAGCACAATATACTACCTAGATAACCAGATATATATGTTGTAAATAGACAGTTATACTGTGATTATTTAAGGGGCAATTATTCATCCCTAAAGCACAACATACCAGCTATGTAACCATATATATGTTTTAAATAGACAGTTATACTGTGATTATTTAAGGGGTTATTATTCATCCCTAAAGCACAACATACTAGCTAGATAAACAGATAAACTGTGATTATTTAAGGCGTTATTATTCATCCCTAAAGCACAACATACTAGCTAGAAAACCAGATATATATGTTGTAAATAGACAGTTATACTGTGATTATTTAAGGGGTTATTATTCATCCCTAAAGCACAACATACTAGCTAGTAGATAACCAGATAAACTGTGATTATTTAAGGCGTTATTATTCATCCTTAAAGCACAACATACTAGCTAGGTAACCAGATATATATGTTGTAAATAGGCAGTTATACTGTGACTATTTAAGGGGTTATTATTCATCCCTAAAGCACAACATACTAGCTAGATAACCAGATAAACTGTGATTATTTAAGGCGTTATTATTCATCCTTAAAGCACAACATACTAGCTAGGTAACCAGATATATATGTTGTAAATAGGCAGTTATACTGTGACTATTTAAGGGGTTATTATTCATCCCTAAAGCACAACATACTAGCTAGATAACCAGATATATATGTTGTTAGTTGATGGATAAACTGTGATTATTTACAGCGTTATTATTCCCTTACGTTCACTTAAATCTAATTTTATTCTCCACTACTATGGGACTTGAGAATATAATTTCACGCGATTTCGGCAATGTCGGAATCTCATATACAATCAATAAAAATTAATAATTATTTTAATTTTACAAGTTACAATACTAATTTGTTATGAAGATAAAAAGGAAAATAATATTAGTACAGCTTGCCAAATGTAAAAATGCAGGTTACATCACCCGCGCACATACCAATTTTAATACTCTGAATCAACCAGTATAAAATCTGCGCAGTGAAAATCTGTCACTTGCATTCTCTAAGACCCCGTCCCACTTGTCGTGTGGTAGGTCGGACAAAATGTCGGGTGATCTAATGGCAATACATTTTAAATGGAGCTGTTAACACTTGTCGTTATCGTGTAAGTGTGAACCGCTCCGTTTAAAATGTATTGCCGTTAGATCACACGACAAGTCGGAACAGGCAGTAACTTGTAGAGGTATATCACTGTATTTTAAAAGGTATTTAAAGTTGATATAAGTAACAAAATAAATTACAGAATAATCAACATTTGCAGTGAGTTTGCATTAGATAATTTATTTTGTTTTATTCATGTTTTTGAAAATAACTTATTGAAAAGTACAGTTCACTGTTGCATCATTGTCATAGAATTGCTGCTTATAATGCTGCTGCTTAATCTAACACAAATTTTAATGCGAGATTGATCTTACAAAATTTGTGCGACATCTCAGTATGCAGAGATTACATTCCCTATATCGGACAGGGAATATTAAAAATGATGATTATACAATAATTTTTAAGTATATTTTATAACTTTTAATTAAACGGGATAAAAGTCTTTCTATAATATAATGCCGCTAAAAATATATCACGATGGTATAGTGAACAAAAGTAGTAAGTACATTTATCAAAACAAGTTTCACAAGTACACGAAAATTCTTGAATTTTCATAGTTTATTGTGTACAATTATAATATGTGTACGATAAAGACATTACTAATTGACAGTACGTCCGATTCTATAACTTTTTATTTCTCACGCAAATATTGCTTCCCTGGGCTGGAAACACTGGTTAGTTGGAACATATGGCAATAAACTCCCCACTTGCGCAGGGTGCAAGGAAGTGTTCATTATTATTATTATATCACTGAAATAGGAACGTTCCCATTTAGGAGCATTCTTACTCCAAGTGAGTCACGAATTAGTCAAATTCCTCTATAACCAACATTTTAGTCCAATCAACTGTCAAAATGTTCTAATTTAAAACCTAAATATTATATAAGATGTGTTTGTTTTATTTTCAGATTGGTATATGTGACGCAAACGGCTTCCGGAGACTGGAGCCGGCCCACATCAAGGATTATCTCGCCAATATCATTTAAACTTTCTCCATCGTTATTTCTTGTAATTCAATACAGAATTGTAAAGAAATGAGATAAAAGAGTGTGTTAATGTTTATATTTTACATCATATATTATACTTTTGGCCCCTCGGAGTTGAATTTTTGATGAATCGGAGCTAAAAATATATTAAATACATAATATATACGTATCATCACGCCATAACCCTAACGAGGTATGAAGTAAGAAGCGAGTGCCCCACACTTATATCCGTACAAACATTCATGCATCGTTTCATACATCCTCCCTGATTGTTCAAGCTTGTCTTGTTTTTTTTCTTTCAAAACATAGCTCATATGGTCATGTGAGTTATTTTCATCCAATATCATACGTCTTTTTGTATATATTTTTTATTTTTGTTTAATTATAATATAATATTACTAGAACTGGTTCTTCCTTGAAATTTATTTTGGTGATTTTTGCCAATGTAACTTAAACTGTCCGTAGCTAGGAATTACCCAGGTTTAGGACGTTCATGATGAGCTTGAGAGTGGTGTAATCCACAAATTGTCAAAATTGTTTTTTTTTTTGTAAAACAGTTCCACTTTAGTAATATCTTCAAAGAAGAAGATATTATAAGATATTAAGGTGAAGGAACATTATTATAAATTTTAAATATATGGCATCGATACAATTTCATTTTAATATCGGTCAAATTGAAATTCCCAAGATATATTTATGGATATAGATAGCGGCAAACTCCTTGAGTACGTCACGTGGGGTGCGCAGAGAGCAAATTTGTATTATTTGCTTGGTTGGTATATGTGCATACTGCACCACTCCACGATAAAAATGTCTTAAGTTATTTACCGTAAACTACAGCACTCACGGCCTCTATATATAGTTATTAAATTGCAATATCACCGTTATAAATTTTAAAAAACTTTCTTCTTTCAAACGAAATTTTTCACAACGTAGCAGATGGTGCTTTTTGAATTTGAATTAGCAGATGCTGTTTAGATGGGTAGTGGCAGAGTGGTTAGCACTAGTAGAACACTGTGTCAGTAATCTTGTGGTTGTGAGTTCGAATCCTGTCACAACCAATCTCTTTCACCTATATAGCACAAGAATTTATGCATAATTTAGAGGATGTATATGTACTCGTCCAAGGAATGTAATCGTTCATTCTTTTTTTTAAATACAAAATTAGTTTGTTTCTGTGAGGCATTCGCTATCAAACTACTTCAAAGCATGCCATCTTGTTATAAGATATTATATTTAATGTATTTTTGTATTTTACACTCCGATGATTAAATTTTCAATATCATTTGTTGTATTTTCTTTATACAAAACTAGATATAAATATTTTATATTTATTAAATTGTTTTATTTTAATTTTAATGTGTCCTTAAGGCAGACATCATATATAACCCCATATGTTTCTTTATCAATGTCAAAATGAAGAGGCACCTCAAAAACAAAAATAGATTAAGTAATATCTTAATGAAAATATCATGGTTTTAAAGATAATGCCACTTAAATAATAAAGCTCCCAAATTTTTGATGCCCCGAATCAGTGTTTAGTGCAACAACTACAAATTTAGATACTTCTCTCTCAGTAGCGTCTAGTCCCAGTTTTTCTTTTCTGCATTCTTAGGTTTGTTTATAATAATTTATTTATTTATTGGTAAAATAACAGATTATTTCTAAAAACCTATAAATATTTTACACAATTATCAATTAAACAATTACATAACTACAAAATATATAAGTACAAGACAAGAAAAAATATATGTGTAAGTACATAGAATCAAACAAAAGTTATATGCAAAATATTCACTGTCCTTCACTTGATCACAATAAACACTGTGGGTAGGAAACAAAAACATCAATAATAATAGCAACTCGCGTGAGCGAGTTACTTTACAAATTGATTTATTTATAATTTTTTTTAAATTTTTGCATTTAATATAAAATTTCACAGCTCGTTTGACTACGAGATCTCAACCAATCAGAGAGCCAACTGGAAACAAAATGTGGAATGGTGAATGTAGATTGTAGACACTAGTTTTCTCTCCACTACTACTGTGACTTACCATAGATAAAGTTTTCCATAGACAACAGTTCATTTATTTCTTATAAGATTTTATTTTATAGTTTATATAATTTTATCTTTTATTTATTTCTAAAAAGTAAAATGAAAGACAACATTGTAAACATCCAGGTACCAATTATAGCCCCACTTTTCAAACTTAGACTTACCCACATATTTGGCAACATTGTTGTAAAATTACTGAAACTCCACCCTCACAGGTGGCAATGCTGTAAATTTTGTAGTGCAGGATGATTTTTGTTTAAATTGGTTAGTTTAATTTAAGATATTGATAATGCCAAAAATATTACCAAAATTATTACAAAAAAAACTCAATATAATAATAATAATAATGAATGTCCAAAAAAGGGAAAAGGATGGAATATGAAGGTATGATGTATGGTGGAATTATAGGTTTGTGGATAAAGAAGTGTGACTTCAGAAGCTTATAACCATTAAATTAGGAGCTTCTCCTCTTATACCATTGGGTAATCGGTTCCACAGCCGTGCTGCGTGAATTGTGACCGAGTGAGTATAAGAGGTAATAGTTTTTTTTTCAATATTCCACAAGAAAATTGTGAATCGAGATTGATGTAATATCTAAAAATGTTACGAGAACACAAAAGAAGTTTTTTTATTAATGTTCTTAAAGATTTTGTAAAAAAATCTTCTGAATTAATTATGTACTCAAAAACGACCCATAAGTGAAAAAAAATATTTTTTACGTTGTCCAATGAATTTCATAATCCCCTCTTTGCAAAATGTCAAAGTACCCATTATTATTTCTTACATTTGGGCTGCATTCACAATGAGCGCCGAGTGCTTGGTGACGCTCTAAGCCGTTCAGGAAATGCTCTGACAGTTGACTTCTATTTTATCTGTGGAATCATGAAGGTATGATACTAGGAATGATGACTTCTATTTGTTTCTGTGATGTCTATTATTTCAGTTGACATTGTATCTGATGACAATATGCATTCACAAAGAGGTTAATTTAAGAAAAATATCATTCAAAAATTTCCAATAAAAGGTCAAGAGATCATTATTTACTCCACTGCCCAATTGTTGTCTTTCATACATACATACATACATACCATCACGCCATGTCCCTTGCGGGGTAGGCAGAGAGAACCAAACGCCACATTTTTCTATCCTGGCACACATTTCTCGCCTCGTCCACATTCATGCATCGTCTCATACATGTTCGTCTGTTGCTCACACTTCTAACATTTTCGTCTTTCAGAATATCATCAGAATATTGTTGTCTTTCGATGAAAATATAACCTAAAAACAGACATGAGACATTTGAAACGCCCGATGCTGTGTTCAGATTGAAACGCTGCTCGAAAGCGTTCAGTGAGATGGTTTGTAAAACTTCATAATCTGCAACTTCAGGTACATCCGACACCCGAAGTAGTGTTCTATCTGAACGTAGTCTTGACAACCAACACTAAGGTTGTGTTTCTCGAACAAAGATTTAAAGTAAAAGTATAGTAAAAATACTTTGATTTCATAAAATTGTTCAAAGCTTTTGCTTCTTTCATTGAAATCGAATGCTGTAGAACGATGCATTTTGAATAATTTTGTGAAATCTATCTTATATTAACTATACTATTACTGATACTTTTGTTTAAACAACCCTAGCCTATGAAATCTTACCAATGCAAATATAAAAAAGGAATTATTAGGTCTACAGTCGATATTATGCTCATTGTATAAAAATGAAATAAAAAACACACCATAATGTTTTACATATTTTCACAATTTATTAATAAAAATGTACAATTAAGTCCCGCAGGGGAATATTTTGTTTATACATACAATTTATTATTTATCAATATTATGTATATTTACAACTTTTCGGTTTATATAATATCATTTCACAAAACATATTGTCCAATTAGTAAGAATTTAATAGATGAATCCTTAAATAAAAATGACCAAATCATAATATTTTATTTCATGACAAATTTTCAACATCCCAACAGAAATGAAGTTGGAATATTTGTTATTTGGAATATGTGGATGTATTTTTTTGTTTTTAATATTATCTTGGTGTTGTTGTTTTTTTCGATTTCATTCTTTTGTTGATGTACTTATTATAATTTTATTTAATTATATGTAGCTTCTCGGGCAACTGTTAAGATTACTATGTCAAATGATTTATTATGTAACACGCACCCAATAACAAGTCGCACACGTTCTGGAGACTTACGATATTAATCGTCTCACAGATCCAGACTGAAAGCACAATTAAAAACTGTGTCTCCACCGGGAATCATTCCCGGGACCCTTGGATCAGCAGTCAGATACCCAACCAACTGAGCCACGAAAGCTGACGATTTTGTTATACTTTAATTGCCTAATGGAAATAGGCCCGCCGGTGTGCATTATTTTAGTTTATATTATGTACAAAAAGATAAATAAAAAAATATATATATATTTATTAATTGTAGGAGAACCAGGAACTCAAAGCGCCTACGGGGCTTACGACCTATCTTGTTGAGAGTTAAAAATTTGTCATAAAATATTGAATCAAAAATCAAATGTTTGCGTGTACGTAACTATAAAAATATTCGACTACAATATTTTGTATAGTTTACCAACCAATTTCTCAATAGATGGCGTTAGTAAAGAAATTCATTGTTGTTTAATAGATGGCGATAGTGTTGGCAGCTTATTTTCAAGCGGTGTAAATTTACCAATCAACATAATAGGTGGTGTAAAGAATTTAAAAAATTTGGATCGATGCAAGTGTTTAAAGTGATCACGTAAACCAGCCAATGACAGGTCTTAAGCCATGTAGGTGCCTGATTTCCCTGTTTTCCTACAAATATGATATCTTTATATATAATATATATATATAATTCTTCTGTACGTGTGTATGTCACTGAACTCTTCCTAAACGACTGAACCAATTTAGATGAAATTTTTTGTGTGAGTCCCTGATTGGTTTAGATTCACAAAATGGAATTTTAAACATTAATATTATAAAAGAAAATTAAAAAATATGATTTATTACAAAAATAAATTATAAAAGGTGGCGCTGATGTCGAATTAGCAATGTTTAGGTTTTTTTCCATCTGACAACACTAAGAAATCTGTCATTTGCGTCGTTTGGATTTTTTTGACATTTAAAGTTATTTTCGCTCTGTTTCGTTATTATTCATATTTCAGTTCGATTCCGTGTCGAGACCATCTACGCTGTATTATATACGAAATGACAATCAATCTAACCTCAAAGTGTTTAGTGGCTCATCGAAAAGAAAATGTAAGTTTGCTCAGCGAATAATTACATCCATATGATTAAAATATATGTAACATAATATTTTTTGTTTCACAAATAGTTCAGGCAGGACAATGTCTATCGGGTCCGCTAGTATTCTTATATTATATTCCTCATTTGTTTACTGAATTATTGAGTTTGTCAATAAAATGACCCATAAAAGATGTTGTCAAAAATACAATAACTTGTATTCACAATTTTTAACCAAAGTTGTGTTTTTAGCGTCTGAGGTGATATAATTTATCATTACCCTAATTTCATCAAAAGGAATATCAATGGATGAAGTTTCCAATTAGGATTTTATAAAAATCAAATAAATAAAAATCTGATAAAAAAATTTCCTGTTACTTTTTGAACACACTGTGTTATTTATAAAAAATCCTTGAACCACGGTTGAATTGAACCCGGTTCAAAGTCTTATTCCGCGTTTAAATGAAATCTTATTTATAAAAATATTTTAACCGCAGTTCAATTGAGTTCTATTTGACAGTACCAATTGTAGTTTTGTTGAGTATAAAACAATCACTCATTACATTCCTATCACAGAGAGAGAGTCATACAAGTTCTTAAAGGAGTTTACATCCGGTGGTGGGTCAACCAGTTCCGGAGATAAACCAATCACTCTGTTGGTCAAACAATGTTCAGCTTGACCTTTTTGCCTATATCCAACTTCAATCCGTGTTTTTATGTCTTCCTTCTTTTGGTCAATTTAGATAGTGACATTTTTCTTGTCTTGACCACTCCCAAATGTCAACATATGAATTGGTACCTAAGCACACAGCAATGTGGCCGTATGTGTTCCTATACTCGGGACCAACATTTTTGACGTTTGGACTCACGTATTATATTATCATAATTATAGACAACTATTATAGACAAATGCGATACTTAATAAGAAATAGTATACAATGAAATACAGCATTTGTTTTCCCACAACAATTGCAGAATTTCATGAAGTGTCTGAACGTTAAAATGACGTTGCCGTTGTAATATAGTAGCACAAGTGATGTCACCTGCAAAATAACGCAGATGACATCACTTGCGCACAAACCTATTTTAGCACAAGGAAAATCCCCAATTTGAATCAACCAATAATCAAAAAAATCAGTTAACATTCAACGTTGTATTGCGTGTCACTTTTGCCCCGACGTGTGCAATCTCGCTATATAAAACTGTCACCCACATTCTCTTATATGTTGAACTCTACCTATAAGAGAATCATTTCGATATGGCCTTAACTTGTCTTGTTTCCTTTGTTGAAAAAAGAAATTGATTCCCTAGGACTACAGCAGAGCATGCCAAGATGATGAGACTGTGGTCCACTTCCTCTGTCACTGTCCTCCTCTCTCTAGAAATAGGAGAAGCTCCTTGGCAATTTTCTTCGTTATGGAAGGGGGGGACAGCATCACAAAGAGTCGATCAGCCTAAGTGTGTTCTCCTCAAGAACTGCAACCCGCAAAAATCAGCCTAAGTGTGTTCTCCTCAAGAACTGAAACCCGCAAAAATCAGCCTAAGTGTGTTCTCCTCAAGAACTGAAACCCGCAAAAATCAGCCTAAGTGTGTTCTCCTCAAGAACTGAAACCCGCAAAAATCAGCCAAGTGTGTTCTCCTCAAGAACTGAAACCCGCAAAAATCAGCCTAAGTGTGTTCTCCTCAAGAACTGAAACCCGCAAAAATCAGCCTAAGTGTGTTCTCCTCATGAACTGAAACCCGCAAAAATCAGCCAAGTGTGTTCTCCTCAAGAACTGAAACCCGCAAAAATCAGCCTAAGTGTGTTCTCCTCAAGAACTGAAACCCGCAAAAAATCCCTGTAGCAATTTGTAATATTATGTCTAGTGTCTAAATTTACCATAAAGATAAAAGAAAATTCAAATTATTAATCTTAGTTTTTGATGCTGATTTTTAATTTGATAAATTCGACATAAGACTGACCTTAAAAACAAAACGCCAAGCGCTTGTATGTTAGTATGAAGCTAAATGAATGTGAGTTTATTATTAAATAGGCGACTGTTTTGGACCAAACTTAATTATGAATGGCAGGAGGTCAATGGCAGGCCTGTATCAACACTGGACAAATAATGGATGATGATGATTTGTTTGTGTTCAGTGTCATTAGCCATTATTTGTCCAGTGTTGAACATAGGACTCCAAATTTTAAACCGTATTTTTTTTAAATAATAACGTATCTTTGTTTATTTCTGCTCCTTCTTTTTATACATTAATTAAAAAAAGAACAGAGCACTAAATAAAGATACTTTATTATTTAAAAAAAATTAATAAAAATGGATTTTCACAATGGTAACTAACACCTCTACCTTTGAATATTTGTAAAACCAAGTTATTGAATAATCTGTCGTAAAAGTTGTAGGATAAAAATATACTTTGGCAGGTACACAGCATTAATGATGCCCAATATATATTGAAAAATACAAATATAAGCCATCAGATATGGCCGACCAAAGGTAACAAAATAGGACTGGTCGTATCTGGACTGATTCATTGAATAAAACACAACAGTACAATTATAAAAGATGGATTTTCTGTCGGGACTGACGTAGGACCATCTGATTCAGTCAGTCTCGGAGCGAGGCGCCATGTCTTCTGAGATAGTAGTCTCGCTCATTCTTCCCCGGGTCTGTCTCTGTCTTCGTCGTCCTCCTCCTCCTCGTCCGGCTGTTGACGGTCGTCTTCCTGCTGCTGCTGGTTCTGTGCGGCGCGCCTGCGTCTCCGCCTCCTGCGCCCGCTGGCGGGGCGCGCACGCAGCGGCCTCGGCCTCAGCACCGGTGGAATCCACTCGCGGTCGATGCCGTCGTCGTCCGAGTTGTCTCCGCTGTCTGTAACAAAATAAAATGAAATTTTACAAATTTTTTTATGTATTTAAAATAATAATAACCTCATCGGCCATTTATAATTTACAGAGTTAAGTGCACTTTAGACGGATCAGGTTTTCAACGCAGTCCAGTTTTCAATGCTTAAAACAGCATTCAAAATACAGGTTACTCCAAACATTGCTTTTGTGGTATACGGTTTTACCGATACACATAGATATACATATAGGTACGTATATTCCCGGAAAGACAATGCACTCTTCGTGAAACGAATGGTCTGAAGTTAGTCCGATTTTGGTATCGATACTGTATAGTCACGCTGTTGGTTCTTGCATTATTATAGAATATTTACGTGTGCAATATTTTGGTATCGATACTGTATAGTCACGCTGTTGGTTCTTGCATTATTATAGAATATTTACGTGTGCAATATTTTGGTATCGATACTGTATAGTCACGCTGTTGGTTCTTGCATTATTATAGAATATTTACGTGTGCAATATTTTGGTATCGATACTGTATAGTCACGCTGTTGGTTCTTGCATTATTATAGAATATTTACGTGTGCAATATTTTGGTATCGATACTGTATAGTCACGCTGTTGGTTCTTGCAGCATTATTATAGAATATTTACGTGTGCAATATTTTGGTATCGATACTGTATAGTCACGCTGTTGGTTCTTGCAGCATTATTATAGAATATTTACGTGTGCAATATTTTGGTATCGATACTGTATAGTCACGCTGTTGGTTCTTGCAGCATTATTATAGAATATTTACGTGTGCAATATTTTGGTATCGATACTGTATAGTCACGCTGTTGGTTCTTGCAGCATTATTATAGAATATTTACGTGTGCAATATTTTGGTATCGATACTGTATAGTCACGCTGTTGGTTCTTGCAGCATTATTATAGAATATTTACGTGTGCAATATTTTGGTATCGATACTGTATAGTCACGCTGTTGGTTCTTGCAGCATTATTATAGAATATTTACGTGTGCAATATTTTGGTATCGATACTGTATAGTCACGCTGTTGGTTCTTGCAGCATTATTATAGAATATTTACGTGTGCAATATTTTGGTATCGATACTGTATAGTCACGCTGTTGGTTCTTGCAGCATTATTATAGAATATTTACGTGTGCAATATTTTGGTATCGATACTGTATAGTCACGCTGTTGGTTCTTGCAGCATTATTATAGAATATTTACGTGTGCAATATTTTGGTATCGATACTGTATAGTCACGCTGTTGGTTCTTGCAGCATTATTATAGAATATTTACGTGTGCAATATTTTGGTATCGATACTGTATAGTCACGCTGTTGGTTCTTGCAGCATTATTATAGAATATTTACGTGTGCAATATTTTGGTATCGATACTGTATAGTCACGCTGTTGGTTCTTGCAGCATTATTATAGAATATTTACGTGTGCAATATTTTGGTATCGATACTGTATAGTCACGCTGTTGGTTCTTGCAGCATTATTATAGAATATTTACGTGTGCAATATTTAAAATATATTATAATTGCAGTTTTATGTGTTAAAAATATACATTACTTTAAAAGATCTTTGTGCCTTATTTAAATATATTGCAGCTTTACACGAGTATTATTTTCTCCCTTATTTGTGACTCCTATTATTGCAAATTAGGAAAAAATTAAATATGCCATTTATGTGAATAATTGCAACATTTTATTTTTGACGATAGGCACACTTTTTTAAATTGTCTGTCGCATTTGGCTACAGCTGTCAATTTTTAGATGCTTCATTACATTGTTCCCCCTTTTGTTCAACAGTGTTTAATCTGTCTCATTTTCTTCGTTTGACTTTGCATTTCTCAGGATTTTGACTACATTAGACCCTCGCTTTTTTTGTTGTTGTTTTAAAACATGGCTCTTTGGTCGAGAGATGCCAAATAAAAGATACCGAGAACGTCACACGTCAAAGTCAATACAAACGGCAGCCATGTTGACTCGTGGGCAACTAATAATTTTACAGATTTCTGTTTTATGAAAAACGATGTAAAATTCGTCGAAAAATAGAACACATTCTATTTTTTTCCGACCACATTGAAAAACCCATTGAAAACTTGGTCCGTCTAAAGCGCACTCAAATCTTTAAATAATGATTTTGTAGTCTCCCGATTTTCTATAAACATCACCAGTAGAAACCTGGCAACACCAAGCGGAAGTCGGGTGCAGCTCAATCAAGAGACGCCAGTCAGAGCCAATGGTGTTGTACTGCCGAAGCAATAGGAGAAATGATTGTTTTAAAATAAACTAAGTTTTTATTTAATTATTATTTGTTTTTTATTCATTACTTAAATCTCACATATACATTATTATGATTTTGGTATTTCGTGTGCCAATTTCTTTCCTAAACTACAATTCTATAAACTCACTCAAACAGAGACAGGAATAATTGTGCGGCCATTGTTGATGTTTGTAAACGTCAATCATCAACAGAAGATTGAGAATATTTATTTAATATAGCTTCTCAAGCAACTAACAGGTACTATGACAAATATTAATTTAACACGTACCCAATAACAAGTTGCCACATTCTGGAGACTTGTGATATTAATCGTCTCACAGATCCAGACTGAAAACACAATTATTAAAAACTGTCTCTCCACCGGGAATCGAACCTGGGACCTTTGGCTCAGCACGAAGGCCGATGAATACGTAAACTAAATTTAATTTTGATTCTTAAAGTTTATATTAATGAGTGCTCGTAACAAAGTCGTTTTTGATTTTCTCATTGACTTTATATTTGTCTTAAATCCACCATGAGTGACTAATGAATGTCATAATGTTTCGTGATGTCAGCAAACACTATATCCATTAGATATTCATATTAGAAACTTCAAGGGATGCTTCTATTTGCTGTATGTTTACTAAATATGAAAAATAAAATTAAAAAAAAAAGGAAATGGTAAGGTTATTTATTAGTATTACCGCTGGTGTCGTTTGAACCCTCGCTCGTGTTGACATTCTCGCTGATGTTTGAGAGGTTTCCATCATCTTCCGCATCTCCTTCCCCATCCAGCTCCAGATCGCCGTCCTGATCAGCATCAGCATCCACGTCAGCGTCTGCGTCCGAAGCCTCCTCCCCTCCAATTCCCAGTTCCACGAGGGCGTTGCGGAACATAGACGCATCTGCCAAATAAATTAAAAATAAATTCACAATTCAATTAATTCTTTTTTTGTTAGAAATATTAAAAAAAAAACACAAATAAATGATATTTTTGAAAAATTGTCAAAATAGCGCATATTTCATTTTATCTTTCAATAATTTTAGATTGGTATTATTTTTTCATAAAAGAGTGTTTGAAAATTTGGTTATGCTTTGCATGACTCTGCTATTGTTTAGTTACGCCGCTGATATGCTCCTGAGTAAATTTACATTACCAAGATTGTTCAATCCTGGTTTAATTAAATTTACCTAAGTTAAATTAACACACCATTGTTGCTTAATTCTGAGTTAAATTAATACAATTTCATTTACCCAAAATGATTATCCGATCCTGAGTTAATTTAATACGCTATCCTTGCCCAATCCTGAGTTAATTTAACACACCATCAATGTCTGATCTTGAGTAAATTGAATAAACCATCGTTGCCCAATCCTGAGTTCATTTAACACACCATCAATGTCTGATTCTGAGTAAATTGAACACACCATCGTTGCCCAATCCTGAGTTAATTTAACACACCACCAATGTCTGATTCTGAGTAAATTAAACACACCATCGTTGCCCAATCCTGTTCATTTAACACAAAATCAATGTCTGATTCTGAGTTAATTGAACACACCATCGTTGTCCAATCCTGAGTTAATTTAACACACCATTAATGTCCGATCTAGAGTTAATTTAATTTAGTGTGATTGTCCGATACTGAGGTAATTTAACTTACCATCATTGTCCGATCCTGAATCTGAGCCTTCGTTGTCAGAGTTACCAACGTCCTCCTCTTCTTCCTCATCCTGAAAACATTCAGAATTAACTGTGTACCACATTTTAATAATTTAATTTATTATACCCACTTAAATATTTTGAATGCTTGAAACTGTCACTTCTTGAAAGAACTCCACAATAAATTATGCTAACCATTTTGACAATGCCACAATGAATCATAATTGGTAGTAGCGCAGGGACAGAAAGGTCACATTTGTATTTAAATTTTCAAGGTTTCTTCGTTACTTCATAGATGGCAATAGTAATAATGTCTTATTTACAGATGAATTGTTACACATTATTCTCATATATAGAAATTTTAAAAATTACATTGATAAGGAAACTCATTAAGAAGGCATAATATTAATAATAATGAACACTTCCTTGCACCCTGCGCAAGTGGCGAGTTTATTGCCGTATGGCAATTTCTTCCAACTAACCAGTGTTTCCAGCCCAGAGAAGCAGTATTTGCGTGATAAATGAATTTAAATAAATTTCTCCTCTGCTGGGAATCGAACCCAGGACGCCCGCACAGAAACCAAACGGCTTACCAACTGTGCCACGACGGTCGGCATAATTGCATAATTGGTGAATGTTGCGCAAGCGCATAAAGTGATCAAGTGAACCAGCCGATGTCAGGTCGTAAGCCCTGTAGGTGCTTTGAGTTCCTGGTTCTCCAATAATATTCCAACTTCGAATCTATTGAGATGTTATTAAATTTGTCAAAAAGATAAGAGTACGAGACTTACAGCTTCGTCGTCTTGGTCTCGTCTCCTTCCAACGTCGTACAGTTTGAGGACGCTCTCCTGGACAGTGTCAAACTCTCCCAGGTTCTCTGCTAGGGCCACCTGACCGCCCCATCCAGCCACGCCCAGCGCGCAGATGTTGCGCTTCACGTCAATCGTGGCTGCCAAATACAAAACACACATTATGTCCTTGTAATAGGTATGTACATATACATCTTCATACACTCCCTAAACTAAGCATAAATACTTGTAGTGAACATAAAAGGTGACAGGATTGAAACTTGTGACCAATGAATTACTAATCAAGCGTACAAAACGACTTTAAGACACACCATCGGTGACCTACAACGAAAAAATTGGACGACAAACGGTCGATTCGCAAGCAGAATTTTTTTTATGTAAAGGCATTTATTAGAGGTAGCTACGTACCTCCCATTACCATTAATTTCTCGTAGGAAGGCACATATTTACAATGTGTCAAACGTAAGCACGAAGACAGATGTTCGTCAGTAAGTCGACACGCTTCGCTGTCAATAATTACGAAACTTCATAAGAGTCCAAACGTGATAATAGCCATCATATATTGCCCCGAGTTTATTAAGTAGGCGTGCACAAAGGTATACTTGTTCCTCCACGTTTAGCTGTCAATTAATACGAAACTTCATGAAAGTCCAAACGTGATAATGACCATCATACGTTGTCCCTACTATAGGTACGGTAGAACCTCGATAATCAAACCCCAGCTAATTCGAATATCTTTATAATCCAAACAACGCCCCACACCATAGCAACTATTTCACAATTACTCATAATGATAAGCCATCAGTACCTATTGTGAGGTTATTTGAGCATTTTTTAAGGTTTAATAGAAATAGGTCCGAATGCAGAGTCCTACCTAAATACTAAATTCTAAATACTAACCATGTTTTCATTGCACAGTCGCTCACTTAAGTTAGGAGATCATGTGACTTCCTAACTGGAGGATGCAACTAAGTTTTGGTATGAGATTGGAATTCCAGACATATCTAAATACTTAGCGCATGCGCATCGGCATAAACTAACATTTGTGAATTGTCAAAAAGTAAGGTTGATCGTGAGGAACCTTACAAGAGGTTTAATAATAAAATACTATATTTTTTCGGTGAATGATGATTTTATCGGCTTCGTTGAATATGTATTTGGTAATTTTGTCAAATCAAATACCAGAGTATTCAGCGATCAATATGAGATGCCGAAAATTCGGTAGAATTTCAAAAAAATCGTGACATCAAGCTGACAGTGTGAAGTTGGTTACATATGTTTGTGTTGTTATAGCAAAAAAAATATTTTAAACGTCAAACGTCAGAAAAGAGATAGATAGCTTTATAAGCCCATAGAAAGCTATCTATCTCTTTTCTTCATACACAATAATGTTAAATTCTACGCCATCGACCTTAAGTTTGGCTTAGTATTTAGTTAGTGATGTCTCTGCAATGCAATTGCTAACTTAATAATACTAAATACTCCAGTGAGGTTAGGAGTTAGTATTTAGGTACCTAGGACTGTGCATTCGGGTCTAAGTGTAATTTTAGAATTTTGTATAATTAAAACATACTCGTTCAAAAGCATGAAGTGGTTAAGTAAAATAATAAAGAAATAAAATAAATGATATATTTACCTATACTGGAATAGTCGTATGAGTCCAGAGTCTTGAAGCTGGATTCGTATTGACTCTTCTCATCCGTGTCTTGCTCCATACATACTGAATAGATCACTCCACACAGGGGCGAAAATATAACCTGAAATAATTGTCAAGCCATTCCTTCTTGAAAAATATTTGTACAACATGCAATTTTTTTTTTAAATGAATATGTCCTTTTTAAACAAGTACATATATATCTTCCTACGTTCCCTAAAATAAGCATAAATGCTTGTGCTATAGGTGAATGAAATCAGTCGAGGCAGGATTCGAACTAACGACCACTGGATTACTAACCCAATGCGCTAACCGCTCTGCTATCGACCCATCTAAATTGAAGAGTTGTTGCCACCATCAGATCTTTACCAAGTTCAAATGGGACAACTCATGAGGATCATCATAATCGGAATATGGTGCAAGACACTTATCTCTGATCATACATGAAAAGAAAAATTATGTCAAATCCTATTTTTTTTAATCGGATAGTTAAAATATTTTATTAAAAAATATTGTGTTATATTCAGGCCAATAATGTTACATTACATAATATATTTAATTATGATAATTATTCCTTGTTTTGTTTTAATCTATAAGAATTATTAAAAACGAGTGGGTTGTGGCCAACACTAAACTCTCCACTACACAATGAAGCTTCCCTGCTAATATTACACTCTAATATCAATATGAAATCAAATATGTAACTAAACATTGCTAAACATAAAAGTCTCCTATATATTTTTCATACAAAATATCGATTAATAGAAACATAATTATTGAAAGGATATTATATTTTTCTTTTAAGGTTGGCAAACTCTGAATGCAGTTTTGTGAAAATTCTTTTTTTTGCATAAATAATTCAAATAAAATGAAAATATCTCAAATTTCCAGGTCGTGAGAGCATTTTTAAAGTTTTAACAGATGAAATCATAGAGAAATAATTAACTGTTGTCTATGGAAAACTAATCAGCTCTAAGTTTATGTACTTCACACATATGGTATCAATATGAAGTTCATCAGTCATTTGGTTTGGGCTGTACAGAGGACACAAATTTTCAAATTTGTGTACAGCATACACACAAAAACATCACGATGAAACTCAAAGTATACACTCTCTACATGATACCCATTGAGAAATTGATATAAAAAAAATATGCTTAAAAATTGTGAAATCATGACTCTCCACTATTCCATAGTTGTTGGTAGTGGAGAGTAAAAAGTAACATTGTAATATGGTTGTCTTTTGCACAACGACACTTTACTTCAATTTTTGATACAAGTCTTTTTTTTGGACAAAGCAAACTAGTTACAAACAAATAATAAAATTGGACGGTGAATATAGGCACATCAGCCTTGGCTGCCTACCTAAAAATAAATAATAATAATAAGTCTAATTTTCAATTCCCGTTGGAATGCCTTTTCGTTCATAGTTTTTAGTTGCAGTTTGGTTCATAGTTTAGTATAGAAGCTTCTGAAGTGACACTTCTTATCCACATACCTATAATTCCTTTATTTATCCTTCATACCTTCACAACCCATCCTTTTCCTATTTTAGGACATTATCATTATTATTTTAAATTGCTTTTTATATTAAAATTTGTATTTTTGTATCATTATTATTATTTTTTTTTCTTTCTCATTGTAATGTATATTAGTTTTAATTTGTAAAATGTATTTTTGCACTTGTTAATACTAATGTGGTTGACTGATAGAAATTGCTTATGGGCAATAAGTCCGCCACATTATTATTATTAATGTAATCAAATTATTATTTCATAACCAATTTCTTTTGTAGCTTTCTCAGTTACAAAGTATTTTTTTTGCATTCCATTTTTGTTTTGTGTATTAGTTTTAATGTTTAATTATTTATCTTAAAAATATTTTGTATAGATGATATCAACATACCTCTGATTTGTCTAAAGTAGGAACAGTCCGTAACAAATGAAACGTCCGCAAGTCCCACACTTCCGTATTTGATATTATCTGAAAACAATATTTGACATATAACAATATGCAAGTGAGACATGGACGTTAGGATGAAACGAGCAAATTTTTTTTTTAATATTATTACTTACTAGTTCGTAAAACTTTCTACCTGAGTGAGTACAAAAAAATTTATTCAGACTGTCGATTTGTTCAAGAGAATTAACTTCTCTTAACATTATAATATAATATTAATATGCATATTTGTTTAAAATAAATGAAGCGCACACTTACTTCTAATCCATTTGGATGGAAGACACCACTCAATGATTGATTGAGTTTATCAAACTTATGTATCTCCTTGCCACCATTCAGGTCCCAGAGTACTCCGTCTGTAAAGGGAATATAATATTATGTATACTTATAGTGCGGTGATATTACATATATGCATATGAGAAAACTTTAATAGACTGTTATGTGGTAATAATGACTCAAATGGGTAGTGGTATACCGGTTGGCATGATGGGTTAGTTGGCATGATCCAGTGGACGCAGGATTGTATCCTGCCACGACCGATTTCGAGCAAGCATTATTATTAGTTTAGGGAATGTATGAAGATGTATATGTACTTGTTTCAAGGACATATTATTCATTATTTACAAAAAAAAAACAAATGACAAAAGTGTGGCGATACCATAATATATATACTAATGATCAGCCCATAAATCCTCAAACTCGACAGTTCATATATGCAGATGATACCGCTGTAGCAGCACAGGCCAAAACCTTTGACGAAGTGGAAGGAAGATTGTCAACCTCACTCCGGGAACTGGCAAAGTACTACAAAGAGAACCACCTCAAACCAAATCCATCCAAGACTCAAGTCTGCGCTTTTCACTTACGCAATAGAGAAGCGGGAAGAAAACTGAGAGTTCGGTGGCAAGGACATGAATTGGAGCACAGCGACGCACCTAAGTATTTAGGCGTTCGCCTTGACCGCTCACTGACATTCAGAGGACACTGTGTAGAGGTCGAGGCCAAGGTATGCTCCCGAAACAACATTATCAGGAAACTTACAAGCACTAAATGGGGAGCACAACCTCATGTTCTCCGAACCTCGGCCCTAGCACTATGTTTCTCTGCCGCTGAATATGCTGCACCAGTTTGGTACAATTCAGCGCACGCAAAGAGAGTAGATGTGGCAATAAATGAGACAGCCAGAATAATATCTGGCTGCCTAAACCAAATTGTAGGTATTGCCCCCCCTGAAATCAGACGGCGTGTTGCAGCGGAAACCGAACGGAGCAAACTTAATTCTGACCCTAGACACCCCATGCATGGATCTCAGACGCGTCAGTGTAGACTCAAGTCAAGGAAGAGTTTCCTGGAGTCGACTTCTAGCCCCACACACTTACCTCCAGCCGAGGAGATGTCAGTGGGACACAACTTACCATATACAACATGGAGGGCACTCAACAGATTAAGAACAGGTGTCACCCGCTGCTACAGTAACCTCAAAAAATGGGGGCTACAGAGAGGAAGATACCTGTGAGTGTGGCACAGTGCAGGACAACTCGCACCTTCTCTCATGCCCCTTGATTGGAGTTATATGTGCACATGAAGACACCGTGACAGCGAAGGAAAGCGGCATACGGGTGGCCGAGCACTGGAGGTTTCTAATTTGATGGTGTTCCGGACACGGAAAGTAAGTAAGTAATATATATGAGAAAACGTCAATAAACTGTCATGTGGCAATGACCCATCTCAGAATAGTTTTTCCTAGTTGAGACGGGGAATGAAAAATTTGATTGTCATTTATGTATTTTTGTACAATAAATGTCGGGTGCCGGCACTGAAACTAATGCCATATAGGCGATAACTTAAATAAACTGATGTATGGTAGTGCCATATAGAAGATAACAAAAATGAACTGTAATGTGACAATGCCATATAGAGGATAACTAAAATGAACTGTAATGTGGCAATGCCATATAGAGGATAACTAAAATGAACTGTAATGTGGCAATGCCATATAGAGGATAACTAAAATGAACTGTAATGTGGCAATGCCATATAGAGGATAACTAAAATGAACCGTAATGTGGCAATGCTATGCATGGGAAACCTTAAATAAACTGTTATGCGGCGATTCCACACTGCACACGGTATATTTTGACCATCAAATCGCGGGGACGAGCGTTAAAAACTGAAATAAATAGGAATATAGAACTCACCAGATAGAACAAGTTCGTCTGTCGGACTGAAAGTGGCTCTGTTCTTGGTGTACTGGTTGCTGAGCGCAGGACGCAGCGTCACAATAGAGCGCCCCGTATTCACGTCGTACACAGTAGCTACCTCACCCTTAGTGCCTATGATGCGATCCTCTGTCACCTTGCTGAACTCTACGTATTCCTCTTCGTTCAGTGATAGTCTGAAATTTAAACATTTTATTACATTTGAGCAAAAGATATACAACATACATACATAATTACAGTAGAGGCTCAAAAACACTTATATTATCAGAATGGTTACATGAAAATTCTTAGAAACATAATTGTTCGAATCCACAGTTTTTCGTAAATCAACTATCAGAATAACACTTCAATGGAATGCAGAATCCAATGGAATGCAGAATCTCAGTGGGCGACGAGCTTATTGAACAGGTGTCCCAGTTCAAATATTTAGGCTGTGACCTACTCAGCACTCATGACCTCCCCAAAGAAGTAAGGCTTCAAGTAGACAAAGCCTCAGCTGTTGCAGGCTGCCTGCGAGATGTTTTATGGAGGAACAAAGACATGCAAACCAGCAGCAAGGTACGCATCTATAAGACCTGTGTGCGACCTATCCTCACATATGGCATAGAGGCAAGAGCAAACATTGTCAAGACCAAGAGTATGCTGAGGACTGCATAAATGAGAACTCTACGCGCCATTGCTGGAAGGACCTTGCGTGATCGTATTAGAAACACGGCAATCCGAGAAGTATGTGAGGTCCAAGATGTGGTCAGATGGGGGAGACAGCGTCGACGATAATGGTACCAGCATGTGCAGAGGATGAACCAAAAGAGAATTCCACACATAGCTTCGCACCAGGTACCAGATGGACAGCGTCAACCAGGAAGACCCCCGAAACGATGGAGAGATAGCTGAAACTCAGCATCTCAGGAGGACCATCCTTTACCAACAGACCCTCGGTCTACACCAAGATGAAGAAGATCTCTATATTACGTAACTGGATGAAAAAACCGAGCTGACCCGTAATTCGGTGGGAGAATGTTGTTAAATAAAAGCACCAAATTAACAGCGAGTAAAACTATGAAATGTCAAACAAAAAGGCAGATATCACTTTAATTTGTTATTATTTATTATAAATTATTAACATACTTATGTACGTAGTTTAAAGATCAATGGTCTCTGCTTCTAACTCTCACAGTGTTACCAATATGACGTCGTAAAAATTCACGTAAAATTGTGAGAAAAAATTCACATATAAACAATTGTCAATTGAAAAATAGATTCTCGAAGAATTGAGCATTTGATCAGTTGTTTTTCGAACAATCTTCCTGTCACCGATCCAAATGCCCCCCCTCCCCACCTCTAAGCAACCACAGTAACTCAGTAACTCAGTAACTCGCAGTTCCGCACAGTCAATATTGTATGGATAGATACACTATCATGTTGCTAATTAACATTCGTTAAAGCACTATATTGAAATTATTTTAATAAAAAATTATTTTGCATGATTTTTTTTTAAATGAACATGTCCTTGTTAAACAAGTACATATACGTCTTCCTACATTCCCTAAAATAAGCATAAATGCTTGTGCTATAGGTGAACTAAATCAGTCGAGGCAGGATTCAAACTCGCGATCACTGGATTACTAGCTCAGCACGCTAACCGTTCTGCCATCGACCCATTTTTAAACATACTTTTGCATGATTTTAAAACATACTTTTTGTTACAAAAAACCTTCATCCAAACAGGGTATAAATTTTAGGTATTCACATATCGAGGATTTACTGTGACAGTTCATTATGGAATATTTTGGTAAATACTCGAAAAAGACCATTTTTAATAAATTTAGTTTATATGTTCTGTATTAAATTGTCTCCTTTACACACGAGTGCTTGCACTCTAGTAAAGGGTAAATATGTTTTGTCTTACTGTGAATCTTTTCTATATAGTTTGTTTGTTTTATATTTTGTATATGTTATTGTAAACTTAATAAAATAAAAAAAAAAAAAAAAAAAATGTAAATTATTGATTTGTCTTTATATAAATGTAAACCTTAGTGATTAAATATTTTATGTATTATTTAGTAGATGTGTAATGTTTTGGCGAATGTATCAATACAAAATAGATAAAAGAGGTGTTTGATATCGAATGATGGACAAATCAAAATACCTTTGATTCCCGCCAAAATCCTTCCACAACTGTTTCCTTCCCCCTAGCGGTCAAAACCTAAAGAAGGAACTCGCAAAAACGTCGTCTCGATGTAATCATTCAAATTCATCGCTCGAATAAAATCGTATCGTTTCGTCGATCTATACATGTCATCATCGTTTTATAATAAACATCATCATCATCATCGTATGTGTTATTGTGTTATCGTGTTATACTTTTGTGGTGTTATTCATATGTGAGAGAAGAGGACTCGATGAGTATCGTAACAAGAGAACGAGATCAAAGGTTAGTACCGCTCCTTGGTAATATCCCATCCAACACACATTACAGATAAACAATTCAATTCATAAATTTCGATATACAGTCCATTATTTATTTAGCCCGATTTGCAATCGGCGCTTACAAGAGGGTTATTATGAGACATATCATGGAACTTGTACACATTGTTAGTTGTAATTTATATGTAAATTTGTATTAATTTGATTAATAATAAATAAAAATACATATATATTTAATAGTATATAGGAGTAGGTACTTACTGCATAGAATAATGTTTCATATTCCAGAGGGCAGACAGGGGACGTCTCCATGTGCTGGAAGAGGCCAGCAATAATGTGCCGTCTCTGTTTGCCTAAAAACACACATCGGTAATAAATAATTGTATATTATAAAGAATATCTGTGAGAGAAAAAAACAAGTCCTTGCCCTTAAAATGATTGTTTCAAACACAAATAGAACGCCACTTTCATCTATCTTGTCACGCACCCATCGCCTCATCTACATTCATGCATCGTCTCATGCATGTTCGTCTGTTACTCAGGCTTCTAACATATTCCTCTTGTTCATTTCTATCAGTTTTGCAGAAATGAGGATAAAAGGAATAAATGTGAGATAGTGAAAGACGTCATTAATAGAATGAAAGTTAGCATGTTGAGATGGTTTGGCCATATGGGAAGACTGAAAGAAGAACAACTGACGAAGAAAATATACAAAGCCGATAGAAAATATGTCATAATGACGAGGGAATAATAATTAATAACTCCAAATAAAGTGAATAATGACAATAGCACATTTTTCTAATGTAATATTACATATTTTACATTTTCATTATAAAAACGAGTGGGTTGTGGCCAACGATATACTCCTCACTACTGAGTCACTCCACAAAGCATTGAAATTTTCTATGGATAATTTTTAGCAATTTCACGAAATGAGTTTGTTCAATTATTTTTGTTTAAAAAAAATATTTTATCATGAAAACTTGACAATTTTCCTACTCGTCTTAATTGGGTTAATACAATAAACATAATGTTGGGTCTTACCTGCATGTGATATATGTAAGATTCGTGAAGTTGATATGAGCTGTCTTCTTGTCCTGTGAAGAGATTGAACAGTTTAACATCACCCGATGACGTCCCCGCTAATAGAGTCTGCTGCGTTGGCTGCAAGCAGATAAAAATATTATATCTATTAGTCAAAATATACAGAAGTTAAAATTTGAAGCGCTGAACCTGTGGAAAAATCGTTTGTTTAACAGAGTTGTCGAGGAGTGGAATGGTTTATCTCCGGAACTAGTTGACTCACCACCAGATAACTCCTTTAACTCCTTTAAGAACTTGTATGACTCTCTCTGTGATAGGAATGTAATGAGTGATAGTCGCTTATTAAAAAAACTTATTCTGGAGATACAATATTAATCGTCTCACAAATCCAGACTGAAAATACAATTAAAAACTGGAATTCGAACCCGGGACCTCTAGATCAGCAGTCAGATACCCAACCTACCGAGCCATGAAGGCCTACAGTTATGTTGGTATTATTACATTTGGTGTTATGTATTAAAAATAGGATATTTATTTATCTTCTTGTACACATAATTTGTATATTGTCGGGTTAATTGTTAGATGGTAATTTCTTTAAACCAACCAGAGTTGATCATGGGCCCACGTTAGTAAGGGCGCGTGACGCAAGTCTCAACCACATTTCACCTGTACTCAAATACCAGCTATACTTAAATTCCCATACAAAAATTGTACTAAAAATTTTACCTACACTAAAATACCGTCCCTACGAAAAACTTGCGTAACATATATACAAACATTTTCACTTTTTCCTCCTTTGTCCTATGACCATAAACTTTTGCAGAGATATCGACTGCCACAATAGAAAATACACCTCATTTATTTGATCAAAAATAGATGTCTAGGAATACAGATATTTAAGTTTGAAAATTCAAATTTTTCAAATGACAAAGGATATTCCAAAAGACCACCAATACAAGCTAAAAAAGTACAAGGAACTGGTAGATAAAACAGTTCAAAATGGCTTTAGCACGAATATACATGCTGTAGAGGTGGGGGCGATAGGCCTGCCCACAAAATCTATATATTCTACTATAAGGACCTAGGTCTCCCTAGGGGTAAATTAAAAGAACTTCTAATAAGCATTGTCGGAAACCAATTGAATTTGGTTACGAACGGGAGTGATTAATTGGAAGTTGGTGGGTGAGTGGTGAGCGTGACTCGAGGCATAAAGGTGCTCCTTAAGCACGCATAGATGGTGGCAAGCCCATGTGGCTCGCCTATTCTGACAGGAACTCTGGTCGCCTGTGCTTGTGGGCCTGCATTCGTGAATCCAGTGAAACTATGATAGCCTTTCTCTTTTGTATCTTAAGTGCACTTCAGCAGTATATCTTTATATGACGTACAATGTCATCAAAAACATAAATGAATATTATTTTACCTTTTCTGTGAATATATACAGGATGCAACAAACAGAATTATATACTCACGTGGAACATACAACATGTGAAGTAGGAGTCGTCGTCTGGCAATCTGAACGTGCGCACGGGACAGAAGTGTGAGTGGAGTAGGCGCGCGTCCAACCTGGACCCTGAGGGGCCGAGCCCTGCTTGCCTCGTGGACAGACGCGCGGCCGCGTTGCCCGTGGGCACGCGACGGTTACCCTGTCCGTCTGGACATTTATGGGGCCTGAAAAAATTAATTAAACAAATATAATTAATAATTGTGGATTATTCAGTTACACATCTGGTCCCAGGTTCGATTCCCAATAGAGACACAGTATTTAATTTTGTTTTCACTCGAAATATGTGAAAACAATAAATCGAAAATAGTTATTTATGTGGCGCTGACTGTTCCATGGGACACAAATATTACAAAAGACCACCAATACAAACTTAACAAGTACAAGGAACTGGCAGATAGAACAGTTCAAAATGGCTTTAGCAAAAATATATATGCTGTAGAGGTGGGGGCGAAAGACCTGCTCGCAAATTCATTATATTCCTAATTCCCTAGGGGTAAAATAAAAGAAATTCTGGATTGAGTGGTAAAAGCAGCATTATCCGAGTCCTATTGGATTTGGTTGCGCAGGGGAGTAGAGTATCAGTTGGAGATTGGTGGGTGAGTGGTGAGCGTGACTTGAGTCATAAAGGGGCCCCATACATGGTCGCAAGCCCATGTGCCTCGCCTGTTCTGGCTGGTACTCTGGTCACCTGTGCTCGTGGGCCTGGATTCATGAATCCAGTGAAACCACGATTGCCTTTCTCTTTTGTATCTTCTCAGCCGTTATAGAAGTTTCTCTGATCTCGAACCATAAATTTGTATTATTTGGAGGATGCTATTTCTTAAATTTTTATCATATAATGAGGGCTGTGCTTCAATTGACGTTATTAATGTTTCGGAATCTATATTTATTTCGTCCATTGTAGAAGGAAGACCTTGATCTTCTAAGTAAGTTTCAGAATCTATATTTATTTCATCCATTGTAGAAGGAGGACCTTGATCTTCTAAGTAAGTTTCGGAATCTATATTTATTTCGTCCATTGTAGAAGGAGGACCTTGATCTTCTAAGTAAGTTCGGAATCTATATTTACTTCATCCATTGTAGAAGGACTTTGAACTTCTAAGTAAGATTCGTAATCTATCTTTTTCGTTCGTAATTAAAATTTTGTTTCGGATCAACTGACCACTGACATCACACTTCTCGATCTAATATGCATGGAAAATTA
This sequence comes from Molanna angustata, assembly GCA_963576475.1. Lineage (NCBI taxonomy): Eukaryota > Metazoa > Arthropoda > Insecta > Trichoptera > Molannidae > Molanna > Molanna angustata. The sequence goes on from OY754983.1 coordinate 15,325,441, forward strand.
AATTATCGATCGCATGCTTGCCCTCTCATACCATAGCATTGGTTACACGCCATCAGGGGATCTCGATCGACCAATATTTTTGTGTCTTGTCAAAGACTTTTTAAATCAGCCAATTCTGTTAGTTTTCGTGAGAGCTTTTACATATAAATCATCCGTTGTAGCTGACCAATATTTTGATTGGCCGATGAAATTATTTTCCATGTGCATCTACCCTTAAGTCATTAAAAATGTTGGTTTATAACTTTTTTTTGAAGAATGTAAATGTAGAATAGAATTGGCCTTAAAAAATAATTCGAGGATGTTTCTGAAGCCTAACACCAATTTATTTCAGCATTGATTCACCAACAGGCACTATATATAATATCAATTTAACATGCAACCAATAAGCTCCCACATTTTAAAATCAATTAATATCTGTGTCTCTACTGGTAATCAAACCTGGGGCCACTGTCTCAAGAGTCAGATATCTCATCATCGACATCACCAATAGCGCTACAGCCCATCATGAGCCTTGGCCTCCTCAAGTACTTTCCACCATTTCACCCGGTCCATCGCCCGCACCTTCCAATTAGTTAGACTGATTGCATTCATCCCTTTCTACACTATCCATCCAGATGGTTCTCCTCCGTGTACTGGAGATGTCCCAACCATTTGAGAGTCAGATATCTAAACTTATTGCTCAGTATATATTTAATTAGAAATGAAGTAAAGGATATATAAAAACATAAATGAAACTCACTCAAAAAGATTAAATTGTGGACATGTGACCATGGGGTTCTTGCACAGGGCGTGCTGGTTGGCCAGGTACTCTGTGATGATGGCGTCGAGGGATACTCGAAGGTTCTGAGTTCCCCCAGCCGCCACTGTACCACCCGGCGTTCCCGCTACGGGGCAGTGAGCCTTCTGGAGGGAGCGTGAGGGAGGGGGGGCGGCCAGGCCGCGCGCATCTGCCACCGTCGACACCACCTGATTGATGGCAGACGGCGTGCACCCCGTAGATTGACATCGTCTGAAAACATTGCAACATTATACATCCACTGAAATAATAATAATAAAATACTTTATTTTGTAAAAAGGAAAAATTTTCACATAATATAGAGGATTTCTGCCAGTCAATCACACTAGTAAATACATTAATAGAGTAGGTAATTAAAAACTAACTAGATTTCTTATACAGATTTCAAGTAACTAGATTTTTTATACGGATTTCAAGTGACTAGATTTCTTATACAGATTTCAAGTGACTAGATTTCTTATACAGATTTCAAGTGACTAGATTTCTTATACAGATTTCAGGTGACTAGATTTCTTATACATATTTCAGGTGACTAGATTTCTTATATGGATCTCAAGTGATTATATTTCAAGTGACTAGATTACTTATACAAATTTCAGGTGACTAGATTTCTTATATGGATTTCAAGTGATTAGATTTCTTATACAGATTTCAAGTGACTAGATTTCTTATACAGATTTTAGGTGACTAGATTTCTTATATGGATTTCAAGTGATTATATTTCAAGTGACTAGATTTCTTATACAAATTTCAGGTAACTAGATTTCTTATATGGATTTCAAGTGATTAGATTTCTTATACAGATTTCAAGTGACTAGATTTCTTATACAAATTTCAGGTGACTAGATTTCTTATACAGATTTCAAGTGACTAGATTTCTTATACAGATTTCAAGTGACTAGATTTCTTATACAGATTTCAGGTGACTAGATTTCTTATACAGATTTCAGGTGACTAGATTTCTTATATGGATCTCAAGTGATTATATTTCAAGTGACTAGATTTCTTATACAAATTTCAGGTGACTAGATTTCTTATATGGATTTCAAGTGATTAGATTTCTTATACAGATTTCAAGTGACTAGATTTCTTATACAGATTTCAGGTGACTAGATTTCTTATATGGATCTCAAGTGATTATATTTCAAGTGACTAGATTTCTTATACAAATTTCAGGTGACTAGATTTCTTATATGGATTTCAAGTGATTAGATTTCTTATACAGATTTCAAGTGACTAGATTTCTTATACAGATTTCAGGTGACTAGATTTCTTATATGGATTTCAAGTGATTATATTTCAAGTGACTAGATTTCTTATACAAATTTCAGGTAACTAGATTTCTTATATGGATTTCAAGTGATTAGATTTCTTATACAGATTTCAAGTGACTAGATTTATTATACAAATTTCAGGTGACTAGATTTCTTATAGAGATTTCAAGTGACTCAATTTCTTATACAGATTTCAGGTGACTAGATTTCTTATAGAGATTTCAAGTGACTCGATTTCTTATACAGACTTCCAAGCAACTCGTTTTCTTTATAGGTAATTGAATCAATTTCTTATACAGAATTTTAAACTTACCTAATTTTAATGGAAGTACTCCCCGGAGTGGATATTGTGGCAGAAGGGCAAGGAAATTCTTCAGAAGATATGCAGCCGTTCATTATTGGGGTGGCGGGAGTGACTGGTGTGGGTGTACCTTCTGTAGAACAGCCAGTCGATCGATTGTGACTGATTAATCGTGTCTAAATGATAAAATTATTATTATTTTAACTAAAAAAAAAAACATTCTCAAATATGGCATTATTTTTACTTTGTGGAAAATTTGCCTGAAGAGGGAACGGTCAATTCCGAAACTGGTCGCATAAACTTCAATAAACAATATGGTTTACAAGTTATAAACAAGGTCAAAAATTAAAAATAAAAACCGGTTGAGGAGTGAATGTCACTAATTTCTAGCGACGCAGATTCGCAAGAATCCTCACGTGATGACTCAAACTGAACCTTCGCGGCATTTAACCAGTGACCGTTGAGCAAGACATTAGAGTCCGCCTGGCTCATCTATATGTCAGAAATAAAGGAGGCACTAACATGTTGCCCAGAATCCTAGGACGGGGGATGCAGCACAGCTTCTATGGCTTCAACCTAGCCCCAATAAGAATTAGTCGGGATACAGAAATAAATCAATTTCATTATTTATGGACTCACTGTAGCTAAAAACCTATGGTATACATATTTAATTTCCTTAATTGTGATGTATGCGGCCAAACGACAAGTAAAGAAATGGCTCAGATGGTAAAATATTCGACCCCTGATTCAAAGGTCCCGGGTTTGATTCTTGGAGGAGTCACAGTTTTTGTGTTTTCAATCTGGATCTGTGAGATGATAAATATCATAAGTCTCCAGAATGTGGCAACTTGTTATTGGATACATGTTAAATTAATATTTGACATAGTGCCTGTTAGTTTCCCAAGAAGCAAAACTTTAGGTGTGCCAAGGTCGGCGTGTGGGTATACATAAGTCGATATGGCGACTTACCCTGGTGGGAGTAGCCGGCTGATAGACCGGGGGCGGAGGGGGCGCCGGTGCCGGCAGCAGGGGGGCGAGGGTCGCCTCCTGCCTCAGGGCCTCGGCAGCCCTCAACATTCCCTTGGCGGCCAGGTGCTGGTGGATCAGCTGGTACAGCTGGCGCTCGTTGAATGTGATGTGCGTCTGCGCTACCACATTCGCCTGAAATAATAATAATAATGAACACTTCCTTGCACCCCGCGCAAGTTGCGAGTATTTAGCTATATGGCAATTTCTTCCAATTAACCAGTGTTTCCAGCCCAGAGAAGCAAAATTTGCGTGAGAAATGAATTTAAATAAATTTCTCCTCTGCTGGGAATCGAACCCTTAGAACATTATAGAGTATGGCACCGACCATACAATATTGACAAATAATACACAATTGAGAGTTTAATCATATTAAATATGACATTTACATAACTTGTCTAACTATCAATCAAGAGAATTTACTAGTACTTAGTAATAATAATATACACTTCATTGCACCCTGTGCAAGTGGCGAGTATTTAGCTATGTGGCAATTTCTTCCAATTAACCAGTGTTTTCAGTCCAGAGAAGCAATATTTGCATGAGAAATTTCTTATTTTGCATGAGAAAGTCTCTCCTCTACTGGGGATCGAACCCAAGACGCCCGCACAGAAGCCAAACGGCTTACCAACTGTGCCATGAATAATGTAAAAAAACGAATTTTTAGATATAATGGCATATGCTATCATGATGAAGTTTATGTGCACTCTCTACATGCTTACCTTTGAGAAATTGATAATAAAATATATACGCTTAAAAATTGTGACACCACTATATAACATAGTATTGGGACACTGTATAATAATTGGGACACTGGGCTAAAGTAGAGTAAGAGACATACAGCTTCGTCTTATTACAGTTTGAGGACGCTCTCCTGGACAGAGTCAAACTCTCTCAACCAATATTCGCACGTGAAATGATTTTAAAGAAATATCCCTTCCGCTGGGGATCAAATCCAGAGCCTCATATTTCTCTTAACGTATCGACAAGTCAAAACCTTTGTCTCGTATGCAAGAAAATTTTGTGGGGTAACTAGAATTTGTTAGCTACTTCCAACTTTGAAATAAATGAATAAAACACCAACTTGGATACATATATTATGTTATACATATATATATGATCCATAGCCAGAAATATGAATATGGATCTCGACTGTCGTATTAAAATCTTAGTAATACATTTTTTTTATAGAAAAAAAAAAATAATATGTCCTTGTTAAACAAGTACATATACATCTTCCTACGTTCCCTGAAATAAGCATAAATGCTTGTGCTATAGGTGAACAAAATCGGTCGAGGCAGGATTCAAACTCACGACCACTGGATTACTAGCCCAGAGCGCTAACCGCTCAGCCATCAACCCATCTAGGAATAAATGATGGTGTTGTACATTTTTTAATGGCAATATCAAAATTATAAAGTGGTATATCTCAAAAAGATGCCCGGAGGCCTCAAACTCTGCAGAAATGGGCCCTAAAAGAAGTACGAGTGTATGTTTATATTTACCCTGTGTATGTTAGCGAGCGACGTCTCGAACTCGGCTCCCGAAGGTTTCGTCTTCCCCGATACCCTCTCCATCAGTTCCAGTGCATACTTTTGAAACATGACATGCTCCTGCCTCTTTTCCTGGAGTATGGGGTCCCGCATTAAACCTTTCAATAGACTCATATATTATTTTATCAAATATTAATGATAATTGCTTGCTTCACTAGACAGAGGCTGTTACGAAGCAACTATCTGTACAGTTTGTATATGACATAAATATGCTGATGACAGCAGACACTGTAAAGGGATAAATTAAATTACCTTAGCTCAATATTTTTGCTATCACTTTCACCACATTCACAGCGTCTGAGAGTTTTAATGTTCACTTCACTGAAGTTATTGAATGGGTGAAAGAGTAATGTACATTTTTAAGTCATTTTAAGTTAAGGGGGGGACTGCTGCCAACGTACCTATTTTTCAATTTGATATACCATCATTATTTCTTATCAAATCGTTTTGAAAAAAATAATTTAGATATTTTGGATAATAATAAACAAAAATATACCTTAACTTTTTGATAATGTTCTGTATAAATTCTTGTAGAAAAATAATGGCATACCCCGATTTTCAACGTTTTATCATATATTTTTAATAAACTATAAGGCGTAGAGTAATATATATTTTTTTTAAATTAAAGAAGACAAAAATATCTAGAAAAATATGATGTGACGTTGCATTAATGCTTCAGGTTTAGTAAATAAACCTAAAAAACATTTATTTTCCATTCAGGACCATTGCGTAATAAAAGTTTTTTTGGTTTATTTACTTAACCCGATGCGTTAATGCAACGTCATATCATATTTTTCCAGGTATTCTGTTCTTCTTTAATTTATAAAAAAAAAATATTGTTCTATACCTTAAATTTTTTTAGAAATTTAAGATAAATGTCTAAAATCGGGGTATGCTTATTATTTTCCTACAAGAATATATACAGAACATAATCAAAAAGTTAAGGTATATTTCTCTTTATTAATATCCAAACTAACTAGGTTATTTTTTTCAAAATGATTTGTTTAGTAATAATGATGGTATATCAAATTGAAAAAATAGGTACGTTGGCAGCAGTCACCCTCTTAAGAGTGTTTCTAAGGTTAATAAATATGTAGGCACCGACCGAAGGTTCGGTTTCGGCAAATTTCGGCAATAAAATCTAGTTTCGGCATCAGTTTCGGTTTCGGCAGAAAATCTGCCGCACCGAAACTCTGCGTTCGTGAATTATCGTACGTCGTTTGGCTGACTTTGGAAAGTTCGTGACTCGAGTGTGTATCACCCGCCATCATCAATCAGTTCATCAGTTGAGTTCGCCGGCCAGTCGTAGAAAAAAAATTTAGAAAAACTGCTTTTTTTAGTGTACAATATTAGGTTATGATAAATATGAACACATATTATATTCTACAAACAATTTATTCGATTTCCGACGACCGTTTCGGCTTATAAGGCCATAATCAACTGGTTGATTATGGCCTTATAAGCCGAAACGGTCGTCGGAAATCGAATAAATTGTTTGTAGAATATATTATGTGTTCATATTTATCATAATTATTATGGAATTCTACAGTTTGGAAGCCGCATCAATCGACAGATTGAAAACTGCTGATACAATATTAGGCTTTTTAACTACGATTACTAAAGTAATCTATTAATTTATTAATGATATTTCGTTTTTTTTATTAGCAGTAATAAAAAATATTCTTCCACATACTTATGTACTTCAAGTATTGTTTTTTATTTCATTGAACACATGCTAATTGTCAATAAGCCAAATTTCAGTAAACAATAGATTTTTAACTGTCTAAAAAAGTTTCGGTTTTGGTAGAAAATCCTGTTTCGGTCGGACACTATAAATATGTAAATAAGCTTTCCTTATCTGTTTATAGTGTTATTTATTTGAGTTTCCCATTTTAGGTTACTGTCAATTATTACACCTAAATATTTAAGGTGACGGGATAGGCTCCAATGTACTTTTTGGATGCTCATTACGCCGTACTCTTAAAAGTTACGTCTTCAAAACAAAAATATTTGTTATTCTCTCATTATTTGTCTATACATTGGCCCAATATACTTTCTTTCATCTTGTGTACTTTTTCGTGATATTTTTTTTAATAAAACCCGTTTTCTCAGATTTTTTATCTATAATTCAATAAAAGACTTAAGTGCACTTTACACGGACACTATTTTCAACGCGACCCGGTTTCCAACGCTTAAAATAGTATCCAAAATACAGGTTACTCCAAACATTGCTTTACACGCAACGCTTAAAATAGCATCCAAAATATAGGTTACTCCGAGCATCGCTTTACAGTACTTTACACAGTTTACACAATTATATGTGCAGATTTTTAATATAATATAAATAAATGTATATCGAAAAATTATATAATAATTATAATATAGTATATCGAAAGTTTCGACACTTTCCAAGTAAACAAAATACATCGCGAGCGAATGTCACACGTAAAAGTCAACGCAAACGGCAGCCATTTTGACTCGTCGGTAACGACGACAGCGAATAATTTTACAGATTTCTGTTTTACCAAAAAGGATGAAAATCGCGTTGAAAATAGAACACGTTCTATTTTTTTGCTCATCGCGTTGAAAATCCCGTCGAAAACCTGAAACCCGTTAAAAATAGTGTTCGTGTAAAGTGCACTTTAGAAACATGAATATTTTTTTAAATGATAGGTATTTTATACATCTAAACATTGGCTCGATACATTTTCACACAATGTTCTCACTTTTTTGTAAAATCAAATAAACCATAGTATTTTATGTAACGCTAGATTCAAATATATTAACTTGGGTGCACACAATTGTAATCTTTAAGGACGTTCATTCTCATACAATAGTTAACAAATAAACCATAGTATTTCATGTAACGCTATATTCAAATACACTAACTTGGGGGCACACGATTGTAATCTTTAAGGAAGTTCAATCTCATACAATAGTTAACAAATAAACCATAGTATTTTATGTAACGCTATATTCAAATACACTAACTTGGGGGCACACGATTGTAATCTTTAAGGAAATTCATTCTCATACAATAGTTAACAAATAAACCATAGTATTTTATGTAACGCTATATTCAAATACACTAACTTGGGGGCACACGATTGTAATCTTTAAGGACATTCATTTTTATACAATAGGTAACAAAGTTTGCATTTGACCTGCCTACATTGCCTTACCCTGCCCCTTAAGTTGTTAAATGAAATATTAAGAAGTTAACTAAGATGATAGTTATTATAAACTTCTCCTACTTTTAGAGAGAGTATTCAGTGGGTGTGGACCATAGTCTCTTCTTCCTCATGGTATTGGCATGCTCTGCAGTAATGGTATACCTGCAGCCCAAGCCTTCTGACATGCTTATCTATGAGACAGTGTCCCCTTAGTATCGATATGACTCTGGCTAGTGAGTCCCCTCTGAACGAGATCATCTCTCTGATTCTATTCCGAGATCATATTTTGGTCATTTCAATAGACACAAATAAATATAATAAAAATATGTAGTTACTCTGTATCTGTCCGGTGGTGAAAAGCGGCAGTTTAGATATGATCTGTCTGACCGTGGGGCAGCGGGCGAGGCCAGCGAGCGCGCGACACGCGAGCCCCCGGAGACAGTCTGCGTCCGTTATGGGGCTCTTCACCAGCATCAACTGGAGCAACACCTGACAAAAAAGGAAAACAATTTAATAAACAAATCCTCGCTTCGAAGTTACGTCTTTCGTTAACGAGACGCCCTCCGCCAGCTGGGTCATATTTCATGAAGCCTTCAGCATTACAATTAGTTTTAAAAATCGATCTATATAAATTGTTAATTAATTTATAATTAATTAATTGTTAAACATCAATAGCCCTAAACAGGATTTCCTAGTTGGGCAGAAGTAATATACTTATTGTTGTCAATTGTAAATATGCTACTGTATAAGATGACGCACACCAGCACACCCAAATAGATATTTTGACTAACCATGATACCATTGTTGGTTCTGACACTCTCCCAGACTTTCTGTATGACATCTTCGTACGACTTCATGTTGGTCTTTTTCTTTGATGAGCCAGTCACGGAATATCTCGCTGAAGATCCACCAACCTAAAATCATTTATTAATTTGTAAATATCAATTGACAATTGCTGGCAACTTATTAATCTTTTACTGCTAAATAATTCAAATTAATTTGGTAAGAAGCTGAAATTATGCCTTATTGAAACAGAATAAAATATTTTTTTTAAATTCAAATAATAACATTGATTGTTTAAATAATTAATTTAAAGAAAAATAAAATTAGAATGGAGAGAATTTATTTATCACTAAAAATAATTTGATTCTTTATCGTATATTTTTCCAGTTATTTTTACTGACATTTCTTTTCAATTACAATTCTGCATCCATTTGTCTTTTGTTGACAATTCTTTTCAATAACAATTCTGCATCATCCATTTGTCACGTTACCATTTACTTTATTAAACAATATTTTTATATTGTGATTCTTCACCTTGTATATATCTTTAGTTGACAATTCTTTTCAATAACAATTCTGCATCATCCATTTGTCACATTACCATTTACTTTATTAAACAATATTTTTATATTGTGATTCTTCACCTTGTATATATCTTTAGTTGACAATTCTTTTCAATAACAATTCTGCATCATCCATTTGTCACATTACCATTTACTTTATTAAACAATATTTTTATATTGTGATTCTTCACCTTGTATATATCTTTAGTTGACAATTCTTTTCAATAACAATTCTGCATCATCCATTTGTCACATTACCATTTACTTTATTAAACAATATTTTTATATTGTGATTCTTCACCTTGTATATATCTTTAGTTGACAATTCTTTTCAATAACAATTCTGCATCATCCATTTGTCACATTACCATTTACTTTATTAAACAATATTTTTATATTGTGATTCTTCACCTTGTATATATCTTTAGTTGACAATTCTTTTCAATAACAATTCTGCATCATCCATTTGTCACGTTACCATTTACTTTATTAAACAATATTTTTATATTGTGATTCTTCACCTTGTATATATCTTTAGTTGACAATTCTTTTCAATAACAATTCTGCATCATCCATTTGTCACATTACCATTTACTTTATTAAACAATATTTTTATATTGTGATTCTTCACCTTGTATATATCTTTAGTTGACAATTTTTTTCAATAACAATTCTGCATCATCCATTTGTCACGTTACCATTTACTTTATTAAACAATATTTTTATATTGTAATTCTTCACCTTGTATATATCTTTAGTTGACAATTCTTTTCAATAACAATTCTGCATCATCCATTTGTCACATTACCATTTACTTTATTAAACAATATTTTTATATTGTGATTCTTCACCTTGTATATATCTTTAGTTGACAATTCTTTTCAATAACAATTCTGCATCATCCATTTGTCACGTTACCATTTACTTTATTAAACAATATTTTTATATTGTGATTCTTCACCTTGTATATATCTTTAGTTGACAATTCTTTTCAATAACAATTCTGCATCATCCATTTGTCACATTACCATTTACTTTATTAAACAATATTTTTATATTGTGATTCTTCACCTTGTATATATCTTTAGTTGACAATTCTTTTCAATAACAATTCTGCATCATCCATTTGTCACATTACCATTTACTTTATTAAACAATATTTTTATATTGTGATTCTTCACCTTGTATATATCTTTAGTTGACAATTCTTTTCAATAACAATTCTGCATCATCCATTTGTCACGTTACCATTTACTTTATTAAACAATATTTTTATATTGTGATTCTTCACCTTGTTGACAATTCTTTTAAATTACAATTCTGTGCCCATTTGATATGTTACCATTTACTTTATTAAACATATTTCCTCAATTGCGATACTTTACCTTGTTTTTTTTTATACATTTTTCCGTCACAATTCTTTTCAATCACAATTCAGAGCCCATTTGTCATGTTACCGTTTATTATATAAAAATATGATTTAAATGAAAATACGTCAAATGGTTCATATAAATTTATTTGGCAGGTTTTATCAATATTTCAGCTCGTAAATAAATCTCATTATTCTCGGTGACAATTTTCACCAAAATAAAACATACCCTGTGGACGGGAGCGCAGACGCAGTTGACTAAAACCTTGAGGGCCGCCTTCTGGACTTCCGCGTCGGGTACAATCTCCCCCTCAGCCGCACCCAGCACGATGTTCGTGCCCACGGTGAGACCGTCCTCTGGCATGTCGACACGCTCGCAAAGCACCAACTGAGCACGCGGCGCCACGCAGCACGCCGATATCACGTCCAGCGCCGAACGAACTGTCTCCGCCCTTGAAAAAAAAAAACAAAATTATCGGCCATCTTAGCCTAGTTGGTCAGACATGACACCCGAGTCAGAGTTTTCAATTGTGTTTCCTGTCTGTATCTGTAAGTTGATAAATATCTGAATCTACGGTATGAGGCAACTTGTTATTTATTTAAATTTTAGTACATAATATCAACAAAATATACTGCACACTGGTGGGCTTATTGCTATTAGGCAATTTATTTCAACCAACCAGATTACAACATAATATATGTACAACAGCAATGACTAGAAAATAAAAGAAATCACATCATGCTCAGTATCCCAGTACACAATACTTCTTTTTTCACCACCTCTTTCTCCGTACAGGCAGCTCGTCTTTGGAATCACATCCCATCGCAACTTCGAGTTTCATTAACACTTCCCACTTTCAAAAGAAATCTGAGGAATCATTTCCTTTCACATAACACCTAAATTTGTCTCCTTATCCTATCCTTGTCCCCCCCCCTCTCCAGTCCCCTCTCCAGTCACCTCCGTTTCTTTATTGTTTTTGCTTATATGTTTTTTTTTTCATTTTGTTTGTTTTATTTTCTTTATAGCTCTTGCTTGTCTATATTATAAATTTGAATGTTTGTATCTATGTATGTATCATGTATGTGTTGAATGCGCTCCTAAACCGTTCATCCGATTGCGATGAAACTTTGGTGAGTTGTCGAGAGTATGCCCGGGATGGTTTCTGGATCAAAAAATTTTAACTTCTTCTTCTTCGAGTTTTAGGTCATTTTACCTATGAAGGTGGACTATCCTGGGAACCGTTCATCCGATTGCAATTAAACTTTGGTGAATTGTCGATCGTATGCCCGGGATGATTTCTGAATTTAAAATATTTTCTTCTTCTTCTTCTTCATCGGGTATCAGGTCATTTTACCTATGAAGGTGGACTATCCTGAGAACCGTTCATCCGATTGCAATGAAACTTTGGTGAATTGTCGAGCGTATGACCGGGATGGTTTCTGGATTAAAAAAAATCTTCTTCTTCTTCTTCATCGGGTATCAGGTCATTTTACCGATGAAGGTGGACTATCCTTGGAACCGTTCAATCAATTTCAATGAAACTTTGATGAATTGTCGAGCGTATGACCGGGAGGTAATGAAGGGACGGGAGTAACTGAAGGGACGGGAGTAACTGAAGGGACGGGAGTAACTGAAGGGACGGGAGTAACTGAAGGGACGGGAGTAACTGAAGGGACGGGAGTAACTGAAGGGACGGGAGTAACTGAAGGGACGGGAGTAACTGAAGGGACGGGAGTAACTGAAGGGACGGGAGTAACTGAAGGGACGGGAGTAACTGAAGGGACGGGAGTAACTGAAGGGACGGGAGTAACTGAAGGGACGGGAGTAACTGAAGGGACGGGAGTAACTGAAGGGACGGGAGTAACTGAAGGGACGGGAGTAACTGAAGGGACGGGAGTAACTGAAGGGACGGGAGTAACTGAAGGGACGGGAGTAACTGAAGGGACGGGAGTAACTGAAGGGACGGGAGTAACTGAAGGAGGTACTGAAGGGACGGGAGGTACTGAAGGGACGGAAGGTACTGAAGGGACGGGAAGTACTGAAGGGATGGGAGGTATTGAAGAGTCTGAAGCGACGGGTGGTTATGGAGGACAATTTTTAATTATACAGGCAATACGAAGTTTGCCGGGTGTTCACTAGTATTGTATAAAAATTTTGCTACATACCATAATTGTAATAGTTTTTCACTAAATGTATATGGTTGGTTGGAAGATATTGCCATTTGGCAATAAGCCCGCCATTGTGCACTTGTGCTCAGAAAGTTTTAAAATAAATAAATAAATTACACTAAGGCCGTGTTTCTCGGACAAAGATTGAGATAATAATAATATAAACTTCTTTGCACCCTGCGCAAGTGGCGAGTTTATTGCCGTATGCCAATTTCTTCAAACTAACCAGTGTTTCCAGCCCAGAGAAGCAATATTTGCGTGAGAAATAAATTTAAATAAATTCCTCCTCTGCTGGGAATCGAACCCAGGACGCCCGCACAGAAACCGAACGGCTTACCAACTGTGCCACAGCAGTCGGCAATAAAATAAATGTATTATTAAAATAATTTGATTACATAAAATTGTTCAAAACTTTTGGTGGTTTCGTTGAAATCTAATGCCTTCTAAACAATTTCATGATCAAAAGAATTTTAACTATACTATTACTGATATTTTTATGTGATATATTGATGTTGCGCCTTGTATCAGGCAATATATATAGCGGGTTACGAGATTGTACGAATAGGGTATTCGGCAATCTTCGGGTTTGAATATAAAGGGATGTCGGTGGCTTGTTCGAGGATTTTATCTACGATAGTGCTCTCACATTGTGGTTCAATTTATGAACTAATTATTGTTTTTCACTCTTGTATACATATATCAATTGACTGTAATTTGTAATAAACTGTGTAATTGTTAAATGCGTGTTAATTTAATATATCTGTGTACTAAAACTACCAGATATCACATTATTGAAACAACCCAGACTGAGATATTTCAAAGAAAAAAAAAATTGGGAAAGGACAGGGAGAGGAAATCAGGATCAGGTGTTTAGGGATGAATATTCCTTCATTAGTTTTTTCTTGAAAATACAAATACTGTGAATAGACCATTCCCAGTGAGTGTTGAATTAATATTTGTCATAGTACATAGTAAGCAATACAAAACACAAAATTTACCGTCCATTGAAGTTCCATTCGTAGGAAAAGGCGATGATCTGAAGCAGAAGAGTGACGCCGCCGAGCCGCAGAAGCTGATCGCATGGGGCCCATCTGGTCCAGGCAGCCGCCTGCAGCCTCTCTATCTGCTCCTGAATCTCCTCCGGACTGGACTTACACGCCTGGAAACAGACACATTTGAAAGGACGATTCACTAAATTGGGAGATGGGCTGCAGAGTATGCTACTATACAAAATTAAGACAGTCTACAATTTTGATAAACCTTACAAAATCGAAATTCAAACCAGAAATGAAATATCTGAAATCTGGTATCAAGAATCAAATGGTGCCCTTATCTGGTACACTCATGGTTCCAAAAAAGAAAATGGAGGTTCAGGAGTGTATGGACTCACATCGAAAGTGAAAATATACACAAAAATTTTCCAGGCAGAATTATGCGCCATAACAATTTGTGCCTATGAAAATCTCATAAGAAACTATAGACACAAAACTATTTATATTTACTCCGACAGTCAAGCAGCTCTCAAAGCTCTAAGCTCATGTAAAATAAATTCATCTACAGTCCAAGACTGTAATCTAGCGTTAAACAAACTAACAATAGAACACAACAACAAGGTGATTCTAAGATGGGTGCCGGGACACTCAAACTATAAAGGCAATGAAGAAGCCGACAAACTTGCAAATATGGGAGCTGACTCAGCTACCTATGGACCAGAACCTTACTGCTTATTATAGTGTCATTAAAACAATATACAACAACATGCTAGAAAAAGCGAAAGAAAACTGGCTTAACCTACCAGGACAAAAGCATGAAAAATCAATGATCTCAGGCTTCTCAGCTAAAAGATCTAAACAAATTCTTACTCTTAACAGAGAAAATATAAGAATTCTCATCAGGACACTGACTGGACATTGTAGATTAAATAAACACCTATGCACAATGAACTTAGCAGACATGCATCTATTCAGATTCTGCCTAGACGAACATGAAACTCCGCTACACCTGCTCAAGGACTGTGGACCACTGATGCAAACAATAGCCAGAATATTTAGCACTCACATCGCTGATGATATACAAATCAGAAAAGCCAGCCACTGAAGATCTTAAGATTCATTTGAGAGATCGGACTATGGGAAGACCTATAGAAGCCAATCATTCACAATCAGCTACATATCAAGCTGACGTGAAGAAGCCGCAAGAAGCCTGATTTAAAAAAAAATGTCACTATACAGGACAAAAATAGAGAAATGAGACTCCAGATAGAATTTAGCAGTCTCCTACCCCATTCCATGGGAACGTTTCAGCTCATCAAACGAAACAGGACAACAAATTGTAAAAAAAACATTCTATTGTGTATTGTTCAAATCATGATAAATGTTTATTTTATCTCAATAAAAAAGTAAAATAAACCTTGTACGCTGGCTGCTGCTGTTGCGGTTCACCCGGGCGTCCCTGCCTCTTGAGCGCGGCAGCCTTGTGGTGCAGATGGCTCTCCACGTACCTTTTGAGGGCCACGCAGACGTGCCTCACTATCTGACGCGCCGCGCACGACTCATCCTCAGACAGACGCACGTCGTCCTCCACGGACAGTATGGGCAGGGTGGAGATCACATTGTACAACTTGCGAAGGCCGTCCTGAAATATTGTATTATCATTATATTTTTTTGGGGAATTATACAAAATTTTAATTATTTCAATCGACAAGTGGTGTAAGTTAAAAATATAGTTAATTTTTGTTCAAATATATACTTGACAGACTGAACGAGTGAATACTGTTGTGAGATGAGACATATCAGCATAGCCGCCTGTCTGATAACATTTAGTAATAATAATTATAAAAATGATGTACTTGGTTGTCAAACTCCTCCAGTATAACCCTGAAGTGGAAGGAGAAACCGAAGAACATGGTGGCGTGGCACCTCCCAGAGTCGTGCGAGCACTCCAGCAGCCAGAGGGCGTAGCGCACCAGCTCGGCAAGGACCCGGCGCGGCAGCAGACACACGCGCTCCATGGCGTCCTCGCAGTAAGCCAGGTAGTACATGCAGATGGAGACGCCCGTCGCTGCCACGCTGGGCCTGGGAACCTCCAAGAACCTCTGAAACAACACACATCATATTGTTTCAAACAGCGCTGCTGTTTGTTCATCTTGTGATTCTGATGGAGACACCGAGCAGTAGGTAGCCAAGTAAGCCAAGGAAACACCAGTGTTAGTTCTCGAAGAGCTGCTTTATTTTGAGTTATACGAAGTGCAGCGATTTGTTATAATTTTTCTTGATTTAAACGAAGAGACAGCAGAATCTTGATGTTGCTCCCAGTACGGAGAGTAAGAGCGAACTTGCCCTGTGAACTATGCCCTTCCGTATTTATAGGGATCACTGGATACTCCCCTTTTATCGATCAATACGCCCTTTTTCATTACTCTTTTGATATTCATTTTGATCTCACTGGCAGTCAAAAAATCGCATAGCTCTCTGGGTTATATCAATCTGTTAAGTTGATTCTGCTGTCTCTTCTACATATACATACATGGTTATAAAAAATCTTATATACAAAATACAGGAAAGTAAATGGGTTCATAATCAATACACTAAAAAATTTAGACTACTTAAAAATATATAAAATATTAAATATAACTTTTATGAATTCAAATT
Organism: Molanna angustata; assembly: GCA_963576475.1. NCBI lineage: Eukaryota > Metazoa > Arthropoda > Insecta > Trichoptera > Molannidae > Molanna > Molanna angustata. The sequence goes on from OY754983.1 coordinate 15,342,098, forward strand.
AATGTTAGATTTATAGTGTAAGGCATTATCCAACATCCTACAAGGCCATTTCATTTTAAAACTTTACACATTTTCAGATAAATACGATTTTTGTCACTATCAATGATTATGATTTTTGCTTATTTGAATGCTCAAATGAACTTCCTGGCCAGAACACGCGCTCTGATTGGTCGAGGCAAAAATGTACAAATATTTTTAAAGTCTTATATCTCCGTAATTATTCAACATATCAATGTCCGAGCCTCGAGTAAATGAATCATTTTTGAAGTAGAATCGATTAGATAAATAAAATAAATATGTTAAAAAATTGCCAAACATTTCATTATTTTTTATTCAAACATCGCGCGGTCGTACCACATGAATAGGTATTTTGTTAGCCCGTGCATACCTACGACCAACTGGTGATCGCGAAACCAAACTTCGTAAAAATTGGTAAAAATAATGAAATGCTTATATCTCAGTCAAATTTCAATCTATAAACGTCTGGTTTTCACTAAAATGAATATTTTTGTGTATTCTATTGATCTGTGAAATTATTTTCTAAATATAATTTTTATGTTATTTTCAACTCTCTCGTTTCGGCTGGCGCGTAATTGTTTTACCAAACATATCGTGATTTTCATTTTTGCATTCAATATTTAACAATAATCCGTTACCAAAATAATAAATATTTTATAGATAAAGTAGAAAATCAATAATTAATTATAATCATATAATCTAGTACGCGTGTGAAGAGTGTGGCTGATGGAGAGAGAGAGATGGCATGTCACGTATAAGCGCACTCATCCACCGAGCACGTGACATTTGATTCCCAACACTTGTCGAGACTTGTTCTCTATATGAACATTGGCGGCTACATTTCCGCCCCTCGTGAATACAATTCACTAAAAGAAGGCCGTCAATGTTGCGTTTTAACGTCCAATATTGCTATCTTTGTCACTGGCCTGCGATATGTTCCTGATTTTGTTTTAATGTCTACTACTCTCACTTGATTATCTTTTCCTGGGTACACCGCCGTAATGATTCCTCTTGGCCATGTATTACGAGGAAACGAACTGTCGCACAGAATTGCGATGTCACCTACTTGCACAGGTGGAAGTATATCGAACCATTTTGGTCTTTTCACTAATGTGGGCAAATATTCCTTGACCCATCTGGTCCAAAATTGATCAGCAAAGTATTGGGCGATTCGCCATTGCTTTTTTAAGCAAAGTTCATTGGCGTCAAATTCTCCAATAATAGGAGAGTCGTAATTATAACCCAGTAAAAAGTGATTAGGCGTCAGGCTTTCTGAATCTCGGCTATCAAGTGAAACGTGAGTGAGCGGTCTACTGTTTACTATGTTTTCTGCTTCCAGTAGTAAAGTATGCAATGTTTCCGGACGTGGTGCTTGATCTTTCATTATGACGTGTAAAGTCCTTTTTACGGATTTTATTAAACTTTCCCACGCACCGCCGTGATGAGGTGATCCTGGTGTTATGAATTTCCAATCAATTTTCCTTATACACATTTCATTTGACAACTTTTCAGTATCAATGGCTGCTATTGAGTTTCTCAATTCTTTGTCGCTTCCTCTAAGGTTAGTGCCATTATCACTATATATAACTGTGGGACAGGATCTCCTTGCTATGAATCGGCGAATACCTAGAATAGCAGAGTCGGTGCTCAAGGATTCTGCTATCTCAATGTGAATTGCTCGTGTCGATAAACATGTAAATAATATTCCATATCTTTTTTCTTTACGTCTTCCGATTGTTACGTTGATATGACCAAAGAAATCCATTCCTGTATAAGAAAATGGCCGAATATGATGTTGTAACCTCTCACTAGGTAAGCTAGCCATAATTGGTGCCTTTGGTATGGCTCTTACGTTTTTACATCGTTGACACATAAAATTGATCTTTTTTACTAGTTGCCGACCGTTAGTGATCCAATATTTTTGCCTGATACAATTGAGTACGTGCTCGACCCCCGCATGTCCAGATTTTTCGTGATAATATGCAGTTATTAAATGTGATAATCTATCTCTGTGGTCAAGAATAATAGGGAACATTGTACTTAAAGCAATGTCTTCAATTTCTGATATACGTCCTTGTAATCGTAGTATATTTCTGTGGTCTAAGGAAGCATTCAATTCTTTAATAATACTTTCTTTCTGCACTGGTTTTTTATTTCGAATGAGATCAATTTCTTTGTGAAAACTTCTTTTCTGTGAATCTTTTATTAAAATTTCTTCAGCATTACTCATGTCAGTTGCTGTCAGTGAGGCACTACTACCGTTATTTAATTTTCTACATTTTTTTATGAAATGTAATGCGTACGCCACTGCTCTCACCAAACGTAAGTACTTAGAGAATCGATATAAGTCTATAAGACAAAATTCAATGCAACTAAATATAGCTGCGGGTTTAAGTTCCAGCAATTCGTCATTTATATTGACTTTTATTTCTTCTTTTTCTTTTGGCCAATTCTCATATGACATTTTTAGAAAGGAGGGTCCTGACAGCCATCTACCATTTGAAGACAAATTTATTTCACTTGACTCACGAGTGGCTTCGTCGGCGATATTTTCTTTCGATGGCAACCATCGCCAGCAATCAGTACCTACAAGTTCTTCGATTTCGCCCAATCGATGTGCTACAAATGGTTTAAAATTTCGTGAGTTTGATCTTAGCCAACACATGACAGTCTTTGAATCTGTCCAAAAATATGACGAATTGTATGTGACAGTGTGTTCATCTGTAATTGTTTTAGCTAACCTGCTTCCCAATAGAGCCGCTTGTAATTCCAATCTTGGTATTGATGTTGCCTTAATAGGCGAAACTCTAGTTTTGCTGGCGATAAAATATGTCGAAATATTTCCGTTTTGTTGTTGTACTCGACCGTATGCTACACAACACATTGCTTGTTCACTCGCGTCACAGAATATATGTAATTGTCGATCGCATATTTCGTTGCAATTAATATCATAATATCGAGGAACCTTCACTGAATAAATCGAGTGCAAATTTTCTAACCAGTTTAACCATTCAGTGAAATTTCTATCGTTTAATCTAGAATCCCAATCCACTCCCGATCTCCAAACATTCTGAAGCAATATTTTTGACTTGATTGTGAAGGGAGAAAGTATTCCTTGAGGATCGAAGACTGTCATGATTACTTTTAACATTTCTCTTTTCGTCGGTCTTTGTTCTCCCGACATTATAGCACTCGGTATTTTTTTAAAGCTTAAATCAAACGATAAGCTGTCTGTATTGGGATCCCATTGTAAGCCGAGTGTGCGTTGAATAGGTAGTTCGTTTCGTTCAAAATTAACTATTCCTTGCATTTGTTCCGAAACGGGAATATCCTTGAGAGCCTCTGGAGCATTACAAGCCCAACTTGTTATATTGAAACCGCCCTGTCGGTGTATTTCTCTTACTTGATTTATTATTTTTCTAGCCTTTTCTACCGAACTAGTACTATCCAAATAATCGTCCATGTAAAACTTCCTTTTTATTGCGTCAACCGCTTCGGGATATTGTGTTTCAAATCGTTCGGCATTCGTGTTCTTGACATATTGCGCGGAACACGGGGAAGATTTAGCGCCAAAAATCATTGACTGCATTGCATAAATAGCAGGTGGATTGCTACGGTCTTTGCCCCGCCACAAGAATAACTGATAAGGTACATCGTTTTCACAAATCTTTATCTGAAGAAACATTTCTTGGATATCCGCTGTAAACGCAATCTTTTCTTCTCTAAATTTGAACAAGATTCCCAACAAGGAATTATACAAATCGGGCCCTACTAAGAGTCTATCGTTCAGGGACGTACCTTTAGACGTTGCCGCCGCGTCAAATACTAATCTTAATTTTCCTGGTTTATTAGGATTGTATACCGCGAAATGCGGTAAAAACCATTTTTGGTCATCGCTAAGTTCTTCGCTTGAGCAGAATATTTTCGCATAACCTTTGTTTAAATAGTGTTCCATTTTGGCACAGTATGCATCGGCGAATTTTTCGTCTTTGTCCATTTTCTTTTCCAAAGAGAATAATCTATTCTTGGCTGTTTCATAGCTGTTTGGAAAATAATTGTTATTTTCTTTCCATAGCAGTCCCGTTTCCCACGTTAAATCCTCCCGGAGTCGTGTAGAGTTTTTTAGTATTTCGTACGCGCGCTTATCCTCGTTACAAATCTTAGGACTTGTTATTCCCACATCGTCTAGTGTGAAACTTTTTTTAATAATTTCGCATAACTGTGAGTCCTGTAAATGTAGACTTATTTCTCCCTTGGTCGCTGACTTTGACGCATAGCCTAACGGAACCCATCCTAATAATGTTTGTGAAAAGGAAACATTATTTTTCTTTCCATATATCAATTTTCGTGATATAATCAACTCCCAGTTATTTTGTCCAATAAGCATTTTTGGTTTCACGCCTTCTTTTAAGAGAGGTACATGTTCCGTGTTTTTGTCATTTCCTTTTATCATTACACTTTGTTCAGGCAATTTCAGCTTACTGACTGTTCGGGCATTTGCTAAATAGGATTTCTCTTGATTGGTACCCTTGACGCGGACTTGTACTTTCATAGATCCCGGATCGTCCGAGGTCATTTCATTTACCCCTTGTAGTGAAAGGTTAGTTATAGGTCCCGTTACGCCTATGGCTTCGGCCACCTCTGACTCCAATAATGTTACAGTACTACCATCGTTCAGAAGTGCGTATATATCAGAACTACCCAATGGTCCACTGACCGTTACGGGAACGACTTTAAGTAATACTTTTTTGTTGTCCCACGTATTTGTTACTAATTCGGCGTTCCCTGACCCTACACCGGCCCTGGTAGTTGTCTCGTGTTGGTGATTCACGTTTACCGGAGAGTGTAGTATATTATTATTATTATTAATATTGGCGCTCTTAGCAACTTTTTCATACAATAAACTATGATATTTCAATTCTGGAAACTTTTTATATGCATGACATGAAAACCGTGAATGATTTTTACACAAACATTTAAAACATATTTTATTACCCTTAATAAATTCCCATCTTTGAGTGATAGGTAAATTCTTAAACTTGACACAATTCCATATCGCGTGATTTGTGTCCTTGCACATAAGGCAAATTGTTTTCTTATCGACCGTATTTAATACAAATTTACTATTATTATTATTATTATTATTATACGAGTCAAAATTTTTATTTCGTTTGTGAATGAAATTATTTTTATCGTGGACATTTTTTGAACTATTATTTCTTGTATTAGTAGTTAAAGATATACCCGAATTGCGAGAATTTATTACAATTGTTTCCAACCAATCAGACAAATAACATATAACAGGCTTATTACTAAATTGTCTATTATTGTCAGTAAGCCAAAGTGCTCGCAAATTATTTGGTAACTTATTTACCAAATTTGACAATAGCTCCGGGTTATATAAATGACCAATATTGCATAATGATTGTAACATTCCAACCAAATTTTTTATCTTACAAGAAAATCTAATTAATGCTTCCGTACCCGAATTTTCTTCGAGTTTTCCCATCCGTTTGATGTCGTTAATCGTTTGTTCAATAATGTAATCATGGTTTCCAAAAATGTTTTCTAATGTGGACATTATTCCCGGAACATTATTGGGTGCCAACAAAAGTGATGACACTGCTTCTCTGGCATCTCCTTTAAGTGCCTTTTGCAACCTATACAAGTTTTCGCTATTTGAAATATGCAAATAAGATGTTGTGTGTTCGAAAATAGCTTTGAAAGATATCCACTCAATGGGATTGCCGGAAAATAAAGGTAAATCAGTTTTTGGCCTTGGAGAATGAAAAGACAATGCCTTACCTATACAATCCGCTAGTCGCTCCTCGTTGAAGGATGACGGTGACTGCCATTGCTGGTCGTTGCTCTGCTCAGGCCATTGATGACCGACGGTAGCAGGTTGCTGTCCTATAGGCAGCGGTTGCCGCTCCAAAAGTGACTGGTGCTGAGATGCTCTCGTGGCTTTGACAGAAGGCTGGTGTGTCTGCGTTGGCTGCTGTGCCAGAGAGTGGGATGTCCTCGGGAGCGAGAACTGCCCAGTAGGCAGTTGGTCCAGGTGATGCTCCCTTGGCTGCGAGTGCCGCCCCTCAGGCGGCTGTTCCAGGAGTTGAGATGTCCTCGGGAGCGAGAACTGCCCAGTAGGCAGTTGGTCCAGGTGATGCTCCCTTGGCTGCGAGTGCCGCCCCTCAGGCGGCTGTTCCAGGAGTTGAGATGTCCTCGGGAGCGAGAACTGCACACCAGGCAGTTGGTCCAGGTGCTGCTCCCTTGGCTGCGAGTGCCGCCCCTCAGGCGGCTGTTCCAGGAGTTGAGATGTCCTCGGGAGCGAGAACTGCACACCAGGCAGTTGGTCCAGGTGCTGCTCCCTTGGCTGCGAGTGCCGCCCCTCAGGCGGCTGTTCCAGGAGTTGAGATGTCCTCGGGAGCGAGAACTGCACACCAGGCAGTTGGTCCAGGTGATGCTCCCTTGGCTGCGAGTGCCGCCCCTCAGGCGGCTGTTCCAGGAGTTGAGATGTCCTCGGGAGCGAGAACTGCACACCAGGCAGTTGGTCCAGGTGATGCTCCCTTGGCTGCGAGTGCCGCCTCTCAGGCGGCTGTTCCAGGAGTTGAGATGTCCTCGGGAGCGAGAACTGCACACCAGGCAGTTGGTCCAGGTGATGCTCCCTTGGCTGCGAGTGCCGCCCCTCAGGCGGCTGTTCCAGGAGTTGAGATGTCCTCGGGAGCGAGAACTGCACACCAGGCAGTTGGTCCAGGTGATGCTCCCTTGGCTGCGAGTGCCGCCCCTCAGGCGGCTGTTCCAGAAGTTGAGATGTCTTCGGGAGCGAGAACTGCCCAGTAGGCAGTTGGTCCAGGTGATGCTCCCTTGGCAGGTCCTGGTACTGTGTGATTTCTGAAGCGGTAGGAGTTCCTTGTTCCATGATCCTACTGCTCCTCTCTGCCCATTCCTTAACACGATCAATCGTGGATGTAATGCTTGGTGAAGAGATTCTTGATAGCTCCTGGAGTCTCTCTGCGTGAAGTTCTTCTGCTCGCAATACTTCTTCTTCTGCTGCCAGCTTGGCCTGTTCCATTGCTATCCTTGCTCTGCTTCTTGTTATGCGAAGCTTTGTAGTTGAGGCTTCTATCTGCGCTTCTTTCCAGGAAGCGCGGGTCTCTGCTTTGCTGCAACAGGAGGGTGCTCTTGCAGGTTCTTGGTCCAGTGTGCTGCGATGTTCCATATCCGACGACGAAGGACCATTATGTTTGTTCATCTTGTGATTCTGATGGAGACACCGAGCAGTAGGTAGCCAAGTAAGCCAAGGAAACACCAGTGTTAGTTCTCGAAGAGCTGCTTTATTTTGAGTTATACGAAGTGCAGCGATTTGTTATAATTTTTCTTGATTTAAACGAAGAGACAGCAGAATCTTGATGTTGCTCCCAGTACGGAGAGTAAGAGCGAACTTGCCCTGTGAACTATGCCCTTCCGTATTTATAGGGATCACTGGATACTCCCCTTTTATCGATCAATACGCCCTTTTTCATTACTCTTTTGATATTCATTTTGATCTCACTGGCAGTCAAAAAATCGCATAGCTCTCTGGGTTATATCAATCTGTTAAGTTGATTCTGCTGTCTCTTCTACATATACATACATGGTTATAAAAAATCTTATATACAAAATACAGGAAAGTAAATGGGTTCATAATCAATACACTAAAAAATTTAGACTACTTAAAAATATATAAAATATTAAATATAACTTTTATGAATTCAAATTAATGTTAGATTTATAGTGTAAGGCATTATCCAACATCCTACAAGGCCATTTCATTTTAAAACTTTACACATTTTCAGATAAATACGATTTTTGTCACTATCAATGATTATGATTTTTGCTTATTTGAATGCTCAAATGAACTTCCTGGCCAGAACACGCGCTCTGATTGGTCGAGGCAAAAATGTACAAATATTTTTAAAGTCTTATATCTCCGTAATTATTCAACATATCAATGTCCGAGCCTCGAGTAAATGAATCATTTTTGAAGTAGAATCGATTAGATAAATAAAATAAATATGTTAAAAAATTGCCAAACATTTCATTATTTTTTATTCAAACATCGCGCGGTCGTACCACATGAATAGGTATTTTGTTAGCCCGTGCATACCTACGACCAACTGGTGATCGCGAAACCAAACTTCGTAAAAATTGGTAAAAATAATGAAATGCTTATATCTCAGTCAAATTTCAATCTATAAACGTCTGGTTTTCACTAAAATGAATATTTTTGTGTATTCTATTGATCTGTGAAATTATTTTCTAAATATAATTTTTATGTTATTTTCAACTCTCTCGTTTCGGCTGGCGCGTAATTGTTTTACCAAACATATCGTGATTTTCATTTTTGCATTCAATATTTAACAATAATCCGTTACCAAAATAATAAATATTTTATAGATAAAGTAGAAAATCAATAATTAATTATAATCATATAATCTAGTACGCGTGTGAAGAGTGTGGCTGATGGAGAGAGAGAGATGGCATGTCACGTATAAGCGCACTCATCCACCGAGCACGTGACATTTGATTCCCAACACTTGTCGAGACTTGTTCTCTATATGAACATTGGCGGCTACAGCTGCGATAGTGAGTTTAAAAATATAACATACAACTTTATTTATATTTCAAAGGATAATTAAATGCTTTTATTATTTATTTTTATTTACCTTTTATCACATCATATTTATAATGACAACAATAAGTAGATAACTGCTGCCCAACTAGGAAATCCTGGGCTAGCAGTTTACAATTTTTATTGACAATTATATGCAATTATGAACCAGGTGATTGTTCCCGTTCCACACTAAATATGTACACAATCTCAACTTTCTGCAATCAAAATCATTACCTCAACAAACATTTGGTCTACACAAAACAGATCAACCAGGTCCTAATGTCCGCCATAATACCAGTCATAAATCTAATCGCTGGCTCGATTTTTATTTCAGAACCATAGAAAGAGACTAGTTAACTATGTTGGTGTAATTAATATGAATCACATGGTTCCCAAATCATATCAAATATTTTTATGTATTACTCAAAGAGCATCGCAAACACAATACGGCATAGTTACAAATGTTGTTAATAATTTTAATTTTTTTTTTTGCTTTCATTTGGTATATTGAAAATAGTTTTGAGTAAAGTTCATGGTTGATTGATGGCTTTGCTTACCTGTAAGCCGTTCATATTGATGAATTCAATTGAGAATTTCTTGTGACACAGCAACGCCGCCAGATACTTGAGAGCCTCAAAGGCCAGCCTGGAATCTCGAGACTCCCTCAGGTTCACGTACGCCAGGATCAGCTCAAGGGCGTTCTCCGCAAACACATGACCTAGGAACTGTCAACACACAAACATGCTATATTTAAATATGTACCATAATATTATTATCTAGTTATTTATTAAGTTAAACTATTTTGTTAAAAACATATCTATGACACGTGTAACTGGAGAAAATTAGAAACTGACTATAATACAATTCCTACATTCACAGATATAGAAGAGCCTCAATAAACCAAACACTCCCCTTACCCTAAACAATTCCTGTTTTTCAATAACTAGTGTCACATAGTCAGTATAGTGTCCGACCGACCCATTTTTTTTCACTCCTCAGTAACCCAAGGGGATAAAGTGTAAAGTAATGAATTTGCAATTTTTAAGGTTATTTTTTTATTGCAGATTATCAATTAGTATCATGCTGAGAATGTATTCTGAAAGTTTCATCACAATGTATCTGTGTGTGAGTACTATGTGATATGTACTATGTGTTTATTCTAGACTTTATCAATTATAGACTAAAGTACTCATTCGATTCCTTTCAAATTTTGCAAATTTGTATATCTAATACTCACTTAGACCCCATTAGATTTTGAAGGATATCTGAATAGCGCTTCTCAATTTTATAAACTCAATTTTTACAGTGACCCCAAGCTCAGGAAATTTAAAATTTCATATTTTTATTTTCAAATTGCGAAAATGGTACATCACTTTCATAAAATGGTATTGAAGGATTAAGTTTTCAGAGTAAAATATTTAAATCAAAAATAATTTAACAAATTCATTTCATGAAAATGCTTAAAATTTTCCTTACGAAATTTGTATACTTTGTGGAGTGATTTGGTAGTGAGGAGTGTAGCATTGATCACAACCCACTGACTACATCTTGGACCTTACATACTTCGCGGATTGTCACATAGCTACGGCAATTAGAGTTCTCATCTCTGCAGTTCTCAAAATGTAATAATAATAATAAACACTTCCTTGCACTCTGGGCAAGTGGCCAGTTTATTGCCGTATGGCAATTTCTTCCAACTAAACAGTATTTCCAGCCCAGAAGAGCAATATTTGCGCGTGAAGATGAATTAAATAAATTTTGAACCCAGAACGGATGCACAGAAGACCAACTTAACAACATACTGCATACATAAATTATATTATATAAAAAAAAATTATAATTTATTAGAATACATAGTAATTCTGATCTATGGTAAAAAGACTCACCTCCTGGTACTCTCCCATAGGTGTGAGGTAGCGCAGTATCAACATCTGACGAGTGGCATCTGTCGGCGGATAGATTTGAATATTTCCTGAAACAGAATCAATACTTATTATTTGTCAAATTTAGTTGATTTGGTAAACAAAGTAACATTATTACTATTGCCATCTATGAAGTAACGAAGAAACCTTTTTTGTAACGCCATCTATTGACAAATTGGTTTATTTGTAAACAATGAAAGCAACAGTCCTTATAATTATTCAAATACATTATTCAAAATTACATTGATAAGGGAACTCAATAAGAAGGCATAATTGGTGAACGTTGCGCAAGCACATAAAGTGATAACATAAACCAACTGATGACAGGTTGTAAGGCCTGTAGGTGTCTTGAGTTCCTGGTTCTTCTATAATATTACAACTTTGTCTCTATTGAGATGTTGAAAAGTTTGTGACTAAAAATATCATTTGACTCCCGACAGGGAAAAAAATCCAATATTTGCATATACGCAATTAAAAATATTCGATTCACAATTCATATACCTGAACAACCAAAGTGAGATATACCCGATAAAAGGTATTGCTTCTTCAAATTTCAGAAGAAAGGTAGCTGCAGACTCTGAAAGAAAGAAGCAAGAAACGGATCCAAGACATCCTCAGTTTGGTCACATGCCTCCGATGACGAGATTAAAATTGAGAAAGAGTTTCCTGACCACGAAATCTCCCCTTCAGGTGCCACTAGAAAGGGGCAAGGCATGAACACTGGTGGTCAGAAACAAACTGTCGGAGACTTTGGAACCGGGATACTATCTACCCTACCGCACATGGAATACACTGAATAGACTCCGTGTAGGTGTTACAGAACTTGTAAATGTGGGGTATAGGACCAGAGGAAGATGTATCTTGCGATTGTGGAGAGGTACAAGATGATAAGCATCTTCTTTTCTGTCAAAACATGGTACAGGGATGTAACGAGAATGACCGGTTGTGACAAATGACGTGGCAATTGCTACTGCAACGTATTGAAGTTGAAGGCCTAATATGTATGTAAAATATCCTTCAAGCACCAGAAGAGGGTTAAAAGTACCATTAAATTTCAAAATTATAAATGCGCTTATAAACTAAATATTTAAGCGCAATTCTGCTTATGCATTATATGAAAGGTCTAGTCTAGTCTAATGTAATGTAATGTTATAAGTAGTAATGTAGGTATATTACCTATAACATAAGTCTCCATTTCAGCCCAGGAACTGTTGCTGGCTGTGTCAGGTGGTGGTGCCTTGCTGGGTACAACTGGTAATATTCTGGGAGGTGACATCATGCCGTCTGCCAACGGACCTTCAAACATTATATACAAAGTGAGTTATATACAAATCAAAATTCAACTATGCAGCAGCTAAATATCATCACTATACACAATCAAATATATACATATTCAACGCTCATGTGAGCATTTGCAAAAAATTTGTTAAACAAGAAAAAAAAACATGTACATTACTAAAATCATATCAAAAAATAAAACAAAAAAATCAAGTAAAATTAATAGAGGAAAAAAAACACTAAAAATACTCTGAAATACTTTGAAAATACACCATCTATGGAAATGATGAAGATACTTTTTTTCTTAATTGGTTTGTAAACAATGAAAGCAATGGTCCATATAAATGGGGGTGACAATGCTATCGCATACATGTCTCCTCTAAGATGTACCAGAATCAGTTCCATTTAAGCTTATTTACATACTTGTTTTCAAACAATGTGTTTCAATTCAACATACCGCGGGCGTCAAGCCAGAAGGGCGTATCTGCAAAAATGTGATTTTTTTGTTTTTTATGCCAAACGATACTTTATTAAGACCTCCACCATCTGTAAAAAATCACGGCTTTCCGTTGCGTATTTTTCAAGACATTTCAAAAAATAATTTTGGGCGTATGCTATGGCATAGGTGAATTTGTCAAGCCAGAAGGGCGTATGAACATACGCCGAAGACTTGACCGATATCTTTCTAAAATATTATCAAACCAGATGGGCGAATCTGCATAAGCCAAACATTAAACAGATATTTTTAAAGAAAAATGATTAGGTAATACTCCTCGATGAGGCTTCATTTTTGCAAAATTTTCCAAAAATCTTTACATGGATAAATTGAACTGTTACAGAAATAAATGTATTTTTGTCTCTCCTGTAAAGTAGTCATTTCGTTTGTACGCCTTTCTGGCATGACTCCTGCAATATATAGAACTTTAAAAAATTGTAATGATAAGGTAACTCAATAAAAGGCGTAATTGGTGAACATTGTGCAAGCTCTTAGTGATCATATAATGACATATTATAATGTTGGTAACTTACTGGAAGCTGACGAGTTGAAGCTGTTGTCGTTTGGTGGCGTCTGCTTTACAGGCGTCCCCCCCGCCTCCTCGTCACTAACACCACCCCCTCCGCCATCGCTGTACCTCACTGCAACACAACAATTTTTTTATTTTCATTTTGAAAATAAAAACACACTGCTTTACTTTGTTTTCTGCCTTGTTGGTAATTAAGAAGGCATATAACGCTAAAACTAAATCGACTAAATGACAGAAAACATTCACTTTGATGATATGGCAATAAGAGAGAAACCCAAAAGCTTCAAAGAAAGCAAAACAGACCATGAACTTAGACTTGAGCAGAGAACACAAATTCACAACTACAACACACATTACTTAGACTTGAGCAGAGAATACAAATTCACAACTACAACACACATTACTTAGACTTGAGCAGAGAACACAAATTCACAACTACAACACACATTACTTAGACTTGAGCAGAGAACACAAATTCACAACTACAACACACATTACTTAGACTTGAGCAGAGAACACAAATTCACAACTACAACACACATTACTTAGACTTGAGCAGAGAACACAAATTCACAACTACAACACACATTACTTAGACTTGAGCAGAGAACACAAATTCACAACTACAACACACATTACTTAGACTTGAGCAGAGAACACAAATTCACAACTACAACACACATTACTTAGACTTGAGCAGAGAACACAAATTCACAACTACAACACACATTACTTTGTAACTGAGAAAGCTACGAGAGAATAATGTGACTGTGGACTCCGTGACTACATAAGTGTTATTTTTGTGTACAATAGACATAGGATAGGACTCACATCGCTTCCTTGTCGTCTCCTCGTGGTTGTGCTGTGAGAATCTGGCAAAGTGTCTCGTCTGTTGTTGGCTTGGCGTATGTTGGCTGAGATGGTTCTGCTGTTCCATTTGTGTCTTCCTACGAAGGCGGTGGAGCCGCTGCAGCATCAGCGGCACAAGGCGGGCATTTTGCTCCCTGTTAAATAAAAATGTACAAAACCGATAAATACTCCATTAAGTAAAGACCATCCCACTATATCCTTCCAAAAGAGATCTGCATCTCATCTCTTAGGCCTGACTTGACAATATACTCTCTTTCATTGGAAAGAGAGCATAAATATTTCAAAAGGCCACCAATACAAGCTAAACAAGTACAAGGAACTGGCAGAAAAAACAGTTCAAAATGGCTTTAGCAAAAATATATATGCTGTAGGGTGGGGGCAAGAGACCTGCTCGCAAATTCATTATATTCCTAATTCCCTAGGGGTAAAATAAAAGAAATTCTGGATTGAGTGGTAAAAGCAGCATTGTCCGAGTCCTATTGGATTTGGTTGCGCAGGGGAGTGGAGTAACAGTCAGAGGTTGGTGGGTGAGTGATGAGCGTGACTCAAGTCATAAAGAGGCCCCTTAATCCCGCATACATGGTCGCAAGCCCATGTGGCTCGCCTATTCTGACTGGTACTCTGGTCGCTTGTGCTCGTAGACCTACATAGATTTGTGAATCCAGTGAAAATGAACGGTTGTCTTTCTCTATATAGTTAGGTATTAATATTTTGAGCTGAAGATCGAGGATCGTATGTCGACTATAAGTTACAGACGTATCCTACAATTCTTTGGACACATTGCCAGAAGGGAACCAGACTGCCTCGAGAAGCTTGTTGTGATGGGCAGTGCGGAAGGATGAAGATCTCCTGGTCGCTCACTGACCAGATGGAGCGATTTTGTTAAGTCCACAATGGGGTCTTCGGCGACTGGTGCTCTGCGTTCAGTCCAAAACAGATTGGCATGGAGGCGGGCCATACGTGTGGCGACGGACTACAGCCGCTATCCTCAGTCAGGAGGAAAAGGACGAATATATATATTAATATTTTGTATGGACATTTAGCTAAGTGTACAGGATAATAATATACCTGAAACCAGCGGCAATATCTTGAACTTCCATAGCCGCTGCCAAGAGTCCTGTGGCGTATGTCTGCAATGGCTCTATAGAGTTCTCAGCCCAGCCATAAAGACGATGAATAAGACCCTCATTATCCTGAATCATGCAAACAAATTTTATTAATAAACTGCATTACATTGGTTCATATCGTCACAGCATATCCCACAATGTGATGTAACCAGGGATAGGTGTGAAAAAGATGTATGTCCTTGTTAAACAAGTACATATAGTACATATATAAGTAGGTATCATTGTATCCGCAGATTTAAAATGGGAGGATCATATTATTAAGATTGTTAAGAAAGCAAACTCCCTTATTTACTGCATCAGAAAAGCTTTCCAGAACATCACACCAGACTTAATGTTAAAAATATATAAAGCATTTGTTAGACCATTGATGGAATATGGTTTCCAGATATGGAGTCCCTATTTTTCCAAGGACATTGACTTACTTGAGAGAGTCCAAAGATGTTTTACAAAAATTCCCAAGACACTTCGCAACTTAACATATGAAGAAAGACTTGACTTCTTAAAACTGTCAAAACTAGAAAACCGAAGAGAACGTGGAGATCTTATTGAAACATTCAAAATATTATCAGGCCATTATGACTGTGAAAACATGAAAAATCTCTTTCAATATAGTCATAACACTAATTTGCGTGGCCATAGCTTAAAACTAGTGAAAAGTAGGTTCTCGACAAATCCTCGAAGGCATTTTCTTTCAAATAGAGTTGTGAATACTTGGAATAAACTGCCCCAACATGTTTTGGATGCTGAAAATGTGAATATTTTCAAGAATAGACTGGACTTTTTTTTTGGACAAAGCAAAATAGTTACAACCAAATAATAAAATTGGACAGTGGATATAGGCACATCAGCCTTGGCTGCCTGCCTATAAATATATAATAATAATAATATACATCTTCCTATGTTCCCTAAAATAAGCATTAATGCTTGTGATATAGGTGAACGAAATTGGTTGAGGCAGGATTCGAACTCGCGACCACTAGATTGCTAGCCCGGCGTGCTAACCACTCTGCCATCGACCCATCTGACTCATATACTCAAAACACATCAACGAAAAGAATCATGACACATGCGCATATCCACATACAATAGTCTCGTCTCACCGATAGGCACTACTGTAAGCATGAATGACATGAAGGACTTAAGGTTATTTCAAAACCAACCTGAAACACTACAGACATCTCTAGTCCAGGCATCAGATCTAATGTGAGACGGCACGCGGAAATGTTTAATTTTCTGACGTCACGTCCGCTGATGTTGAGACGTGTGTAGTATGAGTCACGCACATAGTCGTTCACCAGCTGCCAACATAAAAAACATTGCATTTTATTGTGATTAACAGTGTTTAGAATGTAAAAATCTATTCTATAATTATATTGGTAGAATCAACATAAATTTCCACTATACCTACTTTTTGCAGCGTCCGTTTCATATAATACCTAATTCCTTTTTTATCTATCTTTGCATTGGTAAGATTTTATGGTGTTGTCAGATGTAAAGAAACTAAACTTGGCCAGATGTGACAACATCTAGATCATGCTATTTTGGATAATTTAATTCTGTAGTATTTTGACACAAAGGAAGAATAATAAATTGTTTTTTGTCATACCCCCAAAAACAATAAAATGAGTTATTTATAAAATCAAATTCTTTTCGTACATACGCAGTTTAGTGAGATATTAAATACATTAGCAACTCCGTATAACTAAATTCACCATTGTCAATTATGCAAGCTTACCAATGCAAAAACACAAAAGAAGTTATTATGTAAATGGAACGGGACAGGATATCAAAAATAAAAAAGTATACTAAATAATAATGGTTGATAGGTTTCATTGTTTAAAAATTAATTCACAAATAAATTATTGTATTGAAAACAACACGACGTTTAAAATATTTCTTAAAAAAATGTTAAAAATATTATTATAGAACATCTCTAAGGCCCAAATTATATAATTAATCTTTGAAAGTGTAGAGAAATTTATGCGACATACTAAATAGCAAAAATGTCAACTATTTTATTCGGAAGAGGAAAATAAAATACTTCTTCATTTAGTTATCACATAGCATATTATAGGAATGTGTACACCTACAGTCAATAGATCCAGGAAAGTCGGCCATTTCAAAATATGATACAACATGATGATCTGCTGGATGTGCCAGAAATGTTACAAAATTGAATTCACATAATTAGTTTATGAGTGATTTTATGTAAATTACTACCGGAAGATTCTAAATAAGATGCTCAATCCATTTTAGTACCGCTAACATATATGCGTTTGTCCGAGCATATATGCGTTTCTTTTTCGTACATATCGCCGTCTCCTCTCTCTTTGAGACCATGCTCAAATACCATTTTGGTTAAGAAAGTGTGCTCGGGACCAGTCTCATGTTTGCGAACGAATATATAATTTGGGCCCAAGTATTTTGTACATATTGGGTTCGATTCTGAAAATGTACTTTAATACAAATGATATTTATTAATTTTGTTTTTTTTTTTTGCTATTCTGAAGGTTGAATAAAATAAAGGAAATTAAAATGACAAAAAAACATCACTAGTGTATTTTAAAATGGATATAGTTTAAAGTGACAGTTCTGATGAACACATTTAGTTTTTAGTGACTAATGTTCGGGGGCTCCTAAGGACCACGGAAAGAAGGTTATAAGATCAATCACTGGAAAAACTCCCTGAGATCTTGTTAGCAATGTTAAAATAAAAAAAACATGTGGAAAAGAGGACATTGTTCGGTGGAGTAGATCCAGAAGAAGACATTGGAGGGACCACGTAGCCAGAATGGACAGTGATAGACTTGCCTATATAGCAGCAAATGAAATCTCTGGTCGTCGTCTATCTGTAAGACCACCCAAAAAAAGGAAGAATAGTTGGACTTCGTCATCTCAGGGGGCAAAGTTTTTGAATTACAGACCAACAAGTCAACTAAATAAAGAAGAAAAAGAAGAATGTTCATTCAAATTTTAATTCCTCTTCGGAATTGAACCCAGTTGAATTGAATTGAGTTGCTGACCACTGTCAAAAGCCACATATTTTGGCCACATATTCCGTGGCTAATATGCCCTTCTAGAACTTATAGTGGAGGGAAAGAAAGAGAGAAGAGGGAGTATGGGTAAGAGGGGGTAAAAGGCGTATGGGGCATAAATCTCAGGCAGTGTTTTGGGATTCCAGATGTGGCGTCACTAATTAGATTGGTGTAGGATACCAATGAGTTTGGTGTGATGGTCACCAACCTTCGTTAGGATCGACACAAGAAGAAGAAAAATGGAACCCAATGTTGATTCAAATTTTAATTCGTATTCGTAATTGAATCCAATGAGTAAAAAAAACTTATCCAATGCAATTCTAAATGAAGTAATGAGCGTTTTCCTTACCTTAGTCATGAAGTTG